>SJYA01002912.1:0-49309 GCA_006410615.1 Neotragus moschatus | reverse complement strand
AGGGGGGGGGGGGGGGGGGGGAGGGGGGGGGGGGGGGGGGGGGGGGGGGGGGGGGGGGGGGGGGGGGAGGGGGGGGGGGGCGGGGGGGCGCAGCTGAAAGCAGCAGTATGTCCTTTACAGAGATGGGGCTGGAAGTGAGAGCGGGCTGGGGGAGGGCGCCGTGGGAACGGGCTCAGGCTGTAAGTGGCTCACAGTCAAGGAAGTGAGGATGGGGATGGGGCTAGAAACGCTAGAGGACAGTGTTTCTCGGAGTGCAAAATAAAAGAAGTAAACGAAGGGTATATGGCTTTCGGAACAGTGTTGGGTTTGGAAGTTAAGGAATAAACGGACTCCTGTGAAGGAGTCGGATCAGCCCTCCTTTTCCAAGACCAGGCTGCCTTCTGAGACGGTCACCTGGGTAGAGTCCAGCACCAGCGTCGTGTAATCTCTGTCGCAGGTCTGTGCACACATGGAGCAAGGCCTTGGGGCTGCTCCCGGCGGGGCCACAAGGTCCAACGAGACCCTGGTGACAGAGTTCGTGCTTCAGGGCTTCTCGGAGCTCCCCCGCCTGCGGCTGCCCCTTTTCGGCTGTTTCTTCTCCCTCTACACCCTGGCGCTCACGGGCAACGCTGTGATCATTGCCGTGGTCAGCCACAGCGCTAGCCTCCAAAGCCCCATGTACTTTTTCCTCTGCAATCTAGCCGCCATGGATATTGTCTGCACCTCATCTGTGTTACCCAAGGCACTGGTGGGCCTGGCCTTCGAGGAAAACACCATCTCCTTCCCGGGGTGCATGGCGCAACTGTTCTTCCTCACCTGGTCTGCATCTTCCGAACTGCTGCTCCTGACGGCCCTGGCCTATGACCGCTACGTGGCCATCTGCCTCCCGCTGCACTACAGCGCGCGGATGAGCCCGCGGCTGTGCCGGTCGCTGGCCGTGGGCGTGTGGGCCGTCTGTGCCCTCAACGGGTCGGTGCACGCTGGGCTGATGACGCGGCTGTCCTTCTGCGGCCCCAACGTTACCGCACACTTCTTCTGCGAGACCCCCCCACCCCTGCTGCTCTCCTGCAGCCCCACACTCGTGAACAGCATCATGACTGTCTTAGCTGATGCCTTCTATGGAGTCGTCAACTTCCTGCTCACCCTGGTTCGTATGGCTGCATCGTCGCCAGCATCCTGCGCATGCGCTCGGCTGCAGGGAGGCGGCGGGCCTTCTGAACCTGCTCCTCCCACCTCCTGGTGGTCTCCGTGTGCTACTCCGCAGGGTTCTGTGCCTGTATCAGCCCGGCCGCCAGCTATAGCCCTGAGAGAAGCAAGGTGTCCGCAGTGCTCTGCATGATGCTGAGCCCCACTCGGAACCCCATCATCTACTCTCTGAGGAACACGGAGGTTAAACATGCCCTGGGGAGACTTGTGCAAGCCCTTCTCCGCCCTGGGGTCCGCGGGCTGCCTCCCTGAGACCAGCTCGGAGAAGAAAGTGCTGGCTGTCATCCTCTCAGTGCCCTTACCCTTGAGTTGGGGCCCTTTGCACCAGTAAGTCCTCAGCTGCAGAGCTGTAGACCCAGGGCCTGGGAGGTGGCCTGCTTGTACCCAGGGAAATGCCTCTCCACCCCTGGGTGGCCTCCAGGAACCTGACTCTAAACCTTCCTCAAGGGTCTTCTCAACTCAGCTTTTCCTTGGTCGTCCCAACCTGCCACACAGTGCTAGCTCCAGCTGAAAGGGCCACCGGCTGCATCTTCTCACCTTCTGTGGTCTCTGCACAGACCCTCCCTCAGTGCACGGTTGGGTCCTGATCTTCAAGTTACCTTGCCACCTCCCTCAGCTTCCTTCATATTCCCCAACAGCCCCTCCTTCTGCCTCCTGCAGCTGGTTACCTGGCATCATACAGCGGGTCCTGCTTTACCTGGGCCTTTAGAGTCTGTCCCCACATCTGCCTGGAGCCCGCATAAGTCATCCACATTCTACCTGGCTTCACACAGCCTGTGTCCTGTTCTACCTGGGCCTCCTGGAACTATCCCCTGTTTCACCTGGGCTCAGGGTTCTGTCACCTGTTCTGCTTGACCACACACAGTCTGACCCCTAGTCTGCCTGGCCTTACTCAACCTTCCCCGCTTCTCCTTTGACTGTAAATCCATGTAACAACTGTCTCTCTGACCATGACTTAGTTCTTTTTTTTTTTTTTTTTGCCTGTACCACAACCTTGTGGAATTAGTTCCTCAACCAGAGAATGAACCCAGGCCAAGAGCAATGAAAGCACTAAGTCCTAACCACTGGACCACCGGAATTCCCTACATTTTAGTTCTTGTTCTTGGCGTTTCATAGATGAATAATAGGTCCCTTCAGATAAACATGTTCAATCAAATAAAACTTCCTTCAGAGAATGTAGGGAGATGGATGTTTCATTCCTAGTCTTTCTTCTAAACCTTTTCTCATCAAGGCAACATCAGTAAGTCTTAAAGTGGTCATATATCATGAAAGAAGAAAAGAAATAATATAACTGTGTGTGTGTGCAGCTTGGAGTTAAAATAAAATTCCAATGCTCATATCAACAACCAAAAAGTCAAAAAGTCAAGCTATTTGAGGCCAAAGGCAATTCCCTAGGGGAATCTGAGGCTGGTGCCCAGACTAGAGCGGTTTCCCCCACCCCAGGGAAGATCGGGATTCTCGGCCCTGCAGAAGCGGAGCAGGCGTGCAGGTGGAGGCCCCTCAGCAGGCTGGGTGCCAGCTGCATCACAGCCCTGGGACATGAGGTTGGAGAGGCCCATGGTTTACCCCCAGAGCAAGGGAGACTGTGTGGTCAGGCTTCCCTGGAACTCTTTCTGTTTGACAGTAGAAGTGACTGTTTTCTGGCTGTCCATGGCTTAGACTTAGTAATGGAGAAAGTTAACATTTTCTAAGGAAGGGATGAAAAATAACAGAGAGGCTGTGGGGCCTGAGAAGTCCTGTTCCTGAGTTGAGGAAACTCTACTTCCCCTTAGTGTCTGTCCTGGCCTCAGCTCAGACAGAGCAAACCATTCACAGCACCAATCTGCAAACCACAGCTGAAATTGCATGTATGAGCCAGAAAGCCTAGTTAACTGTCCTGGGATGGTTAATATCTATATGGGAGAACAGATTTTATCTTTAGCCCCTACCAGATGCAAGAACCAATTCCACATGACCTAAGATGTAAGTATGAAAGGTAGAACTTTAAAAATGGCAATTAGCCTTCTGATCTTTCTAGGGCAAAGACAGATTTTAAAGTAAAAAAAAAAGTGCTAACTCCAAAATAAAAGACTGATAATTTTACAGTGTCTGTTTATAAGAAAAATTCAACAAATAGTGTGAAAACATAGGCCAAAGAGAAGGAAAAGTCATTACAATACATGAAACTTAAGATGGGCCATTCACTGAGACACGTGTACATTCCTACAAACAATGGGAGAAAGAACCACAAGAGGAGAGCAAGTGCACGAGTGGGCATTTACAGGAGAGGATATAAGCTCGGTGAGCAGACATGCGTCAGGAGAGTCTCTGCTGCATTCATCATCAGAGAAATGCAAATTGGGACCAGGATTAACCACCATTTCATGCCTGTTGGATGGGTAAACATTAAAAAATCCATTAGTGCTTAGTGTTGCAAATGGCAGGACCACTTGGACAGCTGATAAGGGTTTTTGTTGCTGTTCAGTTGCTAAGTCACGTCCAACTCTTCCCGACGCCATGGACTGCAGCACGCCAGGCTTCTCTGTCCCTCATCATCTCCTGGAGTTTGCCCAAGTTCATGTCCATTGAATCGGTGATGCCATCCAAGTATCTCATCCCCTGTCACTCTCTTCTCCTTCTGCCTTCAATCTTTCCCAGCATCAGTGTCTTTTCCAATGAGTCAGCTGTTTGCATTAGGTACCCAAAATATTGGAGCTTCAGTTTCAGCATTAGTCCTTCCAATGAACATTCAGGGTTGGCTAGTTTGATCACCTTACTTTCCAAGGGAATCTCAAGAGTCTTCTCCAGCACCACAGTTTAAAAGCATCAGTTCTTCGGTGCTCTGCCTTCATTATTGTCCAGCTCTCACATCCATACATGACTGTTGGAAAAAAAAATAGCCTTGACTGTATGGACCTTTGTTGGCAAAGTGATGTCTTTGCTTTTTAACAGGTGGTGCTGGTGGTAAAGAGCCCGTCTGCCAACGCAGGAGACGTAAGAGACACAGGTCCCTGGGCTGGAAGATCCCCTGGAGGAGGGCATGAAAACCCACTCCAGTGCTCCTTCCCGGAGAATTCCATGGACAGGGGAGACTGGCGGACTATAGTTCATGGGGTCACACAGAGTCAGACACAACCGAAGTAACTTGACACTCAGTTTGAGACAGCTTTCCTGCCCAGAAGCCATCATCTTCTAACTTCATGGCTGCAGATGCCATCCAGAGTGATTTTAGAGCCCATGAAAAGAGCACCTATCACTGCTTCCACTTTCCCTTCTATTTGCCATGAAGTTATGGGGCCAGGCAACATAAGTTCAAATGCTTAGGGAGGCAGGTGGTGTCACGTATCATGTAGCCCGTGACGCACCTGACCTAGAGTTGCTCTTGCAAAGTGTTCCAGGAAGCATGCATGAAAATGGTCTGAACAACAGTCTTTGCAGCAGCAGAAACATGGGAATGATCTGATGGATAGTGGGCCACCCTGGTCGCTAACTGGCACCTGCAGCTCACAGGGTGCAGAGAGGTTATGATGGAATCATGTCTAGAAACACAAAAGTAAGAAAAGCAAAACAGTACAGGAAATAAAACTATCAAGAAAATTAGCAGGGAAATTTGAGACAATGGTCACCTCAGAAGAGAGGCGGGGGGTAGGCAGGCAGATGCAGCTGGAGGGGATGGCAGTTCTGGTTAGCAGTGGATTGCTTGGTGTGCATTATGTTTTTATACCTTAGTTTACATTAGGCATTCCTTGTACATTCTTTTCAACTTAGCAGTTAAAATATCTAGGTTAGTGACTACACCATCATGCTTATCTGGGTTATTAAGGCCTTTTCTGTTTGGGTATTCTTGCCACCTCTTCTTAATCTCTTCTGCTTCTTAATCTCCCCTTTGGCATTAGTGCTTGGGGCATAGACTTGAATTATTGTGATGTTGAAAGTTTGTCTTGGAAATGAATCAAGATCATTCTGGCATTTTTGACACTGCACCCAAGTACTACATTTGGGACTCTCTTGTTGACTGTGAGGGCTGCTCCATTCCTTCTAAGGGATTCTTGCTCACAGCAGCAGATGTCATAGTCACTGAGTTAAGTTTCCCATTCCTGTTCATTCTAGTTCACTGATTTCTAAGACGCTGATGCTCACTCTCACCATCTCCTGCTTAATGACCTGGATAACCACGATGGTGTAATCACTAACCCAAAGCCAGACGTCCTGGAATATGAAGTCAACTGGGCCTTAGGAAGCATTACTGTGAACAAAGCTAGTGGAGGTGATGGAATTCCAGCTGAGCTATTTCAAATCCAAAAAGGTGATGCTGTTAAAGTGCTGCACTCCATATGCCAGCGAATTTGGAAAACTCATTAGTGGCCACAGGACTGGAAAAACTCAGCTTTCGTTCCAATCCCAAAGAAAGACAATGCCAAAGAAAGTTAAAACTACTGAACAATAGCACTCGTTTCACATGCTAGTAAGGTAATGCTCCAAATCCTTCAAGCTAGGGTTCAGCAGTACATGAACTGAGAACTTGAAGATATATAAGTTGGATTTAGAAAAGCTTTGTTCATAGCAATGTTTCCTAAGGCCCACTTGACTTCACATTCCAGGATGTCTGGCTCTAGGTGAGTGATCACACCATGGTGATTATCTGGGTTGTGAAGATCTTTTTTGTACAGTTCTTCTGTGTATTCTTATCACCGTCTTAATATCTTCTGCTTCTGTTAGGTCCATACCATTTCTGTCCTTTATCGAGCCCATCTTTGCATGAAATATTCCCTTGGTATCTCTAATTTTTTTGAAGAGATCTCTAGTCTTTCCCATTCTATTGTTTATTTCTTTGTACCAATCACAGAGGAAGGCTTTCTTATCTCTCCTTGCTATTCTTTGGAACTCTCCATTCAGATGGGTATATCTTTCCTTTTCTCCTTTCCCTTTAGCTTCTCTTCTTTTCTCAGCTATTTGTAAGGCCTCCTCAGACAACCATTTTGCCTTTTTGCATTTCTTTTTCTTAGGGATGGTTTTGATCACAGCCTCCTGTACAATGTCACGAACCTCCGTCCATGGTTCTCTGGGCTCTCTATCAGATCTAATCCCTTGAATCTATTTGTCACTTTCAGTGTATAGTTTTAAGGGATTTGATTTAGGTCATACCTAAGTGGTCTAGTGGTTTTCCCTATTTTCTTCAATTTAAGTCTGAATTTTGCAATAAGGTGTTCATGATCTGAGCCACAGTCAGCTCCTGGTCTTGTTTTTTCCTGACTGTATATAGATCTTCTCCATCTTCGACTGCAAAGAATATATCAATTGGATTTTGGTATTGACCATCTATCTGGTGATGTCTGTGTATGCTGCTGCTGCTGCTAAGTCGTGCCAGTCGTGCCCGACTCTGTGCGACCCTATAGATGGCAGCCCACCGGCTCCTCCATCCCTAGGACTCGCCAGGCAAGAGCGCTGGAGTGCTTCAGTTGGTGTTTTCCCTTCTTCCTCTCTCTGGTGCCCCCTGGTGGTCCCCGCTCTGAGTCCATCCCCCTTCCACAGACATCACTGTCCTCGGCAGATTCTTCTCTTGTCATGCCAAACTCCCACTGCCTGGCCCCCCACTGGCCCCCTGGCCATTCCCCACCACTCTGTGGTGGCATCGCCTTTGGAGTCTTAGGAAGCTGCAGCCATGCCCCTGGAATCCAGGAGGGCCCCTTCCTCCACCTGGTGGGTTAAAACTTCTGCATCCAAGCAAACAGTTTTGCTTGATCCAGGATCTTAAACAGCAGCTCTGAGATGAAGGTAGAACCAGGGGCAGAGGAGAGAACACTTTGCTTAGCTCCCCAGTTCCTTTGATGTGAAAAGTTTTGTTCCTGGCTTCAGCCAGCTGGCCCTTTGTACCTGGGAAATTGTGTGCTCTCTGCTTTTGTTTAACTTGGAAGAGATTTTGGCTTTTGTCAAGGTTATTCTTTTTAGCCCAGAGTCCATTAAATGTGACATATTTGCCTGCCCACATTTTTATTTGTCTGTTCTTGATCCTTTTACATACAAAGAAAGAGGGAATTTTCAGGAGAGCGTCCTTAAAGCAACTCTGAGCATATTTTCAACTCAGTCTCTATTTTATTCCCTTCTTGCTTATCCATTGCCTTTTGGGAACCCAGAGAAGTAATATTGTACTTTTCACCTCTTCAGTCTAAGGATTAATGACTGCTGGGCTGCCTCTTGAGGGAATTTGGGGATAGCTGTATGTCCTTCCTGTGAGTAGGAGGGAAGGGAGAGCCAGTGTGTTGCATCAGCCTGGCAGAAGAGACTGTTGCCGCCGACTCTGCTGCTCAGGGGAACTTGGCCCATGGAGGAAGGGCACGGAGCCTGTGGGGAGAGGCCGCAGCCCAGCAGCTGTCTTGAGGGGAAAAGGCTCACTGGATATTCCAAACGTGTCCTCCATCCTCTCCCCAGAAGCCCTGGCTGAGGGTAAATTTACACTTCAAGGAGCAGGAATCCAAGAAATACAGGATATAATGTAGAATTACCAGGCAAAGAGACCAGTAAAGTGGGTATTTCAATACAAATACTGACTTGATAAGATGGCTATAAATATTAATGCAATTGCAAAAGTTGACCCACAAAAAGAGAAGCAAATACATTCGGACAAATCTAAAACTAGGGTTAAGAAACGAAAATCCCTAACATTTGGGAAGGAGTGGAGATTGCTTGGAAAAGGAAGGAAGAAGGAAGAGAAGTCTCTCAGTCGTGTCCGACTCTTTGCAGCCCATGGACTATATAGCCTGCCAGGCTCCTCAGTCCGTGGAATTTTCCAGGCAAGGGTACTGGAGTGGGTTGCCATTTCCTTCTCCAGGGGATCTTCCCAACTCAGAGATCAAACCTGCGTCTCCTGCATTGCAGGCAGGTGCTTTACCTCTGAGCCACTAGGGAAGACCCATTGCTTGGAAAACAGATAAGAAAAGTATGCTAAAGGTCTCTTTTTGCTCAGATTAAATGATATTGATTAACTCTTCAGGTTAATAAGTCTATGTAGTTTTAGGTTTAAGGGTAATCATTAGTAGAATATCAACAAGCCAGAAACACATCAAAGCATCAAGGAAGAAAAGGAACAAACAGAGCATGACAAGCTCAGCACGTGGTAGGGAAGGATATGGGCCGTGAAGCCATGTCCACCAGCAGCCACAAGAAATGTGTTCTCCTGTTAGAAAGAAAAATTTTTAGTTATGTCGAAGCTATAGGACGGTAGAGGTATTTCTCGAGGACAATACGACAGAGATCCTCAAAATGCGGGGACAAACAAGAAAATAGTTGGTGATAATTATCAAAAGGGAAAAAATATGTTTATGCTGCTAAAAAGTACAGTTCAGTAAAAGACAACTCACCAGTTTTAATGTGGATTGAATGTATTGAAGTAACTTTTCAAATAAAGCGTCTCTTAATAAAATATGATTATAACGTGAAAAATCAGCACATCTTACTTAGAAACGACAAGATATGATTCAGTTCATCATCAGTTCAGTTGCTCAGTCATGTCCGACTCTTTGTGACCCCACGAACTGCAGCATGCCAGGCCTCCCTGTCCATCACCAATTCCTGGAGTTTACCCAAACTCATGTCCATTGAGTTGGTGATGCNTTTCCACCGTTTCCCCATCTATTTCCCGTGAAGTGTTAGGACCAGATGCCATGATCTTAGTTTTTTGAATATTGAGCTTTAAGCCAACTTTTTCACTCTCCTCTTTCACTTTCATCAAGAGGCTCTTTAGTTCTTCTTCACTTTCTGTCTTAAGGGTGGTGTCATCTGCGTATCTGAGGTTCTTGATATTTCTCCTGGCAATCTTGATTCCAGTTTGTGCTTCTTCCAGCCTAGCATTTCTCATAATGTACTTTGCATATAAGTTAAATAAGCAGGGTGACAATATACAGCCTTGATGTACTCCAAGACATGATTAAAAAGCAATTAATAGAGACAACAATATGACGCAAACATTCGGTAATCTCAAAATGAAGTTCTTTTTAAGCATGATCTGAATTCTGAAAACTGTAAAGGAAAATTTTTTTCTTAATTTCTTAATTGGGATGATAATTCTAATCTTTATAAACAATTGTTTAACTTCAATAACATCATGTGAAGTGCTAGACTGGATGAACCACAATCTGGAATCAAGATTGCTGGGAGAATGATCAACAACCTCAGATATGCAGATGGTACCACTCAGATAGCAGGAAGTGAAGAGGAATAGAGGGCCTATTGATGAGGGCGAAAGAGAAGAGTGGAGAAGCTGGCTTGGAACTCAGTATTTAAAAAATGAAGATCATGGCATCTGGTCCCATCACTTCATGGCAAATAGATGGGGAAAAAATGGAAACAATGAATTATTTTCTTTTCTTGGGCTCCAAAATCTTGTTAAAAAGCAGAGACATTACTTTGCTGGCAAAGGTCCACATAGTCAAACCTATGGTTTTTCTAGTAGTCATGTACAGATGTGAGAGTTGGACCATAAAGAAGGCTGAGTGCCGAAAAATTGATGCTTTCTAATTGTGGTGCTGGAGAAGACTGTTGAGAGTCCCTTGGACAGCAAAGAGATCAAAATAGTCAATCCTAAAGGAAATCAGCCCTAAATATTCACTAGAAGGACTGAGATGCTGAAGCTAAAGCTCCAATACTTTGGCCACTCGATAGGAGGAGCCAACTCATTGCAAAAGACCCTGATGCTGGGACAGACTGGGGACACAAGAAGGGGATGACAGAGGATGAGATGGTTGGATGGCATCACTGACTCGTGGAGACAGGTTTGAGCAAACTCTGGAAGATGGTTGAGGACAGGGAAACCTGGTGTGCTGCAGTTCATGGGGTCACACAGAGTTGGATAGGACTTAGTGATTGAGTAACAGCAACTCCAGTAAGTCCTTTACATATTGTTTTACCTGTGATTTCTCTCAAAGTTTCAAAGTCCAGTTAATTCCCTAACAATTCAACGTATCCTAGGGACTTTCCTGGTGGTGCAGTGGATAAGAATCTACCTTCTAATGCAGAGGACATGGGTTCAATCCCTGTGAAGATGCCACATGCTGTGGTGCAGCGAAGCCCGTGCGCCACAGCTTCTGAGTCCATGCTCAGGGCCCACAGGTGCAGCTGGTGAGCCCCTGTGTTGCGGCTACTGAAGCCTGTGAGCCTGAAGCTTGTGCTTCGTAAGAAGACAAGCTGCCACGATGCGAAGCCTGTGCACCGCAACTAGGGAGACCTGCATGTAGCAACAGAGGCCCAGTGAAACCAAAAGTAAATGAGCAAATAAAAATTTTAAAAATAATTTCTAAAGTATCCCAGACAATAGAAAAAGATGAGGATAATTTCAATTGTTTCTCAAGTTAGCACAATTCTAATAGAAGAACATAATAAGATGTGAGAATCTGAAGCCCAATTTTATCTATGGATATAGATGCGAAATTACTAAAAATACTGTTCCACAAGTTGAATCCATCAGCATGTAAGAAAGCGTGGCTCCATGAAATTCCTGGTTGTGAAGCAGAACTGAAAGACTGCTCGTGCTTGAAGCAGTGTTTTCATCTGGTGTCGTACCAGCAGATTTAAAAAGAAAAATCCTAGGATTGTCTCAGTTAAACAGTATTTTACTGTCTCAATACCCGTCCCTGCTAAATACTCCTTGTTAACTAGAGGAAGAAGAACATTGTCCCAATATGGTTGCCACAAACAATTGAATTTTGCCACAAACAATCAACCACACACTTGATGGAGAAATGCCCGTGCCCCTTATCCCACCTCTGCCATCTTGATGGAGAAGCGCCCATTCCTGCCAGGCAAGGGAGAGGCCAGCTCCGTCATCCCAGTTAGTCAGCATTGTTTGAGATGAAGCAGGCACCTGAATAAGATGTAAGACAAATAAAAAAGACTTGCTTCTGAAAAGATATACTCAGAAATGTCATTACTTTATAGAGACATCTGTACCTGCATTTGGACTTTGTTGTTTGGCCATCCAAGAGCATTTCCGCAGAGGACCTAGAATAGTAGGGCCTGGCCCCAGACCCCGTGCTGCAGCCCGGGAGGTCTAGGCTCACCTGCACCTGCCCTTGGGCCCCCTTTCCAGGACGCACACACTCAGATGAGCTGCCACATGTAGTTAGTTTGGCCTGTGGGAGCTGTGGGGCCTGGTTTGCCTCGTACACATCCTGTCTTCATGCCCGCCTGTCAGGGCTTGAGCTGGAGCTCCCAGGAAGGCTGACCCTGCCTGACCCTCCAGCAGCAACAGGAAGAACGAACCAAACAGAAAAGTGCTGTGTGGACATGTCTGCCTGGCAGGGCAGGGTAAGAGGACAGAGGGGTCAAGGTGGCTCTGCCTCCATGCTGGGGTGGGGCAGAGCCCTGCCATCCCACGTCAGCCACTGGGGGCGGGTACGGTAGAGCAGGGCCCCCAGCCCACCACCCACAGGGCACAAAACAGGCCTGAGACTCCTGCCAGCGTCAGCGCCCCTTCACAGCACAGGGAGATACAAGTCGAACACCGTAACGTGGCTGTAGTTCTAACCACAGGTCAAAGGACTGTCACACTGCTGATCGGCTGGGAGGGAGAGTGGGCTAGGACTGACTCAGTGTGTGGAGTGCAGCCTCAGTTCTAAGTGTGTGCAAAGCACGTGTTCTACACTGAGCTACACCCCCCACAGAGGTGATTTTTGTTCTTTCACTTTCCTTCGTATTTTGGGTTGTACATAGAGATGGATCACTTATTTAGAAGTAAAATTA
The DNA here is from genome assembly GCA_006410615.1 of Neotragus moschatus. Taxonomy (NCBI): domain Eukaryota; kingdom Metazoa; phylum Chordata; class Mammalia; order Artiodactyla; family Bovidae; genus Neotragus; species Neotragus moschatus. Next base: position 37,411 of record SJYA01002912.1, on the reverse strand, counting down.
GAACCTATTAACTAAGGTCTTCCTACGTCACCAGATAGAGGACAGAATTAAATCACACAGAAAACCTCTGTAAAATACCCGGGACATTATAACAGAAACAATTTGGAGCTCTGTGGTATCCTGCACAAATAAAGATAGGACATTTTAAAGCATAAAGTCTACTCAGATAGCTCATTGATTTCAGCATACACAATAAAAATTCTAATATTTGTGATTTTAGACTTTGACAAAATGCTTCTAAGCGGTAGTTATCCCCTAATTTTCTATAATGAACATACACCCTTTTTAATAGTCAGAGATTAACTTTTTCACAATGGTCAACTCCTTTTTTTCCTCTCTACTGAATCTACCAGTTGACTTGACAAAGTGGACTAACATTCGGGCGCTGAATTTTGCTTCTCTGACCAGGAGTTTGGCTGCTGGTGATTCAGTTCCATTGGGGCTGCTCGGACAAAACTCCTGCTCAGGGGTTGAGAATTACACCAGGAGGTCAGGCACTCTGCCATGGAAATGATCAGCACAGAAGTGATGTTGCCTTACATAAATCCTACCAGAAACAAACACATGTAAATAGGACCTTACTCCTCCTTGTCCACCCGATGTCAAAGGAGGACAGGCCCCTACCCCACGTCCTGGCCTATGGCTGGTGGAGCTCCCCAGGTGCTGTTTGCTGATATTGGTGCAGGTGTCAGCAGCCGGTGTTGGCAGAGCCCAGGCCTGGCCATGTGGGCTCCTGGATAAAGTTCTAATGAGTTGCCGCTGAAGGGATCAGCCTTTGAAATGATGGCCAACAGCAGCTAATAATAAACTAATATCTTGGGCTGGAGGACAGGGAAGGTGGCATTGGTCGGCGGCTCACCCTCCTTCTCAAGAATGTGTTATAAGAGCTTTGCCTCTCCACAGGAGCACTCTCGAAGGTCGGCAGATCCCCGAGGGCACCATGGCCGCCCTGGGCATCACGGTAGCCCTGCTGGTGTGGATGGCCACCCTGCTGCTCATCTCCATCTGGAAGCAAGTCTACAGCAGCTGGAAGCTGCCCCCTGGCCCTTTCCCCCTGCCCATCGTTGGGAATCTTCTACAGCTGGATATTAAGAACATTCCCAAATCCTTCAGCAGGGTAAGAGAAGTATTGTTGATTTGAGGGGGAGAATTCAGAAATTCTGTAATATGGGTGCATTCAACTCACCCTCAGACAAATTATAAGTCAATACCAGCTTGCTGTGAACCAACTGAATCACCAGCACCAGCCAAGAGTGAGAATCACTATGCTAAGCTGCCGGTGCAGCGGGCCTGCGGCTCGGTGGGCACGGCTCACGGCTGCTTGGGCAGCGTCGACTGCCTTGTCGTTGGTGGCTTGGCCAGCCCAGCGTGGCCGTGGCTGCCGCTGCTTGCCGCCGCTATGCGAGGAGGGCCCTGCACCGACACCTGATGCCCATGGCTGGGTGTCGGGCTGCAGCTCTCCTTAGGTGCCAAAGAACAAGAGGAAAAGCGAGGTGTCTGACCCCCCTACACACGACTCTTACTGCATTTGTTGTGACCAGTGAATGGGCTCATAAATCTAGATACTAAATGCGTTGATGAATCTATTAAAAGAGTTAACAAAAGAATGTCCTAGGGCACAGAGCCGCTTTAAAAGGCATTGACGAGCTTCATGCTCCAGCGAGGAAGACAGGCTTGGGGACTCTGGACAGTTCAGATCCAGGGTGTCCCAACAGCACCCTAGGGCCCAGGACCTTGACTGGGGACAGCTGACAAGGTGGTGGGGGCAGTCACACAGGGAGACCTCAGGGGACTGGAGGAACCAGCCAGGCCTTCTGGGTTACCTGTGTCTGGGAGGGAGGGGAACGGGGCGCACCCAGCTGTGCGGGCCAAGCGTGCTTGCACCGGGGGGTGCTCCCTGTGGAAGAAGCCACCATGGGAGGGCCTTCCCCAGGTAGCTCTGGGTTCTCCGGGTCAACAGCAGTGGCCTTGGGGGTCACGTTAAAGCGTGGGCCTCCTCTTGGAGTCGGCGCTGGCTCACCTGTGGCCTGTTGGTCTCCATAGCTGGCAGAGAAGTACGGGCCAGTGTTCACCCTGTACCTGGGCCCTCGGCGTGTCGTGGTGGTGCGTGGCTACAAGCCCGTGAAGGAGGTCCTGCTTGACTACAAGAACGAGTTTTCTGGCAGAGGAGAAAACCCTGGGTTCCAGGTGCACAAGAACAATGGTGTGTCCTACTTGGGGTCGGGGTGCTGGGAGAGATGTTGGGGGAGGCCCTGAAGTGACAGTAACGACTCGCTACAGAGAGAAAGGTGATGTGATCCGCAGGCAAGTCAGGTGACGATCGGTTCGTTCAGTCACTGCTCCACGTGTTTTGATGAAGGCTACTGTGTGAGCCTTGCACACCACAGCAGACAAGACCTGGGACATCCACCCCTGACCTGCAAGACAGACTTATTCGTAGAGAAACAGGCCAGAGGAAGCTGCTTCTGCTGTCTGGCCCAGCGGTGCCGCCCTCCACAGACCTTTCTGCCTCCCTGGGTCCACTGTCTCTCCCGGGAGCTGTTTCCACTCACAGCTTCAGCTGCTCCAGGGTGTTGGGGCTCCATCTACTGAGGTCCCTCACCCATGAATGGCACCCACCTCTCCACTGAGGGGGCCTCTGATGTCCCACCTGGAGCTGTTCTTAGATTAGGAAGAGAGTGCTGAGATGTCCCTGTGACCCCTCTTTCCTCTGCCCCTTCCAGCCCCCAGGCTCCAGACCGAAGAGTTCTGTATGCAGGGGAGGAGGCCTGGGGATCTAACTGGTCTTTATTGGAGGATTTTCCAGAGTCCTGACTTCAGACTCCACCGTCTGCATCTCCTGGGAGGTCCTGGAGCCAGGGTGGGGGACACTGGCTGGTGGGGGAACCCCTCCTGCCCTCCCAGCTCTGAAGGCTCCCGGCCCCTGCCGTCTTCCGACCTCAGCCCCTTGTCCTTGGCCACCTGCTCTCTGGTGTTTAAGTGAGATTCTAAAGAAGATTAGGGTGAAACAGCGTCCCTTCTACCCACAAAACTCAGAACCCTCACTTCGCCCTGAGTCAGTTTTGGTGACGAGCTTCTGGGAAACTCGCTCGTTTTATGGAGGATTCCAGCTCGCTGTGCTTGCAGCTGTACCTGGCCTTCTTGCTTGTTTTCCAGCCTGCATTTCTGAGGCTCTTGACTGTCTCTCTTGCTTTTCTTCTTAGGAGCTCCTGAAACCAAATTAAGCACCTAAGCTTTGTCATTTACACGGAGGAGGTTTACTGGAGGAGAGCCCCGGGAGGGCAGGAGTTCTGGAGTCAAAGAGCTTTATCATGGTCAGGGGCGTCCAGGGAGCCCTGGTGCAAGTCACGTGCCCCTGAAAGCAGTCAGGTGGAGCGGGCTTCCACATCCTGCAGCTGGGACCCAAGGGGCCTGACTACCCCCTGCCTGTCTCACCCTGTGGGACACACACTGCATGTCCCACGTGGCCTAGGGCTGACCCTGCACATCAACCAGGCATTGGAACCAGGTCTGTGGTCCCCAGGAATAATGATATGAATGTTCTCGATTACCATAGTGTGGAGCAGTGGCTGCGTATCAGTGTGCTGAGAGGGCCGCCCGTCATTTCGGTCAGTCTGCGAGGCCGTGGAAGGGGAGCTCCCTTGCCTCCGTTTCTGCCTGTTTGGTCCCGAGCGATGGCGCGTCTCTGGGATCCATCTTTTCATCTGGATGCCTCTGTGTCTCTCCTTCTCTTTGTCTCTTCTCACATTTTTCTGTATCTTCTTTTCTTTCTACACAATTCTCCCCAAAACATTTTTAAACTCCCTTCTCCCCTGCCCCTCTCTCCTCAACCACCTCCTCTCCTCACCACGTGCTCTTCAGAGCAGTCCCCCAGCCCCTCTCCTTCCTGCCTTCCCTCTAGCATCTCAGGCCCTCAGGCCTCGGGGCACAGCCTCTGCCCTACCCTCCAGCCTCCTCAGCACACACTCCCTGAGCCCTGCCGTCCTTGCTTGTCCACCCTCTGTTCTGGGCCAGCAATGTGGAGGGCCAGAGCTGCCCAAGGCCTGGCCAGGCTGAGGCCGTAGTCACGCGTGAGTTTGGAATGTCCCTTCTCTAGGTGAAGGCAATGGCACCCACTCCAGTGCTCTTGCCTGGAAAATCCCATGGATGGAGGAGCCTGGTGGGCTGCAGTCCATGGGGTCGCTAAGAGTCGGACACGCCTGAGCGACTTCACTGTCACTTTCCCTTTCCCTAGGTGCCCCCTTGGGCTGCTCTGCCGCATACCCAGCTTCCACTTGGCCCATAATACAATGTCCCACAGGAATCAGTGCCAGGACACCTGAATACCTGACCCTGAGCGCAGTCCTACCTGTACTTTTAACTTGGTGGAGAGTACCTGTAAATGGGCCTCCTCAGTGCCCACACACCCGTCAGTGGTCATGCTCTGTCCATGGGCTCGTCTGCATGGCTGCCTCCTTGGGTCACACACCTCTTCTCCCAGCCCCGCTGGTGCTTCCTCCGCAGGCCATCCAGGTGTCCTCTCGGGCCTGGCCAGACTTCTTTCAAGAAAGACTGGGGCCATGGCCTTCCTCAGACCTGGACACGCAGGCAGGAAGCAGCTTGAGGGCTTCCCAGCTCTCGAGGTCTGCTGGCTGGAACCTTGGATTTTAGTAAGGACTTGCTGTGAAGCCACAAAGTGCAAGTTGAGGTATCTGTAATGTGAGGGTCAAAAACGACTGAAAGCAACGCGATGTGGCAGCCTGGATGGAAGGGGAGTTTTGCAGACGATGGATGCATGTCTGTGTGTGGCTGAGTCCCTTCACTGTTCACCTGAAACTATCACAACGGCGTTAAATGGCTCTGTTGCTACTCTCATGTGAAAGCTGCTCAGTTCTGTCTGACTCTTTGCTACCCTGTGAACTATACAGTCCATCCAAGCCAGAATATTGGAGTGGGTAGCCATTCTCTTCTCCAGGGGATCTTCCCAATACGAGAATCGAACCCAGGTTTTCCATAGTGCAGGTGGATTCTTTACCAGCTGAGCCACATACCCTAATACAAAATGTTCTGGCATTAAAAAAAAAAATCACTGAAAGCAAACTGGCCTCAAAGGGACTAGCCAGCAGGCAGGACAGAGGCAGGAGGCACTTCTTGGTAGTCAGGCACGGTCCCCCTCTCATGGGGGGTGCAAGACATAGTGAGGGAAGCAAGGAGGCTGCGATTGAGGAGCTTACATGAGCAACAGAGAAAACCAGGCTCCACACCAAAGGCCTCCCTGCAGACTGGAGCGTTGGTCCCTGTGTGGTCAGTGGGCCCCTCAGTATCCCCTGAAGAGCCGAGCCCATTGCTCCTTCCCTCCTCCTTCCTCCTGAGAAAAATGTTTGCGGTAACGGTTCTCCTGCTCCCTCTCCTTAGGGGTCATTTTCAACAATGGACCAACCTGGCGGGACACCCGGCGGTTCTCGTTGACCATCCTCCGTGACTTAGGGATGGGTAAACAGGGCAACGAGCAGCGGATCCAGAGGGAGGCCCACTTCCTGCTGGACGTGCTCAGGAAGACCCAGGGTACGTACATTTACACGGGTGTGACCCTAGGGCTCACACCCGCCCCTCCTTTGACGGTTAGCCCACAGACACCACTTCACAGGTCGGTTTCCTCTCTGATCCTGGGGGTCAGGTGCTCACCTAGGGTGTAGCTGGTGTGTCTTGAATCACTGACAGGTAAGGAAAACCCAGGTGGCTCACACTTCCACCACCTCCCAAGAATTCTCATGGTTCTAGGGTGTCTCCTCACAAGCACTGGAAATGTCTCTCCTGCCGTGCCCACAACAAGCGCCCTCTCAACGCCCGTTTTCCAGGCCAGCCCTTTGACCCCACATTTGTCATCGGCTTTGCACCTTACAACGTCATCTCTGACATCCTCTTCCACAAGCGCTTTGACTATAAAGACAAGACAGGGCTGAGGCTGATGAGTCTGTTCAACGAGAACTTCTACCTGCTCAGCACCCCCTGGATCCAGGTAAAGTGCTCTCCTCTCTCTTGCCTGCTTTGCACCCTTGCTTCAGTTCGATGGTTTACAGCGGGAAAAGGACAAGAAGGGTCCCTTGTGTGTGTGTGGACAGATGGGCACACAAGATAGATAGCCTGAGCTCTCCTCTGGAGACTCCCATGGAGCCTGCGGTTCCGCCCAGCTAGCCTCGGGACACTTGCCGTGTTACTCTTTAAACTGATCCTCACCAGACAGGCAGGACCTCTGCCTATGCGCTCATGTTCCCACCACGGAGCTCACACGGCCTCATAGAGCGGTGCCCAAAGAGATGCTTTCAGCCAAAATGCTCCAAATAGTACAGTGCTGGCAGCCATTTGTTTGGGTGTGGAGAAGCCTGTTATCCTGGCACACAAAATGCTATTGCATCCAGAAAAAAACGTGCATAGTGAGGAAATTCTCTCCCTCCTCCCTCCCTTCCTAGATTTACAATAGTTTCTCAGGCTACCTACAGTACCTGCCTGGAAGCCACAGGAAGCTCCTGAAAAATGTGTCTGAGATAAAAGATTATGCCTTAGAAAGAACGAAGGATTACCAGAAGTCCCTGGAGCCCAGCTGCCCCCGAGGCTTCCTCGACACCATGCTGATAGAAATGGCGAAGGTACACTCGCAGTTCGTGGCTTCCGGGCCAGGTGGAGCTGAGCGCTTGGCTGTCGTGAGACGGGTTTGCAGGGCAGGGGGTGCCTTTTGCAGATTTCTACGATGACTTGCGCTGTGGTGTCCACGCCGCCCACACTGGGGGCACCCTGGTGCTCTGTTTTACACACATGTGCTGGCTTCAGCGTGACCTCCACACACATCGACACTCGGCCAGCCTCAGGCCACGCTGGACTCTGCTGTCTGTTGAGCTCACCAACAACATGGCTTCTCTTGGGGAAGCTGTCTGGGGGGTGTGGATTGGGGTGAGTGGGACCTTCACGCTGGCTCCCTCCGATCAATTAATGACTGCGTCTCATCTGGAGAGAGGCCCTCAGCCTTCCTCCTCAGCACTTAACTCCTCAGGGGGTGCAGGCCTTCCCAACACAACCTCCCTGACATCCTCTTGGGTCCCCACGCAGATCGGCCACGCTTCTCTCTCCTTGGCACCACAGGAGGCTCTGGAGCGCCATACCTGGCTTCCCTGGATGACTTGCTCCGGTTGTCTGAGAGCCTCCTCCATCTGCTGGGCCCCCTCCCACCCCGCTTCCCATTATAACCTGCTTCCTGGGACCGAAAGGTGCAGCTGTGGGGACAGTAGAAGGCCGAGGGCAACCCTGCAGGAGCCCCACAGCCAGCCCTGGGCGGCTGGAGATCGTGGCACAGGGCCAGGAAGGGCCTCAGCCCCCAGGAGGGCCCTTGGTGGCATAGAAAGATCTCCAGTCTCCCAGCCAGGTGAGGGTGCAGCCCCCCACAGCCCTTTTCTGGGGCCCTTGGTTCCCTCACTGTGTGACGGAGCAGACGGTCCTGTGCAGGATGGGCCCGAGGAACAGGCAGGGCAGGCAGGTGCGCCTCTGCTCAGGGACACAGGGTCTTTTTTTCCTCCACCTGAAGATGTTCCCTCGTTGAGTTCCTGTCTCTCATCCACAGGAAAAACACAGTGCGGACCCCATATACACCTTGGAAAACATCGCTGTGACTGTGGCCGACCTGCTCTTTGCGGGGACAGAGACCACCAGCACCACCTTGCGATACGGGCTCCTGATTCTCATGAAATACCCAGAGGTGGAAGGTAGGACAAGTAACAGGCCAGGACTCTGGACCTTGTGGCTGTCACATGTGGACGGAGACCCTGTGTCCCTCCGCCTGGAACATTTACGCTTCAGCTTCCTGTCTGCAGAACAGGGAGTGCCCCTGGGATCACTGGAGGCATGCTCTGGGGGACATGTTTTTGCACATGGCAGGCACCTGACACTCAGCCTCCCACACCCACTGACACACCCAGATTGCAAAACAAAGTCCAGGGAAGAAACGCCATACTGCCAGAATCCACTCCAGGACGTGATCTGTTTCCGAGAGAGCGAACATGTGCTCCTCACCCTGAGACCCAGCCTTTCCGGAGGAGCTGGGAGGGAGGAGTGGGCAGGGCCAAGACCTCCCGGCTTATCTCACCAGATTGGAAGAGGGATTACAGGAGGAACCCCAGGTGAAGCATTGCAGGTCTGCCTGCTGCCCTGGGTCCAGCCCTCCTTCCCAGGGCTCCGCCCCAGCTCCTGGACCAGGAGAACTTGGGGTGGATCAGGCCTCACTTTGGGGGCTGCAAGCACAGAGCATCAGGCGTTGGAAACACCCCCACCCCAGCCCGTAGGTGAGCGGCACTGTGTGCTAGCAGGCTGGTCAGCACCAAGCCCTAAGGGAAGAGGAGGCAGAGGAGCCACCGCCCGTGCTCCGGCCTGGAGCTCCCACCCTCCGCTGGGCTGGCCCATAGCTGCGGCGGGGGTCCCCGCTGCAAGGAGCCCCTCACTACCTCAGCCAGGCCTCTTGGTCTTCCTACTGTGTGACAGGTGTGCGTATTAGCCCTTTAATACGCTGGTCTTGAAGGCTGACGTGACAGGGCATGAAGTTATTACCTCGGGAACATGGGTATGTGGCCCATCCAGGGTCAGACCTGGTCCATCTGACTCCAAGGCCTTCGCCTTTCCATTGGACAGAAAAGTAAGGGGAAGGAGCCCAGCGTCCACAGAGCAAAGCGCCTGTGGGTCTGGGGCAGTTTTGAAGGCGCTCTGACCATTCTGTACTAGGAGATGCACAGCCTCCAAAATTGTTTCAGTTTGTTAATCATGACAAATTTCTGGTATAGAGAGAAAGACAGAAAATAAATATGACAGTCATCTGTACATCCACTGCCAAATCTAGCATGTTAACATTTTGCAGTACTGACTCAGAGCTCTTGAAAAGAAAGATCACAGAGCCAGCCGAGGCCCCTCCTCACCTCCCTGGCTTCCCCACACACCCCAGACTGCAGTCTTCCTGGAGTGCCATGTACCGTCCCATGTAGGGCTTCTTACGCTTACCAATTACTGAGCATTTACTTAGTATTTACCATTTGCTAAGTAATACCATCTGTATTGTTATATGTGTTGAAAATTTTTTACTTGGTTACCATACTGCAGGGAGCTGTGTAGTCCTCTCAACATATTACAAAGGCCCACAGGCAACCTCAAACCTAGCAAGGCAAAGCAACTGCCAAAGGCTGCTGTTGCCTTTGCCAGGAGAGGGGCTTCCAGAGTCCTTTCTCCAAGGCCCTTCAGGAGTGCGACATGCTTGTCTGTTTCCATTCTCCATTCGCCCCCATACCCAGAAGAAGCAAGCAACAAGCCAGCCTGGGGTAACAGTTAATGAAGAGTTTTCCTCCTGCTAGAAATCCCCAAGACCCTTTTTTATTCTCTACTCCTGGTGTGAAGGCAAGCACTGGACTAGCCACGATCAGCTAAGAGAACGGAGGCCATAAACAGACATGTAAAGGCTGTAGGCTGCACACAACCTCACCGAGCTTAGCTCTTACTGCCATGTGTGGGTGAATTATCCAATAACGTGAAGCTCCATAAACATCTACTGGGTCTAGGGATGGGTGCTGAGCCAGCCTGGAGTCACGCATTTATTCCAGGCATATCTTGGCAGAGAAACTTCATGAAGAAATTGACAGGGTGATTGGGCCAAGCCGAATCCCTGCCATCAAGGACAGGCTGGACATGCCCTACCTCGATGCTGTGGTGCATGAGATTCAGCGATTCATCGACCTCATTCCCTCCAATCTGCTGCATGAAGCAACCCAGGACACAGTGTTCAGAGGATATGTCATCCCCAAGGTCAGACGTGAGCCTGCAGCGCACACCCCACAGACCGGCTGCTTTCCAGGGAACAGGGTGGGGCCAAGGATACCCCGTCTTGGCCGGTGTAGCTGAACACTAGGGGCTGGGCCAGCATCCCCACCTGCAGAGTGCCCCTACCCCAGCAGATCTGGCGTGGACCTGGCGACCCCAGAAATGAGGCCGTCTGGGAAGGGGGTTCCTCAGGTGGTGCCTGGGGTGGTGGTGTGTCCCAGAACCAGGAACAGACAACGGTACCATCCAGCCCTGGGTGTGTCACTCAGAGAAGCTACTGGCCCAAGGTGAGAGCTCCCATCACCGTTTAGTCATGACTTTACTTGCTATTTGCCCTTAGGTGAAAAACTTCTCCAATTGGAAATGCACCATTTGTCTAACATAAAATTCAACTGGGGGCCCCCAGATGAAAGCCTTTGCTACATTAACCTGACTGACCAAGGTAGCCTGTGTTCCCTCCAGGGCACAGTCGTAATTCCGACGCTGGACTCTGTCTTGTATGATAAGCAAGAGTTTCCTGAACCAGAGACGTTTAAACCAGAGCACTTTCTGAATGAAAATGGAAAGTTCAAGTACAGTGACCATTTTAAGGCGTTTTCTGCAGGTAAGAAGCACCCAGAGGCAGCACCTTCCATGGGATTGTCCCTGAGTCCTGCTCTCTGCTCCACGTCTGACCTGCATCGTGCCCCTAACCCCGGCCTGACCCAAGTGTGCCCTTCCCTGTGCAGAGAGGTTAAGTGCCATCTTGTCACTGGAAGTCCTGAGACTGAGTTGAGGATGTCATTTTTCTCCTTAGACACTTCATTCAATAGAGCTTGGTGAGCTCTTTCACAGCTCTATTGCCTGCCTCTCCATAATTTAAGCAAGGATCACTGAGCGAAACCGAGTGCTCAGTCACCTGGACCCATCGTAGAGCCGTCTCCCGCACCCAGGGAAGGCCTCCCCTCAGTGTGCTGTGAGGGAAGGCCTGTGGCCAGCTCTGTGACTGTGACCCTCAGCGCGAGAGCACTGGCTTCCGCGGGGGCCCCCTTCCTCCCCTGGGACATCAGGGTGAGCGCTGGCAGAGTCGGTTCTCCCAAACTACCACAGGTTTTTGCAGTTGAGAGCTGATGGTTGAGGCCCTGACGCCCCTACGCTGAAATCCACTCGGGGCTCCCAATCGGTGGGTAGAGGACCCCAGTCCTGCTCTGGCGCCGTGGCACTTGGCCTCCTGCCAGCCCCTCTCCCCCCGCTCCCTGGCCTGGGGTAGAGTCTTAGTGTTGTTGTCGCCTCCAGGAAAGCGGGTGTGTGTTGGAGAAGGCCTGGCTCGCATGGAACTCTTCCTGTTCTTGGCCGCCATCCTGCAGCACTTTAACTTGAAGTCACTTGTCGACCCCAAGGACATCGACCTCAGCCCCATTGCGATTGGGTTTGCCAAGATCCCGCCCCGTTACAAATTCTGTCTCATTCCCCGCTCAGAAGTGTGAGGCGCGAACGCCCTGAAAGCCCGGGCTCCCCTGCATCCCCTCCGTGAGGACTCTGCGAGCCCAGGCTCCAGAGGGAACCAGCTGGGCCAGAGACACTGCTTTCCAGGCCATGTTCCTCAGACAGAATTTGAAAGCAAAGTGCAAAAAGATTGTGTCAAACTAATTAAACTAATCAGAGCAAACTATGACTTAGCTTGTGTTGGAGTTCCTAGAAATCATGATAAGAACACGTCAGTATAGTTTAAACTAAACTTCTGAACAAATAGAGCTCCCCAGTCCTCAGAGTCAGTATGTCTTATAAAGGAGTCACAAAGAGGAAAACAGATGTTATTTTGTGGTTCAGAAAAAATAAAAGTAACATGGCTTTGGCTGTCTTCCCTAGGATATGACGTTCTTCCGTCAGGCTCACTAGTAGCGTCATCCCGTGCTGCATTTTAAGGCTGAAATGTGTCTGAAGCGTCATCATAGACATCTGTTACTATCTCTTACTATTAAAGCCCGACTTTGTGCCTGCAAGAGGAAGTTCTGAGCATGTAGAGACTCTAGTGTGGAATGAGGCAGAAACTTGGAAATCACTGACCAGCTCCATAACCTGAATCTCAGAAGAGTCTGTGAAACAGAAGGATAGTCTTGGACAAGAGCACTGTCCCCATCCACCGGGCACACACCAGGAAAACCGCTGTGTGCCCAGCCCTCCTGCCTTGACTTCCCTGGCAGTAAAAGGGGCATGAGAGCAGCCCCTCCAGGGCAGAGATGTGAGGGCGGAGCGGGTGCGATGCAGGGCTTTAGGGTGCTGTGCAGTACCTGGGTCCCATGTGTGTCCCAGGTTCCTTAGCAAAGTGAGTCCCCCCAGCAGTGCAGCCTCTTCCCATCTCTCACTGACCCTCCTGCTTCTCACGTAGGAGGGTCCTGTGACAACATCAGGCCCACGTAGGTAACCCAGGACCATCTCCTGTTCTCAGGGTCCTTACACTAATCCATCACATATTCAAAGTTCCACCTTCCATGTGAGGTAGCTTACATATAGCTTAGAAAGAAGTGGTGTCATGTCCCAAGGAAACCCAAAACCTAGCAGAGCAAAGTACAAGATCTGAAAGCCTGAGGATCCCTTTTGGCTTGAAGCTCTGCCTGCTGAAGCCCGTGGGGCAGAGACCCTACCCCTGATTCTCTGCTGGGCAGGTGTCCTGCCCCTAGACCTTCGCCAGACAGCTCTGCCCCCACTAGTTCAGACAGGAGCAGTCTATCTCGCTGGAAGCGAGTCAGAGGTTCCCATCTTTGAAACCAAGGAGTCGGCCCTGATGATCTGAGTCACATCGGGGTCACGCGTCACTTGTCTAAAAGCGTAACACACTTCTTATTCACACTGAATAGCCCTATCATCTCATCCTGCAAAATCTACGGAGTCCAGTAGCATATATGGTTGCTTCCCATCTTCACTCCAAACTGGCAGTTTTCCTGCTGAGGTAGCTGCTTAATTCCCAGTGCACACCCAACACTAATTTCCTTATCCAAGGACACTGAGTCGAACCCTTGATCTCTTCCAAACACGAATACATTTTTTTCAGTTAGTTCAGTTCAGCCAATCAGTCGTGTCTGACTCTATGACCCCAGCACACCTGGACTGCAGCATACCAGGGCTCCCTGTCCATCACCAACTCTCGGAGCTTGTTCAAACTCATGTCCAAAAGCCAGTGATGCCATCCAACCATCTCATCCTCTGTTGTCCCCTTCTCATCCTGCCTTGAATCTTTCCCAGCATCAAGGTCTTAACAAATGAGTCAGTTCTTTGCATCAGGTGGCCAAAGTATTGAAGTTTCAGCTTCAACATCAGTCCTTCCAATGAATATTCAAGACTGATTTCCTTTAGGATGGACTGATTGGCTCTCCTTGCAGTCCAAGGGACTCTCAAGAGTCTTCTCCAACACCACCGCTCAAAAGCTTCAGTTCTTTGGTGGTCAGCTTTCTTTATGGTCTAACTCTCACATCTATACATGATACTGGAAAAATCATACTTTGACTAGACGGACATTTCTCAGAAAAGTAATGTCTCTGCTTTTTAATATGCTCTCTAGGTTTGTCATAGCTTTTCTTCCAAGGAGTAAGCATCTTTTAATTTCATGGCTGCACTCATCATCTGCAGTGATTTTGGAGCCCAGAAAAATAAAGTCTGTCACAGGTGCCATTGTTTCCCCATCTATTTGCCATGAAGTGATGGGATGCCATGATCTTAGCTTTTTGAACATTGAGTTTGAAGTCAGATTTTTCACTCTCTTCTTTCATTTTCATCAAGAGGCTCTTCAGTTCCTCTTCACTTTCTGCCATAACGGAGGTGTCATCTGCATATCTGNTGTCACAGGTGCCATTGTTTCCCCATCTATTTGCCATGAAGTGATGGGATGCCATGATCTTAGCTTTTTGAACATTGAGTTTGAAGTCAGATTTTTCACTCTCTTCTTTCATTTTCATCAAGAGGCTCTTCAGTTCCTCTTCACTTTCTGCCATAACGGAGGTGTCATCTGCATATCTGAGGTTATTTGCCGGGAGCCAGCGTGAGGAATCCCACCCGTGACAGGGTCANACTTGCCCTGGCTTCTAAGATCCATGCGAGGGGGTGTCCAAGGCGGGGCACCCCCTGATATTCAGAAGGATTCCAGTGGCCCACATAGATGGTGCAAACCTCTTGTCTTGAGGTTTTATTGGCTTTCCATGTAAACCAAGTTATTCAGCCTCTTTTCTCCACTTAATTTCCTCACTATACTATTGCTTCCTAATCTTATATTTCTAAGTAAATGATTCTTTCTAAGCTGCCGACGCCGTCCATGCTTCAAATTACCCTGGATCCACCGGGGCTGGACCCCGGCAGTTCTTGATAGTTCTCCCGACAATCTTGTGCTTCATCCAGTCCTGCATTTCACATGATGTATGCTGCATATAAGTTAAATAAGCAGGGTGACAATACACAGCCTTGATGTACTCCTTTCCCGATTTGAAATCAGTCTGTTGTTCCATGTCCAGTTCTAACTGTTTCTTCTTGACCTGCATACAGATTTCTCAGGAGGGCAGGTAAGGTGGTCTGGTATTCTCATCTCTTGAAGAATCTTCCAGAGTTTTTTGTGACCCACACAGTCAAAGGCTTTGGCTTATTCAATAAAGCAGAAGTCGATGTTTGTCTGAAACTCTCTTGCTTTTTCGATGATCCAACAGATGTTGGAAACTTGATCTCTGGTTCCTTTGTCTTTTCTCAGTTCACATACTGTTGAAGCCTTGCTTGGAGAATTTTGAACATTACTTTGCTAGCGTGTGAAAGTGTTGCTAGCATGTGAAAGTGAAAGTTGTTCAGTCATGTCCAACTCTTTGTGACCCCATGGACTGTGGAATTCTCTAGGCCAGAATATTGGAGTGGGTAGCCTTTCCTTTCTCCAAGGGATCTTTCCGACCCAGGGATCGAACTCAGGTCTCCTGCACTGCAGGCAGACTCTTTACCAGCTGAGCCACAAGGGAAACCCATTGCAAGCATGTGAGATGAATGCAATTGTGTGGTAGTTTGAACATTCTTTGGGAATGTCTTTTTTTGGTGATTGGAATGACAGCTGATCTTTTCCACTGTTGAGTTTTCCAAGTTTGCTGGAATATTGAGTGCAGCACTTTAGCAGCAGCCTCTTTTAGGATTTGAAATAGCTCAGCTTGAATTCCATCACCTCCACTAGCTTTATTAGTAGTGATGCTTCCTAGGACCCACTTGACTTCTCATTACAGGATGTCTGGCTCTAGGGGTTATCTGGGTTATTAAGATCTTTTCTGTATAGTTTTTCTGTGTATTCTTGCCACCTTTTCTCAATATCTTCTGCTTCTGTTAGGACCATACCATTTCTGTCCTCTATTGTGCCCATCTTTGCATGAACTATCCCCTTTGTATCTCTAATTTTCTTGAAGAGATCTCTAGTCTTTCCCATTCTCTTGTTTTCCTCTATACCTTTGCACTGATCACTGAGGAAGGCTTCTTATCTTTCCTTGCTGTTATTTGGAACTCTGCATTCAGATGGGTATATCTTTCCTTTTCTCCTTTGCTTTTCACTTCCCTTCTATTCACAGCTACTTGTAAGGCCTCCCCAGACAGCTGTTTTGCCTTTTTGCATTTCTTTTTCTTGGTCTTGATTGACTTCCTCCTGTATAATGTCACAACCTATGTCCATAGTCCTTCCGGCACTCTGTCTATCAGATCTAATACCTTGAATCTATTTGTCACTTCCACTGTGTAATCATAAGGGGTTTGATTTAGGTCGTACCTGAATGGTCTAGTGGTTTTCCTTACTTTCTTCAATCTAAGTCTGAATTTTGCAATACAGTGTTCATGATCTGAACCACAGTCAGCTCCTGGTCTTATTTTTGCTGACTGTGTAGAGCTTCTCCATCTTCNATACCTTGAATCTATTTGTCACTTCCACTGTGTAATCATAAGGGGTTTGATTTAGGTCGTACCTGAATGGTCTAGTGGTTTTCCTTACTTTCTTCAATCTAAGTCTGAATTTTGCAATACAGTGTTCATGATCTGAACCACAGTCAGCTCCTGGTCTTATTTTTGCTGACTGTGTAGAGCTTCTCCATCTTCGGCTGCAAAGAATATAATCAATCTGATTTCTATATTGACCATCTGGTGATGTCCATGTGTAGAGTCTTCTCTTGTGTTGCTGGAGCAGGGTGTTTGCTATGACTAGTGCATTCTCTTGGCAAAACTCTGTTGGCCTTTGCCCTCTTCATTCTGTACTCTAAGGTCAAACTTGCCTGTTACTCCAGGTATGTCTTGACTTCCTACTTTTGCATTCCAGTCCCCTATGAGGAAAAGGACTTTTTTTTTTTAAATGTTATTTCTAGAAGGTCTTGTAGGTCCTCATAGAGCTATTCAACTTTAGCTTCTTTAGCATTACTGATTTGGCCATAGACTTGGATTACTGTGATATTGGATGGCTTGCCTTGGAAATGAACAGAGATCATTCTGTCATTTTTGGCATTGCACCCAAGTGCTGCATTTCCAACTCTTTCATTGACTTTGAGACCTACTCCATTTCTTCTAAGAGATTCTTGCCCACAGTAGTAGATATAATGGTCATCTGAGTTACAGTCACCCATTTCAGTCCATTTTAGTTCACTGATTCCTAAAATGTTGATGTTCACTCCTGCCATTTCCTGTTTGACCATTCCCAATTTACCTTGATTCGTGGACCTAACATTCCAGGTTCCTGTACAATATTGTTCTTTACAGCATCAGACTTTAATTCCATCACCAGTCACATCCACAACTGGGCATTGTTTCCACTGTGGCTTTGTTCTTTCTGAAGTTATTTCTCCATTCTTCTCCAGTAGCATACTGCTGACTGGGGAGTTCATCCTTCAGGGTCATATCTTTTGCCTTTTCATACTGTTCATGGGGTTCTCAAGGCAAGAATACTGAAGTGATTTGTCATTCCCTTTTCCAGTGGACCACGTTTCATCAAAACTCTCTACCATGACCCATCCATCTTGGGTGGCCCTACATGGCATGGCTCATAGTTTCATTGAGTTAGACAAGGTTGTGGTCCATGTGGTCAACCTGGTTAGTTTTCTGTGATTGTGGTTTTCATTCTCTCTGTCCTCTAGGCCAAGAACCTCCCAAATATTTAAGCTCTTGCTCCTTCTTGTTCAATAACCTTATCTTTAAGTCATTCCTCTCTTCTTGCATTTTTTAATAAGCAATTTGAAGGAACCAGTTCGCTCCATTGGCTACAAAATGTGATCAACAAATATGCTGTTGTTTTTCAGTCACCAAGTCTTGTTCACTCTACACTATACATCCAATTTCATTTTTAAACTATTTAAACAGTTCTGCCTTCCACAAAACACTGCACCTTGAACACAATTAGGCCAAGTTCTTTACCAGTTTATTCACTGTCCAATAAACTTTTCCTCATGTCCTTCCAAGACCTTTTCAGTATGGTCTTTATCACCCATACATCTGGCAATGTTTTGTACATGAATATGAAAAATGCTCTAAGAAATGAAAGTTTTCCCTACAACTCTCCCGTCCATTCTGAGCTGTTACCAGAATTACTTTTAAAAGCCTCATCATATGTGGAAGCCCTAGCCCCCAGTGTGACAGCATCAGGAGTTTAGACCTTTGGGAGCTGATTAGGTCAGAGTTCTCCTGATGGGATTAATGCCCTTATGTAAGAGACCCCACATAGCTGCCTTTCCCCTTGCCATGGGAGGACACACTGAAACTGCCTTCAACGAGGGAGCAGGCTCTCTCCAGACACTGAATCTGCTGACACCTCGATCCTGGACTACGCAGGCTCCAGAACTGTGAGAAACATGTCTGTTGTTGATGTTCCCAGCCTGGGAAGGGCCGGCTTGCAATTTGCTTGGAGTGTTGCATGGTCAGAAAAAGGTTCACTGTGGACTGCTGGGTGCCCACATCTGGAGGCTTTGTGACCTGCGAGTGGAGTTCAAGGTGTTGACGAGCCTGGGGTTGGCCTGAGGACTGAGTGAGCGAGCATGGGAAGCCTGCAGACCACGTTCACTGTCCAACTCTGCCTGGCAATGTCGTGAACCTCTATGACATTGAAAGAGCTTCCCTGGTGACTCAGATGGTAAAGAGTCTTCCTGCAATGCAGGAGGCCAGGGTTTGATCCCTGGGTCAGGAAGAACCCCTGGAGAAGGAAATGGCTGCCCACTCCAGTGTTCTTGCCTGGAGAATGCCACGACAGAAGAGCCTGGCAGGCCCCCGTCCATAGGGTCGCAGAGTCGGACACAACTGCGCGTCTAACACTTCACTCCACATCCTGTAACATTCAGTTTGCTCATCTGTAGCAGGAGCGCCTTTAAGGACTAGCGAGTTGCACCCGGCTTCCCAGAGAAGCCAATGTGAAGTGCAGGCGGAGCCTTGCTGTGTGGCAGCTGTTTGTGGGGTCTTTTCAGCAGGTGAAGTGTCAGGGCCCCTAGTGCGCTGTGTAGCCTGCTGAGCACTCCAGGGTTCATGTGCGGTTTGCACAGGGCCCAGTTTTCAAAGACTGTGAGCTCCAGGAGGGAACCATTGGGCTCTGGATGGCCGTTCTGTTCTCTTGGACTAAGGCAGCTGTTATGAAGCATGAAGAGGAGGCGCCCCATGAGCAGATTTCTGTCACAAAGACAGCCCCACGACCCGGACCCTCTCGTTGGTGCTTTAGAGCAGAGGCAGCAAAGCCACAGAAAGGAGAAGACACTAGCTTTGCACAGCCAATAAATTACCACTGCTTCTGCCCAGAGTGAAGGAGATTTGGGCAATACTGGGAGGTCTGGAGGCTTCCCAGGTGGCTCAGTGGTAAAGAATCCACCTGCCAGCGCAGGAGACACAGAAGGTGCAGGCTTGTTCACTGGGTGGGGAAGATCCGCAGGAGGAGGAGCTGGCAACCCCCAAGTGTTCTTGCTGGAAAAATCCCGAGGACAGAGGAGCCTGGTGAGCCACAGTCCACAGGGTCACAAAGAGTAGGACATGGCTGGGCATGCACACAGGCAGGGAAGGACTGGACCTGCTTTCAGAAGGAGACCTGGACTGGGCGGGGAGGGGCTGTTGTTGTTCAGTTGCTAAGTCGTGTCCAACTCTTTGAGACCCCATGGACTGTAACCCACCAGCTTCCTCTGCCCATGGCATTTCCAGGCAAGAATACTGAAGTGACTGCCATTCCTTTCTCCAAGGGCTCTTCCCAACCCAGGGAACAAACCTGCACCTTTGTGTCTCCTGCACTGGCAGGTAGATGCTTTACCACTGGGCTTGGCAAAGGCTAAGGGAATGTTACTTATTGGAGAGGTCTTGAGAGTGTGGTCTGGGATGCAGGGATAACCTGTCACAGCTGAAAGAATCTGCCTATAGTGCTCCCTAAATATTCCCATTCCGTCGTTCTGCTCATCATCTCTGTGATCTGAATACTCTCATACCTGTTATACCCGCAACTTTGGTATCCAGGGGTACGGTGACGCTCTCTCTTCCTGGTAGTTCTTTCTGTTCAGGAATGGTTTGTCAGGGTATTTCTGACTTATAAAAAAGATTGAGGAGTGGACGGGGTTGGGGTAGGGGTTCACTTCAGTTCAGTTCAGTCACCCAGTCATGTCTGACTCTTTGCGACCCCATGAATTGCAGCACGCCAGGCCTCCCTATCCATCATCAACTCCCGGAGTTCACTCAAACTCATGTCCGTCGAGTTCATCCAGCCATCTCATCCTCTGTCGTCCCCTTCTCCTACCCCCAATCCCTCTCAGCACCAGAGTCTTTTCCAGTGAGTCAGCTCTTTGCGTGAGGTGGCCAAAGTATTGGAGTTTCAGCTTTAGCATCAGTCCTTCCAAAGAACACCCAGGACTGATCTCCTTTAGAATGGACTTGTTGGATCTCCTTGCAAGGGGAGTCTCCTTGCAAGGGACTCTCAAGAGTCTTCTCCAAGGTAGGGGTGGGGAGAGAAAAAAGGATTTGAAGCCATGAGTGATTGGCTAGGCTCATGTGATTTTTTGTATACATCAGATATCTTGACTTTTGGATATTATCCAATCTGCCACCATTAAGCCAAAGCACATGTTTATTTTTGAGATTTTTGAGAAATGCAACCAACTTAAGACAGGAAAGAATCTGCTTGCAATGCAGGAGACCTAGGTGTGATCCCTGGTCAGGAAGATCCCCCAGAGAAGGGCATGGCAACTCACTCCAGTATTTTTGCCTGGAGAATTTCACAGACAGAGGAGACTGATGGGTCTCAAAGAGTGGGACATGACTGAGTGATTAACATTTTCACTTTTAAGAACAAAGAATTTCTAGAAGACCTTGCTTTAAATATGCTTATCCTTTTTTGCTAATGCTTTCTGTGGACTAAGTGGGCTCTAAGGGCTAGTAACATGTTTCCCATTTAATATCTGTTCTTGATAATCATACATTCTACAGCACAATAACAGAAGCCTATTTTCAAACAAACTAGGAAAATTATTTTTCCTATTAGAGTGAATCACTCTTCATTCTAATTGACTCCAAACTGATTTTTCAAAATGTAAATAAAACATAGCAAATACCCCCATAGAAATAATAGACTCATGATGTAAAAAAGGTGAAAAGTTGAAACATGGTTTTCTGGTCTGTTCACAGCTGATTTGTAAAATTCATGTGGTTTCTTCATTGCAACAACCTTATTGAGGTCCATTCAAGTAACATTTGTTTTCCTTTCAGAAGTTCTACTTATGGTTATGAAGTCCTATTGATCATATCCAGCATGTAATATAAGACTTCCTTCTCTGCATAATTTTGCTAAAAACATTGAGTTTGGGGTCTAGACATATCATTTAGAATTTGCTCAGTAGTGAATCAGCACGTTTACTGACTTAAAAAATAAAAAATAATTTAAAAAATTTGTTCCAAGTTCTGTGGTTCAGCAATTTGTTTTGTTTTGCTTTTTTTAAAATTAATTTTTATTGGAGTGTAGTTGATTCACATTGTTCTGTTAGTTTTTGCTGTACAGCAAAGTGCATCAGTTATACAGATATCCACTCTTTTTTAGATTCTGTTCCCATACAGACTATTGAGTAGAGTTCCCTGTTATGTACAATAGGTTCTTATTAGTTATTTACTTTATATATAGTAGTGTGTATATGGCTGCCCCAGTTCAGTTCAGTTCAGTCAGTCGTTTCCGACTCTTTGCGACCCCATGAACTGCAGCATGCCAGGCCTCCCTGTCCACCACCAACTCCTGGAGTTCACTCAAACTCACATCCATTGAGTTGGTGATGCCATCCAGCCATTTCATCCTCTGTAGTCCCCTTCTCTCCCTGCCCCCAATTCCTCCCAGCATCAGAATCTTTTCCAATGAGTCAACTCTTTGCATGAGGTGGCCAAANTATAGAACAGACTTTCGGACTCTGTGGGAGAGGGAGAGGGTGGGATGATTTGGGAGAATGTCACTGAAACGTGTATAATATCATGTAAGAAACGAGTAGCCAGTCCAGGTTCAATGCAGGATACAGGATGCTTGGGGCTGGTGCACTGGAATGACCCAGAGGGATGGTACGGGGAGGGGGGTTCAGGGTGGGGAACACGTGTACATCCATGGTGGATTCATGTTGATGTATGGCAAAACCAATACAATATTGTAAAATTATTAGCCTCCAATTAAAATAAATAAATTTAAATTTAGAAGAAAAAAAAGAATGCAAGAAGTATAGGAATGCCTTTATCAGGCAGGTCAAGCTCATTGAACATTGAGAATAAAGTAAAAATTTATAAATATCTTTGATGTGTCAAAATTTTAAGTGAAACATAACTTTATGTATATCAGAATTTCTAATGAAAAGAAAACTATCAGCTTAGGTATTGTGGATATAAGTTTTCAGATAGAAATATTAAATAACGTATTGAAAAAAATACTCCTAGTACCAGCACAGTGACACTTCTGCATTTTCATATTCAGAGCAGTTGCAAGGCTTCGGAGGATGGGTGAGATAGACTCTTCCTCTTTAATGGGAATGGTGCAAGGGCACGTTGCAAAAGAGTGTGCAAGATGGGACGTGTTAACGTGGCCATCTTTGAAAGATAATAGTGTGACACTGTTCACTTCATGGCCAGAGTTTACATAGCTTTTGCATACAAAAGAATACTCACTCTAAGTCTCCTGCAAATCTCAATTTAAAAAGCCGTTGGCTCAAAAATCCAGGCTCTTGCCATCTATTGGGCTTGCCAAAAGGTTTGTTTGTTTTTTCCATATGATGGCTCTAGTAGCATTTAGTTGTCTGTAACTTAATTTGAAACAACTTTGTTAGACTGTATTGTAACAGCTGTCACATGAGTGTACATTTTTAAAAAAAGCATCAAAATTGGTGAACATTTTTGTAGACATTTTAATATTGAAGAAGGAAGAAAAAGTCACATTTTGGTATATTATGTTTCATTATTTCAAGAAAGGTAAAAATGCAGCTGAAATGTGAAAGATTTGTACAGTGTGTGGAGAAGGTGCTGTGACTGAATGCCAGAAGTGGTTTGCAAGGTTTCAGGCCAGAGAATTCTCGCTGGACAGTCAATGCTCCATGCTCAGCTATACCAGTTGAAGTTGACAATGATCGAGATGTCCGTTGAGAACAATCCGCGTTATACCATGTGGGAGATAGTTGACATACGCAAAAATATCCAAGTCAAGTGTTGAAAGTCACTGTTGAAAGTCAAGTGTTGAAAGTGTTGCACCAGTGTGGTTATGTTCATCACTTTGATGTTTGGGTTCAACATAAGTTAAGAGGAAAGAAACCTTCTTGACCACATTTCTGTATGTGATTCTCTGATTGTAATGAAAATGTTCTGGTTTTAAAACAAATTGTGACAAAAGATGAAAAGTGGATACTGTACAATAATGAGTGAAAATTGTATGAAATGAACCAACACCATCCACACCAAAGGCTGGTCTTCATCTGAAGAAGGTGATGTTGGGTGATGACAGTGAAAGGAAGTCCTCTGTTATGAGCTCCTTCCAGAAAACCAAACACTTAGTTCCAAAAAGAACACTCCCAATTAGACCAAACCGAAGGCAGCACTCAACAAAAAGCATCCAGAATTAGGCAGCAGTAAAAGCATAGTCTTCCCTCAGGATAATGCAAGATCACATGTTTCTTTGATGACCAGACAAAAACTGTTAAGTCTTGGCTGGGAAGTTCAGATTCATCCGCTGTATTCACCAGACATTGCACCTTTGGATGTTTGTTTGTTTTGGTGTTTACAAAAATCTCTTAATGGAAAAAATTTCAATTCCTTGAAGGACTGTAAAAGGTACCTGGAACAGTTCTTTGCTTAAAAAGATGAAAAGTTTTGGGAAGATGGAATTATGAAGTTGCCTGGAAAATGGCAGAAAATGAAAAACATCCCTTTTATTTTAACTTAAAAAAGCAAAATAACTTTTGGCCAACCAACTATATCAGGTCTAGGCACACACAGACTCTGGACCCAGTTCGGTGTTCATGGTTGCTCTTATTCTGAAGGTGGGTGTCCTGAATCGGGCAGTTATCTGCCTTGCAAGCACTCAACAGACAAGGGTAGCACAGAGATGGGATACCGAGAGCCAGCCCGTTCCAAGGGGCAGCAGACTGGGGGGCACTGAGCTCCTGCTGGCCGATTCCAGCAGGGCGCACCATCAGTGCCTTGATTAGGGTGCAGCGGTTCAGGGAATGATTTCCAAGACTCCGCGCTGAGTCATCTTTCCTTTTCCATGAGACAGAGCCTGACCTTGCACCCAGGTGCTTCAGCCCTACTTCCGGCTTAGAGGGCTTTTTTATTCTTAATTACCTTTATTTTATTTTATTCTTTTGGCCATAACACACAGCTTGCAGGATCTTAGTTCCCTGACCAGGGATGACATTGAAAGGAAGTCCTCTCACCAGCCCTGAGCCCCGGGCTCTAGCAGTTATAGCACCAAATCCGGACCACTGTACTTCCAGGGAATTCCCAGAGGGGTCTTTTCATTTGAACACTTTTTAAAACATTTATTTCAAATTGATTGAAATCTTTTTTTTTTTAAGCTTTTGGATTCATGGCACATCGAATTGTGATCCACTCCATTAGATGAAAGCCATATCTGCATTTCCTTCCTCCACCTTAAACTGAGAGTGTTGTGGGGATGGTGTCCCTAAGGTTTGTTGAAGACTATTTGTCATCTGCCTGTGAGGGTTCACGAGGCATACTCTTAGGAGTCTCAAGAAAGGATCTTACAGCAACATCCTTGATCTGAGGCTACCTTATATGGGTAATGTCTTGAAATTATCTTTGACCTGAAGTTCATTTCATATTTATGAGAATCTTTTCCTGACTGGAGAATCCAGAAAGGAAGAACAGTTTCATTTTAAAACCTAGCCTAAGTCCTGGCTCCTTTGCTTTCTGTCTAGATAATTCTTTAAAATGAAATCTTTTTCTTTTTGAGCTCATCTCACCTCATACTTAGGTGTGTGCCTGACAGCTGTGAAGGTTTTGGTCTCAGCTAGAAACCTGCCCTTGGCTGTTCTGCCTTTTGATGCTGGGGCTATACTTCTTTCTCTGCTGACACAGTGTTTGGCTTTCCCAGCAAAGGAGCTGGAGGGAGATTGTGAGGCTGAGCAGAGGGATGGTTTTCTTTCTTTGGGAGATATCCAGGTGTTTGCAAGCAGGGGATGGGGAGTTGGGGCAGGGATGACTAGTTTTGCTGTTGGTCGAGTATAGTAGATAATATAAAATGGTATACTTAACATGCAGCAAGTTCAACCTGAGATAGGATGACTTTGCTCATTAAATAAGCTTGCAATGTAAACGCTCTTTTCTAGATATGGAAGGCTGCACAATGCCCCTGAAGATATCAGATCTCAATTCCTGCTACCTGTATATGTTACCTTATATGGAAAGAGTTGTACAGATTAAATTAAGGATTTTGCAATGAAATTATCTTGGATTGTCCAGGAGGAGCTTTAAACGCAATCACAAGTGTTCTTGTAAAAGAGAGGAAAATTTGACACTTAGAGAAGAGATTCCTGAGACCACCAAGGGGTGGATTATAGACTGATGTGGCACAGGAATGCCAGCAGCCAGCAGAGGCTGGAAGGTGTACATTCTCCCCTAAAGTCTCTGAGATCGGCCCTGCTGACACTTTGGTTTCAGTCCTGTGACACCGATCTTGAACTTTGTCTTCCAGATATAAGGGAATACATTTCTTTCTGCTAAAACTCTTATGCTTGCAGTAATTTCTTACAACAGCAATAGGAAACCGAAATCTCTTGCAGTTAAAATCCTGTATCTGATTCAGGTTTCTTTAAGCAGACGTATCCAACATTAAGTTACAGCTCTTCTGAAAAACAGGACAGGAGTACTTCTGACTCTCCTGGTGCTGATATTGATTCTGCTGGTGACTGTGTTGGGATTACTAGCTTTGGGAACTGCCCACTCCGTAATTTTGGGTGGGGGTTGAGTAGGCATCAATTTATTTCTGGCTGGAGTCCTTACCTTTGGCTAGATCAGAGTAGGAGTTGTGTTGTCTTGCTTGGTTTTCCTGTTCTCTTTCATCTTATATTCTGAAACACAGGTGAGGCACAAGCTTGTGTAAAGAGTTTATTTGGGAAGTGATTACAAAAAAGCAAGAATGGAGGAGTGGGGAAAATGACACAGGAGAGGATGAAAAGCCCATAAAGTGTGTGCTACTGAGCTGGTGGCCACTGTGAACAAGCTGAAATCCACTCTGTTGGGTACTCTGAGTCAAGTGTATCTCAACTGACTCTCCAGGCATGGAAAGCTGACATCTTATTTTGACTTAACAACTGGCCATCACCTCTCTCACCCTGTTTTGATTCTGTTATTTTGCACAAGGTTGTTGACACCAGACATAGATCAAGCGAGAGATCCAGAAAGAGTTTTACAGTTTAGTTACAACTTCCTGGGAAGAAATGGCACTCCATGCAGGGCCACTCAGAGACAGACAGAGCAGAGACTGAAGCGTGTACCAGCGCCTCTACTGTGGATTCAACAGGAAGGGAAGGGACAGGCATGGCAAACAGGCTTGGGATTGGGTAATGTGAATACTTCCAGTACATTCTGGGGCACCGAGGCTGTCCCTGACTGTTCTGTTACCCGGCCCTGGGATGATTAGGGCAGGTGTATGGTAGTGAAGTGTGAGGGCACAACTCAGAAGGTGCCTGGGAGCATGGCCTTAACTGACTGTTTCAGAGGGTAAACTCGTCTAGCTAGGGCCACAAAATTGAGTCAAGACTGAGCTCAGTTATTTGGGGTATTTGAGTGGCCTAAATAAATGATGAGCCTTTAGAGTGTAGAACAGACATTGCACTGAACAGCAAAAGGCTCCGTTTCTTGGTTCAGTGTGGCAGGTCTGGCCACTGCGTTGCTGGAGAGTATAGACTGATAGTGAAGTCAGTGTAGACCCGTCATGTTCGTGTGTACCTAGCTGAAAGCGGTGGTCCTGGGGCTTATGGCAGGAGACTCCAGGTGGGAGCTTGTGGTGGGAGAGGCCCTGAGGAGTGTGCTGCCCTTCCCACAGCGGGCTGAGGCACTGGCTGGCAGGGGCAGTTGTCTCCCGGGAAAGGCAATGGTCTCCATTAATCCCTAGAATGGTACAGACAATCGTGAACTTCTCTGGTTGCTCAGAGGTAAAGAATCGGCCCCCCAGTGCAGGGAACACGGGTTTGCTCCCTCATTCAGGAAGATCACACAGGTCAAGGAGCAACTAAGCCCGTGCACCACAACTACTGAGCCTGCGCTCTAGAGCCTGGGAGCTGCAACTGCTGAAGCCCCTGGAGCCCACGCTGCACAACAAGAGAAGCCGCTGAAATGAGCAGCTCCTACAGCACGGCGAGAAAGCAGTTCCCACTCACTGCTGCTGGGGAAAACCACGCAGCACTGAAGACCCAGCACAGCCAAATGAATAAGATTATCTTTGAAAAGTGATGTCGTGTGGGCCTGCATTCACCATGTTGGTTTAAACAGTGGCTTCCTTGGAAGGTTTGGGACTCTGGTTTGTAAACCAGTAAAAAAAAACCCAGACTAATATTGTAAGGAGAGCAACATTCAACAGAGTGGTGCACAACTCACTTGACTAACTTTTGTCATTTGACACTGATTATCCTCCAGCATGTATCACTAACAAGTAGAAGTTTTCTGGTTTTATCCTTATGTGACATGGTTTTGATTTTATTATTGTCTCCAAATGTGAATTTCACTTACTAAGTGGAGTTTTCTGTTTATCTATTTAGTAGTCTACACTGCCTATGAGAATGGTCCTGGAGTACGTGGAGATGTCAGTCAGGTTTTAGTTGAGCGTGTGGGCTCATTTCCTGCTACACAATAGAAAAGACCAAATACTGAGACAACAGTCTTTTGCAGAAAGAAAAAAGCTTCACTATGGGGCGCCCAAGTAAGGAGACAGGAAGCAAACTGGTGTGTTTATCTTGGAAGGAGGGAGAAAGATGGGCAGGGAGCGGAGAAATGGTTGGTGGAAAGTCAGTTTAACTTTCAGTGGAAATGTCGAGTTCTCTGCTGCTCTGCTCTCTGCTTCCTCGTGCGTATATGTACAAGTCTGTGGTGCTTTGTATATAACCGGAGGTGGATTTTTGGCCTGTGCAATCTGAAGTTCACTGTCAGACACTCTAGTCTCTCAATGCATCTGTGCCTCAGCAAGTTGTTTCCTATCTGCAGTTTCCCTGGTGTTCTTTTTTTTTTTTCA
This sequence comes from Neotragus moschatus, assembly GCA_006410615.1. NCBI lineage: Eukaryota > Metazoa > Chordata > Mammalia > Artiodactyla > Bovidae > Neotragus > Neotragus moschatus. The sequence continues at coordinate 9,906 of SJYA01002912.1, read as the reverse complement.
GTATTCATTTGGCTGCACCGGGTCTTCATTGTAGCATGCAGATTCTTTAGTTGTGGAATGTGTACTCTTAGTTGTGGTACGTGGCATCTAGTTACCCGACCAGGGATCAAAGCTGGCCCCTTGCATCGGAATGTGGAGTTTTAGCCACTGGACCACCAGGGAAGTCCCTCTCTGGTGTTCTTGGTGTATCAGTTTGTTTCTCCTATATGGACCTTGTAAGTTACAGGGTACAGTTTCAGAAGGGGACTTGAATAAAGAGACTAAGACCTGGGACAAGACAGAGACCCATATAGGGGGTCTATTTGCTGGAGTGGAATTTGAAAAATTGTCTGAGGCCATTATGTCTCTCAGTTAAACTAGCAATCAAAAACCTATTAGGAAGCTAAAAGTGCTATCGAAGGCCTTTTTAAAAAGTCGAGCACAGTGTATTCTGAGAAGGGAATTACAGGACTTGGTTAGTGTCAGCGATGGCTGCAGCTCCAGACGGGCTGAGAGTGGTGATAAACCTGGTTTTGGATTCACCTTCCCTGCACAGTGCTTTGGCCAAAACTGCCTTCTGCAAACTTAAGAATTCCTCTCCAGCACCATGGTCTTCCTCACAGCATTACTTCTGATCAAAAACCTCCCTTAACAAAAAAAGTTCTGCAGCAGGCCAAGCTCTGATGGAATTCACTGGTCTTATCATGCCCCCACCATCCCAAAGCAGCTGGCTTGACCGAATGGTGGCATGGTCTTTTGGAGAATCAGTTACAATGCCAGATAACTGGCAGTACATTGCAGGGCTGGGACGGGGTTCTCCCAAAGGTTGTGTAACTCTGAATCAGTGTCTAATTTATGGTGTTGTCTCCTGTGGCCAGCATTCAAAGGTCCAAAATTCATGGGATGAAATGGGAGTGGTAACACTCACTGTTGCCCCTAGTGATCTGCTGGAGACTTTTGCTTCCTGTTCCCACAACCATGTATTCCACTGGCCCAGAGGTCTTAGTGCCAGAGGGAGGAATGCTTCTACTGGAAGATACAATGGTGATTCCATTGAGCTGGAAGTTAAAGACTGCAGCCCAGCCACTTTGGGCTTCTTATGCCTGTGAATCAACAGGCAAAGAAGGAAGTTGCTGTGCTGGCTGGTGTGATTGACCCTGACTACTTTGAGGAAACTGGACTACTTCCCTACACCAGAAGTAAGGAAAGCAAGGCTGTCATGTAGGATACACCTTAGAGCTTCTTTCAGTACTACCATGCTCTGTGATTATTGCCAGTGAAAAAACTATAACAACTCAACCCAGCAAGAGTACTAACACCCCACATCTTTCAGGAATAAAGGTTCGGGTCACTCCACCAGGTAAAAGTGCACAAACAATTGAGTTGCTTGATGAAGGCAAAGGGATACAGAGTGTGTGGTGGAAGGTGAGGGAAGTTATAAATTCCAGCTATGATTCCATGACCAGCTTGTTTCTGTTGTTCAGTCACTACGTTGTATCCAGCTCGTTGCGACCCCATGATCTGCAGCCTGCCAGGCTCCCTTGTCCTTCGTTATCTCCTAGAGCTTGCTCACATTCATGTCCATTGAGTCAGTGATGCCATCCAAACATGTCATCCTCTGTAGCCGCCTTCTCCTTTTGCCCTAATCTTTCCCTGAGAGTTCAGTTGGTAACAAATCCGCCTCCAATGCAGGAGACCCTGGTTCAATTCCTGGGCCAGGAAGATCTGCTGGAGAAGGGATAGGCTACCCACTCCAGTATTCTTGGGCTTCCCTGGTGGCTCAGCTGGTCAAGAATCCACCTGCAGTGTGAGAGACCTGGGTGTGATCCCTGTGTTGGGAAGATCCCCTGGAGAAGGGAAAGGCTCCCCACTCCAGTGTTCTGGCCTGGAGAGTCCCATGGACTGTGTAGCCCACGGGGTTGCAGAGAGTCGGACACGACCGGGCGCCTCTCACTTTCAGTGCCCAACATCAGAGTCTTTCCCAGTGAGCCAGCTCTTTGCATCAGGAGCATCAAGTTTTTGGCACTCAGCCTTCTTTATGGTCCAACTCTCACATCCATACATGACTACTGGAAAAACCATAGCTTTGACTATATGGACCTTTGAGTTGCAAATAATTGATGCTTTCAAATTGTGGTGCTGGAAAAGACTCTTTAGAGTGCCCTGGATGGCAAGGAGATCCAGCCGGTCAATCTGAAAGGAAGCCAACCCTGAATGTTCATTGGAAGGACTGATGCTGAACCTGAAGCTCCAATACTTTGGCCACCTGATGCTGGAGGAAGGAGGAGAAGGGGGTGACAGAGGGCAAGACAGTTGGGTGTCATCATGAACTCAATGGACAAGAGTCTGAGCAAACTCTGGGAGATAGTGAAGGACAGAGAAGCCTGTGGTACTGTAGTCCATCGTGTTGCAGAGTCGGAAGTGAACGAACAACGGCCTTTTTTAGGTCCAGCTCTCACATCCATACACGACCACAGGAAAAACATAGTTTTAGCCACAGACATTTGTCAGCAGTGATGTCCGCTTTTTAATTCTCTGTATGGGTTTGTCGTAACTTCCTTCCAAGGAACGAACATCTTTTAATATCATGGCTACAGTTACCATCTGCAGTGATTTTGGAGCTTTGGAAAATAAAACCTGTCACTGCTTCGACTTTGCCCCCTTCTATTTGCCACGAAGTTATGGGACCAAATGCCATGATCTTAGTTTTTTTTTTTTTTAATGTTTTAAGCCAACTTTTTCATTCTCCTGTTTCACTCTCATCAAGAGGCTCTTTACTTCCTCTTCACTTTCTTCCATTACAAAGTTACAGAAATGGGTATAAATCCATTTCTGTAATTGGTCATGTATACAGAAAGGAGAATTGTTGAGGTTATCTACCTCCCTATGTTCACTGTCCTACCTGGATGGGGAAGCCTTTCAAGAGATGGAATCTCTTTGTACCTATGAATTCACTGTCTTTTGACTCAAGAGCACAGACTTTGACTCCCATCATTGCCCTTGAGTTGATGCATTCCTGTGGATTTGAAACATGCCATAAGCACACAATACTCCTAGAATGACTGAGTCCCAGAACACTGAGGTTAACATACTATGTTCTTGTAACAAGTGTCTCAGGTATGGGTTTTGTGCCCAGTTCAGTTATCAGTCATGTCTGACTCTTTGCGACCCCATGAACTGCAGCATGCCAGGCCATCCTGTCCATCATCAACTCCCAGAGTCCACCCAAACTCATGTCTGTTGAGTCAGTGATGCCATCCAACCATCTCATCCTCTGTCGTCCCCTTCTCCTCCTGCACTCAATCTTTCCCAGCATCAGGGTTTTCTCAAATGAGCCAGCTCTTCACATCAGGTGGCCAAAGTATTGGAGTTTCAGCTGCAGCGGTAGTCTTTCCAATGAACACCCAGGACTGATCTCCTTTAGGATGGACTGGTTGGATCTCCTTGCAGTCCAAGGGACTCTCAAGAGTCTTCTCCAACAACACAGTTCAAAAGCATTAATTCTTTGGCGCTCAGCTTTCTTTATAGTCCAACTCTCACATCCATACATGACCACTGGAAAAACCATAGCCTTGACTAGACAGATCTTTGTTGACAAAGTAATGTCTCAAATTACATTTAGGCTCCAATTATAATTCTTTTTCTCAGCTAATCAGTGGGTATTGTGGGCACAGAACTGACTGGCTGAGACCCTAGCACTTTGGTCCTCATTGTTGATATTTCTGGGATTCTGTGTGGTCCAGGACTGAATAAGGAACGGAAGACAACCATAGGGTGGGTGTGCAGAACCTGTGGGCCTATTGTAAGATGGTCTCGGTCTTGTATCCCTTTGTTGGGACCTAGAGATGAGCAGTCAAGTGCTAGAGATGAGCAGTCAGGGGACTCTGAGGTCAGGGAAACAGTTACTGAGCACCTGCTCTGGGTTTCTGGCTGAAGACAAGAGGCAGAGTATGGCCAGGCTTTCATGCAGACTCAGGTGCCAGGTGTCCCAGGGGATACCCCTCCTCCCTGAGCCCAGCAGAGTCAGCTGAGGCAGTTGTACTGAAGTAGTGTCTTTATTTACTGAAGTCCAAGTCATAAGCTCCAGTGCAGGGTGGGTCTCCTTGCCTCAGGGCATCAGGTGCTACTTGGTGGGTGGCTCTGGGTATTTCTCCTCACTGACTCCAAGGGCTTGGGATTGGCCTGTGGGAGGTCAGGGTTTGAGATAAGAGTCTCCTCAGATCCCTGTGCCCACACCCTCCATGGGTCCTGCCCCTCCTCACCCCACCACTGCCAGCCTCTGCACTTTTGCCTGGGATGTGTCCCATTGGAAATGCCCTTCCCTGAGGACCATCTTCTGAGGTGCCTTCCCACCCACAGCCCCTCTCACAAGCTCTCTCTGCTGCCTGCACCGGATTCCAGGACTCACAGCTTCTCCTAGGCCAGCCTCCTCCTCTTGCTTGCTCTGGGCTTGGGCAGGGACCTGTATCCCAAGTTTTTCCAGCTCCTCCTTCAGCCTGGATAGAGAGGTCGGGAGTGGGGAAGGAGGATGTGGAGGGAGAAGGGTAGGATTGTAAAGGGACCGAGAGACAGAGTCTGTGCGGGAGCAGAGGCTCCCGCAGCCCCCTTCCCCTCGGGCCTTGGGGGCAGGCGCCGTGCCCACCTCTGCCTCTTCTGCTGCAGCTGCTGACACCTCTGCTGCAGCTGCTCCTGGTGCTGGGCAGCAGCCTCCTGCAGCTCCTGGGCTTTCCTGTTCTCCTCCTCAAACAGATGACTGAGGGTGGGGCCATGGGTGCTGGCAGCTCCCTCCCTCCACTCACTCGCCCCTCCCCATCCCTGTCTTACACCACAGCTTTGGCCTCCGGGCTGCGGAGGAAGAGTCCTTCATTGATTGTGTGGCCCTCGGCCCCAAACTGGGAGCACAGACGATGCTTCACATCCTCCAGCTTTGCCTCCACCAGCTTCTCTGCAGCAGGAAGGAACGGATGGGCAGGGCGGGGCAGGGCAGGGCAGGGCAGGGCAGAGTATCCCCATCTTCCAGGCCTCACCTTCCTTAAGCAACTGTTCCTTGCTGCTGTCCAGGGTGCCGATCTCCAGGGCCAGCCGCTCTGGTTTCTGAGGGATAATAAAGGAGACCTGTCCGCAACTCCTGGCTTTCTCCCACGTGCCTCAGAGAAGCCAGTCTGGATCTGGTGCCTCACTTCCTGCGTGCCAGGCACCGTCCCACTTCAGGGTCTCTGCACCGGCCATCCCCTCTGTCTGGAATTGTTCTACCCCAGATACCTGCGGTGCTATGCAGAAGAAGCTCATGAGGTAGTTAGTGCTCAGGAATTCTGCAGGGGGATCCTTTGAACACCAAAGTTCAACCTGTTCTCTGGAGAGTCAGTCATCAGTTCAGCGCTGTCGCTCCTACTCTTCCCTCCATGTGACCTCACTGAGTCTTCCCATGCTGACTTTCACTCTCCCTGCCTGTTTTCTTCTTTGGGATCCCTAGGTGGCAAACAGTGGCCTGCTTATTTCCCCACTATCTTCCCTGTGACTGTGATGGCCCCAAAGACATCCGTGAATCTCCTCAATGGATAGCCCCTCCTCGGTTCTTCAGAGTTCCTCTTGGACTCTAAAGGCCCCTGGGACGCACCGGAGACGGGTGGGCAGGGTCAGTGGAGACGACACCAGCTGGTGGCAGTGAGGGTGCCGCGGAGCCAGGTTCAGTGTGACTCTGACAGACGGCTGCTGGGCTTGCTCAGGCGCTGGGTGTGGCAGTTGACAGGAGGGAGGCCTGGGCCCAGTGCTGCAGGGAAGGTGTGCAAGGTGGACAGAGCAGCTCCGAGCAACTCACGTGGAATTCCCACAGGTCCTTGTACTGGCCCATCAGATCCTCCAGCTGCTCCTCGAAATCCAACCTGGCAACCAAACGCACAGGCTGAGGGGCTGCGGCTGGGACGTCCTCCCACCTGGCTCCCGCCGGCGCCCTTCCGCGCAGACGTGGGGGGGCGCGCTCCTCACGACGTGAGGCCAGGCGCTGCTGCAAGCGCCTCTGCCTCCCTGGCCCTCCAAGCTTCGGCTCAGCCAGGGCTTCGAGTCCCTGTTCCTAGCATGGCCTCCTCCCCGCTTGCAACCCATCCAGCCCCCACAGCGTGGGAGGCGACTTTACCTCAGCTGCCTCTGTTTGTTCTTTTCTTGCTCAATCTGGGAGTTCAGGGCAGAAATTCGCTCTTTGCACTCCTGCAGCACGGTCTGCTTCCTGGCAAGGGCAAGGCAGTCACCATGCTTTCTGAGTAACCTCTCCCTAGGAGGGGCCTGGGGTGGAGCTCCCATTTCCTCCTCTCGACATCTGTTCTAGCGTTCCAGATGGAGCTCCTTTCTGTCACTTTTGGGGTGGTATGGACACATGCCCTCTGGAATGTCATTTTGATTAGGGAGATCAATGTGGGTGTGGTCACACACACAAGCACACACATATTGATCTCATGTGAGTTCCTCCAACATATTCAGTGTTGTTATGCTCGGGGCTTGGAGGCCTCCGGCCACAAAATGAGCAATATAAGCGTTCAGGAGCTAGAGAGATGGGTGAATAGAAGGCTGATGGGTGAATGGAGAGAGGCTGGTGGGCCGATGGTTGCCTTGGGACCTGAATGGAGGGACAGATGAAACTATAAAAAGTACAGAATAAAAACCAGCCGAAGGAATTTAACTGACATGCTAGCAAATGAATGATTATCTCAGTGAATAAGATGGTAATCAATACTATGAGCTACTGTTGGGAGTCACGGTCTCCCTGTTTTACAGAGGAAGAAGATGAGAGCTGTGGGTCTAAGGCCGATTTCCCCCTTTTTTTTTTTTTTTTTTACCAGAATGAAGGGGTAGTGCTCAGCAGGGGCTAGGTGGAAGCTCTTACCTCTGTGCCTCATTCTCCTTATCCTGGCAATGGAGCCGGAGGATCCTCAGGGTCTCTGCAGGGAGAGGAAGTTAGGACCCTGTGAAAGCCCANTTTTTTTTTTTTTTTTTTTACCAGAATGAAGGGGTAGTGCTCAGCAGGGGCTAGGTGGAAGCTCTTACCTCTGTGCCTCATTCTCCTTATCCTGGCAATGGAGCCGGAGGATCCTCAGGGTCTCTGCAGGGAGAGGAAGTTAGGACCCTGTGAAAGCCCAGCGTGGCTGAGGTTTGGGCAGGGGTAAAAACACCAGATTATGTGAGGTCTCCTGAAGAGCTGATGGGACTCTGTCATCTACTACATGTCTGGTGGAAGCCACAGGAGGGAGGCAAGATGATTCAGGCTTCAAAGGCTTTTACTGCTATAGAGTGAGTTTCTGAAAGCTGGCAAAGGCAAAGACCTGGAGATAAAGTAGGTGCAATTACCTTGCTTTTTGCTCAAGATCTCTTTCAGGCGTACTTTCTCTCCACTCACTGGAAAACAGAGAAACATGTTTGGGCATCACCAACCACCCACTGTACCCTGAGAGACTGGGCTTGGCAAGGCCTACCCCAACCCCAAATGTAGACCCCCTTCGAGGTTAAGTCCCCTTCCCCTCTTGTGCGCACACTCCCTGTGGGCACCAAAAGGTGCTTGATGAAGGGTGGCTGAGAGGACCCTGTGGAATGCCAACGCAGTTACGTGGAGGGAAGAGAAAAACACTTCACAACAAGGTGGGTGAAGGCTGTGAAGAGAGAATCAAGCAGTAAGGGCACGTGACTAGGTGGGGGCAGGGTGCTGATTCTGGGTGGAGAGATTGGGGAAAGCCTCTCTGAGAAAGGGGCATTTGAGCTGAGAGCTGAATGATGTCGTCGGGCAATAGGAATCTGTATTATATGGGGAACTGCCTAGCAAAGGTCCTGAGGTAGGAGTATGCTTGGTGGTGTTTCAGGAACACTCTCCAAAATAGAGTGGGATGGGGGAGATTGGCGAGGGTGCAGGAGTGCTTGGCCACAGCAATGATGCTGACTGTCTGGAATATTGGGTTCAAGGATGCGTGGCACTGTGAGGACCTCTGGGTGATCCCCTCCCCCCCAGGCTTACATGAGTCCAGTTCTTTCTGCAGGGTCTCCCAGACAGTCCGGGCATCTCCCAGCTCCTCACTAGCCTTCTTTTTTGCTGTGCCAAACCGTGGGACATCGTGTAAGTGTCTGTCCTTGCAAACATTTCACACTTGTCTTCAAGTAAACCTAGAGGGGCCCTTAGAGGATTTTACAGAGCAGGAAACAAGTCTTCCAGAGCCAAAGCCCTTCTTGGGCTCAGGGGACAGCAGGGCCAGGTTAGTAAGCATGAGACTGCAGCACCTGTATTTGGGTGGACCAATCCATGTTTGGTTTAATGCTCTCCTGTTTCAAAATACTACGTAATCTTGAATAAGGGGCTCTGCACATCATGTAACCACTCCTGGCAGACAAGCCAAGGTCCTGAGCTCACCTTGCTGAACCTCATTAATCCGGTTAATCAGGACCTCAACCCTGGGCTCTAGGCTTCCCACTGCAGGGAGAAAAGGAGGTTGAGTGAAAATGAGAGGGCAGGCAGAGGAAGGTGGATGCCCTCCAAGAGCTCACATTCTGGGCAGAGGAGGCAGGAACACACAGAGCATCTCACCGAGTCAGGTTGGAGTAACTTCAAGAGAAATAGAGGAACAACGGATTAAAAAGCGAAGGAGCGGGAAGTGCTCCTTCAGATTGGCGAGACCTCTTGAGGGCCCCAAATCAAGTGAGGAGGGCAGGCCTTGCAGTTCCCTGGGTGGGGGTAGGAGACAGTCAGTGCAAAGGCCTCCTCGAGATAGGAACATGGGTGGAAGGTGCCTGGTAGCAAGAAGAGAGCAGAGTTGAGGTGGAGGGGAGGAAGGTAAAGATAAAATCCTGGAAATTCAGTAGAGTATAGGGGGAGCCAAATGGATGACCAGTAAGGGGATTTAAACTGTGTTTTAGGAAAATGTTTTACATTTTATCCCCTTATACTTAAATTTTGAATCATGGAGTCATATTTTTACTTCATAAAATTTTATGAGTTAATTTCCCAAGGTGGTGAATCTAGTGGCTTAGAATTGATTCCACTTCTGCCTGACCCCAAACCTCGGGCTGAGTCTCAGTTATAGAGGAGACACATGACCTTTCTGCAACTTCTTCACCATTTCCATCAAGTCTTCAATTTTCTGTGAAGACTTGGCCTGCCCTGTGGAGACAAAACCAAACATTTTAGTATGTAGTAACGAGAAGCCTAAGGAAGGATCTGATAACAGGCTGGGATTGAGGTGGGCTGAGGGCAGGTCTCCAGCCAGAGTGGTGCCTCTGCTCCTTGACCTGAGGGAGACAGTGCAGAAGAGGTGAGTCAGAGACCCCTTCATGGTCATCTTTTCCTAAAGGGTGAGTGACACCATAGATTTCCCCTTAATAAGACTCAGAGCAAGAAAAAGGGTACATTTTTACTATTGATACTGTTCAAGGCTTGGTCAAAGCTCAGGATGTAATAACAGAAAAGAAGTAGTATTAAAAATTGGAAACAAGGAGTTAGAAGTCACTGTAACTGGTAGGTGACATAATCAATTTTTGATTTATAGAGAATATTACCCAAAGAAATCTCAGAAGGAATAGTGAGAAAATTTAATGATGTATCTTTAAACATATAAACACAAATAGCTTTTCTATATATTTGTTTCATATTCAGTTCAGTTCAGTCACTCAGTCATGTCTGACTCTTTGTGACTCCATGAACCACAGCACACCAGGCCTCCCTGTCCATCACCAAATCCCGGAGTCCACCCAAACTCATGTCCATTGAGTCGGTGATGCCATTCAACCATCTTATCCTCTGTCACTCTCCCTTCTCCTCTGGCCTTCAATCTTTCCCAGCATCAGGGTCTTTTCAAATGCGTCAGCTCTTTGCATCAGGTAGCCAACGTACTGGAGTTTCAGCTTCAACATCAGTCCTTCCAATGAACACCCAGGACTGATCTCCTTTAGGATGGA
>SJYA01002911.1:545406-620292 GCA_006410615.1 Neotragus moschatus | reverse complement strand
TATTGCCTCTATAGAAATGTTTTGATTTTTAAATCTATATACTGGCTTATCTCAGGGCTTCCCTGGTAGTTCAGATGGTAAAGAATCTGCCTGCAAAGCAGAGACCTGGGTTCAGTCCTTGGATGAGGAAGACCTCCTGGAGAAGGAAATGGTAACTCACTCCAGTACTCTTGCCTGGAGAATTCCATGGACAGAGGAGCCTGGCAGGCCATAACCATGGGGTTGCAAAGAGTCAGACACAACTGAGCAACTAACACTTTCACTATGTACTGGCCTATTTAAGTGATTTGCTTTCCAATTATGATTTCCTCTTTCCTATAGATTCTTATTTCTTTTTGATTTAGAGAAGACTAAATAAAAACTAAACCTTCCTTCTTTAGGTTTGGGAAGCTTTCAGCCATAACTCTTCAAATATATTTTCAATCCTCTTTTTCTTTTTCTTCTGTGGTTCCTATTATGTGTAGATTGGCACACTATATACTATCCCATAAGTCTCTTGTAATATTTTCATTCTTTTCAAAATTTGACTTTTTCTCTGCTGTTCTGACTGGCTGATTTCCATTATTGTATCTTCCAGATCACTTACGCATTCATTCTGCATAATTCATTCATTGCCTTTAGCTCAGCTTTCATCTTGGCGAATGGTTCTCTAATTTTTCTTGTTTCCTTTTTATAGTTTCTATTTCCTTTTTATAGTATTCTACATTTCTATCAATTTTTCTTAATTCCTTCAGAATTTTTATTATCTCCTTTTTAACTCAGTGTCTATTAGACTAGAGAGGTCTATTGTTTTAAAGAGGTCTATTGTTCTTCCTTTCAGAGGAGTTCTCTTGATCCTTTAATTGGGAGTGGTTCCTCTGCCTCTTCATTTTCCTTATACTTCTCTTGCTTAATGAGTTTAGGAGGAACAATTAGGTACTGTGGTTTTAGAGGGCTATTTTTATGTAGGAGGGTCCCTCTGCATAACCTGTGTGGATTTAACCATTTTTGGTGTGAGAATTATTTTTTAGTGTAGCTGTCTGCCACCTCTTACTTCAGTGTGTGCTGGCCATTATCCTCCTGATAGAAAGTGTGACTGACATTGTGGTGACTAGAGCCTACACTGGATACTGATCAGGTTATCTGCTTTTACTCTGTGGTTGTCACTGCCCTGTCAAGGCTGGTTGTGTTCCCTAGTTGTTGGAGTAGACGCGCCCAGATTCATTTCTGAGCTGTTTCTGCAGTATGAGGTATGCTGGATTAGGGCTCTCCCACTAGCATAGAACAATTGAGTATTCTGCCAGGGCCATTCATGGGATGAGTATACTCTGCTGTGTCACCTGTCACCCACAGTGTGGGGTCACAAAATGCACTGTTTCTGGCACTGCCCTTGGCTCCATCTCAGCCTTGGGAATGCTGGCAGTCAGCCCTGGTGTCCCTCACGTGTTGTTTTCACAAGGCCATCAATGCAGATACACTGAAGGCAGGTTCTAAGACTGCAGTAGTCATGCACCTAGACCTGCTTGTGGGAGCTATGCAGCCAGCCCAGACTCTATCCTGACCCTACCCCCATATGTATGTGCCCACAAGTACATAGCTGCTAAGGCCAGACCTGTCCTGTCCATAGGAACACCCATTGTCCACTCAGATGTCCTACAGATGCTGAATTTACAAACTGGTGATGGGCAGATATGTAAATCTGAGACTTGCACAGCTGTGGGAAGAGATTTCAGCCTTGCTTCCTAGGTCCCACTGCCCCTGCAGTTCAGCTGTGGTTTCAGCCTTGCCTCTGCAGTGGGTAAACAACTGAAGTCTGTTCCCAGAACCTGCCAAGGAGGTGGCTGGGGTGTGGCAGCCCAGAGCCTATAAAGACCAGGGCCAGCACATGGAGAAAGAAGCTGCATTGGCAACCCTACCCCTTCCTTAAAGCACCACTTAACAATGGCTTGTTGACCAGGCTTCTATAGTAGGCCCAGACTTCTTCCTCAAACGCCCTTGGTTGCTGCCTTACTACACTCCAGCCCCTTTTGGCTGTCTCTCTGCAGCCAATAGAAAGCCTCTCCCTGGGTCTGTCCTCTAAACACCAAGTTCAGCACCCAGCCCTTGTCTGTACCGTGGACATGTGTCTCAAGCTGAAGAGTTCAGGACAATGGCACAGCCCACCTGTTCAGGTCTCTCTCTGCTCTGCCCACCTACCACAAGCTGGTTCTTGTGCTCTTCTCTGAGACTCTGATGCTCCCTTTCTGTCCCAGCTGATCTCCGCACCAGTGAGGGCGCTTCCCTTGGTATGAGAATCTTTCCTGTTTTTCAGCCCCCTATGGGGCACAGGTCCTTCATTGCTGTATGTGGGCTTTCTCTAGCTATGGTGAGCAGGGGCTACTTTCTAGTTGTGATGTGTAGGTTTCTCTTGTTGCAGTGTGGCTCCTCTTATTGTGGAGCAAGGGCTCGAGGGCACATGGACTTCAGTAGTTGCAGTGCGTGAACTTAGTAGTTGTGGCTTGAAAGCTCTAGGCTGTGTAGGCTGAGTAGTTGTGGCACACAGGCCTAGCTGCCCCACAGGATATGATATCTTCCCAAACCAGGGATCAAACCTGTGTTGCCTGCATTGGCAGGCAAATTCTTCACCACTGGACCACCTGGGAAGTCCAGTAGAAGTATTTTTAATGTATCTGTGGCATGAGGACATGTATCTCCATGTCCTTCTACTCCACCGTCTTGATTGGAGCCCCTAGTAAGGTGTTTTTCTTAAGTTATAATTCTTCAGAATAGCAGTAAAAACCGAATGTGGAAGATTTCCAAATAAAGACTTTTTACGTCTATCTTCTTATAGTCATTAGGCTATTTTGCTAAGGAGTTAGTTCAACTGAAAATAAAAGAATGTATCAGAAATCCTCAAGAAGAGGAAAGTTTCTCAGCTTCCTTTCTTTTAAGTTAGCAGTTTATAAGGAGACATGTATTAAGCTTTGCCACCAGGTACCTTCAGCTCACCAGATCTCTATTCCAGTCTTCAGCAACACTCTCTCATGATGGCCTCAGTATGACTGAATGACAATGTGTCTTAAACTTTTTCACTGATGGACCCATAATAGGAAAGCATAAGAAGTAGCAACCTGTCCTCTGTCCTCTACCTCCACAAACAGGGGTACTTGGCAGGTAACCTAAACCGGCCTATCATAAGCACTAAAGTTCTTTGGAGCCGTTTATATTCATGGTTTATATTTTAAAAATTGATGAGAATTTTGCATTAAGTTACATAAACATAACACTTTCATTTTTAAAGATGGTCACTTAGATGACAAAGTATCTATCCTTCCCTCCCATCTCAAAACCCTTGAAATGAAAAATAAATGTATAATTTTAAAAGCATAACAAGATCAATCCATGAACACATGTATGTCAAAACATTAGACAAGACTAGAGGGATTCTTATCAACTTTCTGACAGTATTTTTAACTGTGGGGGACAACAAAGAGAAATTGGACGCAGAGTAAGGAGAGTATAAGGACATAAGAATTGTATAAGTTTTCTGTAATTCTACACTGTTTTAACTTTCTCTTTAAATACAACCCNAACATAACAAGATCAATCCATGAACACACGTATGTCAAAACATTAGACAAGACTGGAGGGATTCTTATCAACTTTCTGACAGTATTTTTAACTGTGGGGGACAACGAAGAGAAATTGGACGCAGAGTAAGGAGAGTGTAAGGACATAAGAATTGTATAAGTTTTCTGTAATTCTACACTGTTTTAACTTTCTCTTTAAATACAACCCTATATCACACTTAAGTAATATATTTTACAAAATGTAAAATCAGTGACCTCAAGTAAAGTTTATGCATCCAGGAAAGAACTACCAAATTTATTGTAAGGCTTTGTGTCCTTTTGACGTACTCAGGAACTTATCCTAATTTAAGAAGTACAATCAGAGACAAAGATTTCGAATTATATAACTTGTCATCTAATTCTAAACAGTATATTTTGTTTAGGTGTGTTTGATATTTTTTTACAAAGTTCATAACATTATATCTGAGATTAATGTACAAGTTATAAGGGTCACTGAAACATGTCTTCTCTACAGCAAATTAATAATTATTCTACAAAAATACTTTAAACATCACAATTTCTAACCTGTAAGGTTGGCATTTAAATCATTTTTCACTTTCTCAGTAATATTTTTTGCCGCATCACTTCCAGAAGGCACGTAAACCAATTCAAATTCCTTTTTGCTATCAGTGAGGAAAGTGGGAAGTTCATTCAAGGGAAGAGACTGGAAAAAAGTAGCTTGTGTAAATTTCCTTGTGGAATGTTTGCGCAGAAGCAAAATCAATGCACAGAACAGGACTGTCATGGAAATTTCCACAATTAAGGAACCCATCTTCCGTTTCTACAAGAGAAACAAAATTATATTAATTAACTTTAGAGTATTATATGTGTGTATGTGTGTATTTACACTTGTGTAAATACATGTATATGATACATATATATATATATCATTCAACTTCATTCTACAAAATGAGTGGTTCTCTGGATTGTCTTTTTCACCCTTTTCTCATTTTACTATTGATTTTATTGGTTTGCCCTATGGATATTCTTCAGATTTAGAAATCTACCTTCAGCCATGGAACAAAAGAGGAAAAATACCCATAAACTGAAATGAAATGAAGGAATTATTAAAATTTTTCTTTTCAAATTCATTAGCCTGTACAGCCATTTCTCAAAGATACCTCCACTTACCTTCAATATGAAATTTTTCCAGAGGAGGACGGCAAACTGGTTAAGCCACAAGGAATCCATTTTACCACAAAGAATGAAAGTTCAACACTAAAGAAGAAGAAATTTTTAAAATTTAGATTACCTGCCAAAATGTTAAGTTTAATCAAGTAAAATGATTACTTCACTGTTCTACTCTTTTCATCAACCTTGAAAGATAATCTTTTAAAAAGCTTGAAATAAGTACTTATCTGTTCTTGTTTTGTATTAATTCATTAAATTCACACCTAATGATCTTCTAATAAGTATGAAAATATTAGACAACAGAGATGCAACCATCAGTAAGTTGCAACTCCATGTTCACAAAGAAAAATGTAAACTGCAAATGCAAAATATTAGTTATTAAAAGGAGGGAGGAATGAGCTGAAAGAGTAGCATTGCTATACATACACTATTACATATAAAATAGATAGCTAGTGGGAAGCTGCTGTATAGCACAAGGAGCTCAGCTTGGTGCTCTGTAATGACCTAGAGGAGTGGGATGGGAGGGTGAGTTTGGAGGGAGGTTCAAAAGGTAGGGGTACACACACACACACACACACATATATACATGTAGCTGATTCACTTTGTTGTATATCAGAAACTAACACTATATTGTAAATAAATAATATTCCAATTAAAAAAAATATAAATTATTATTTTGACAGATTCTGAGAGAATTCTCACAAAATATAATGTTGTTGAATATTTACTGCTTATTTAATACATTTTTTGTGCCTTGTTCTATATTAAGCATTAAGTATATTTAAANCTAACACTATATTGTAAATAAATAATATTCCAATTTAAAAAATATAAATTATTATTTTGACAGATTCTGAGAGAATTCTCACAAAATATAATGTTGTTGAATATTTACTGCTTATTTAATACATTTTTTGTGCCTTGTTCTATATTAAGCATTAAGTATATTTAAACAGTCATAATTTTTTCCTTATAGTATAGATAGTAGGGCATAGTAACAAAAAATCTGAGATCAGAAGTTAGGCTTCTTGAATTCAAATCCTAGCTTTGATCAAAATTAGTAACCTGTGTCTGCTTATCACAAATAAAATCAGAAAAATTATAGTACTTATAAGGTTTTTCCCTTGGTGCCATTTGCTACCAGGGCAGGGGTAACTAAAAGGCTATGAACTTTTAATTATCATAAAATATGCATAATACAAAATTTACCGTTTTTAGATGTACACTTCAATGGCAGCAATCACATTCACACTGTTGTACAACCATCATAACCTAGTATTTCATAATCTCTAGTCCTTCATATAAGTGGAAGCCCTTACCTGTGATGGTGACCTTTGTGACTGACTTATTTCACTTAGCATAAAATGTCTTCAAAGTTCATCCATATTGCAGTATGTCAGGATTTCCTTCCTATGCAGTAATTTTAACAGCCTCATCAGACTATCAATGTCAGAACTGACTTCAAGAAAAATAAAGACGTGTTGTGTGTTACATTAATACTAAGAGGTGTTTTAAGTTCCCTCACTTTGAGTGAACCAGAGAGTGTAGCCAGGGGATATAAAGACCAAAACCAGAACTGGTACTTCTGAACTTTCAGTGGCAGGCAAACAAGGAAGTAAGTGATTTCTGGCCAGAAGGCAAAAAATAAGAGTGTCTCAGAGAAACTGAAGGTACTGTGGAGACAGAGGAACAGGAGGAGCTCAGAATTAATCAGAGATTAAGTGATTCTGATCCTAGTTAGTGTGCCAATCACTTTGATTACTGAACCACACAGACTCTGTCCAGGTCCCAGAAGGATCTTAAGAGAACAAGAGAATCTTTTAAAACTTCTTTGACATTGCAACCACAGGCCACAGAAATGGTTTGGAATTTGTGGCTTAAACGTAACCAAGAAGGGTTGCCAGATAAAAGAGAGCATGTCCAGTTAAATTTGAATTTCAGATAAATAAGATTTTTTTAATTTGGGGTATACTTATACTAAAACATTATTCATACTTTATCTAAAAATCAAATTTAATTGAGTATTCTGTATTTTACTTGTTAAATCTGCCAACTCTAAAATCAGGTCAGTTGCTTACTAACAGAAGTACTGAGATTTTCCATGGAACTTTAAATAGGACCTGGATTCTCATAGTTTAATACACAAAATATCCAGAATACAATCCAAAATTATACAGCTCACAATAAAATACAAAATCTCATTTTGCATAGGAAAAGATAATAAATGGATACCGATGATGACATGGCATAGATGTTTCAATTATCTGAAAAAGACTTTAAAGCAGCTGCTATTAAAATATTCAAGACAGCAGCTACAGACTTGAAACAACATTTAAAATAGAAAACATCAGGAAACAAATGAAAGATACAGAGAAAAATCAAAGACAAATTTTAGAACCCAAAGTAATCAAAATAAAACATTCACTGGATAAACTCAGTGGCAGAATGAAAATGACAGAGGAAAGACTCAGTGAACTTGAAGATAGATTACTAGAAATTACCCAATATGAAGAAAATGGTGGGAGGGGAGGGGTTAGAAAAAGTTAATAGAGCCCCATATATACATGAAATAACAAAAATAAAGCCTAGCATATTACTCATCAGAATCTCAGAAGACGGAAAAGTGTGATGTTGAAAAAATATTTAAAGATATAATGGTTGAAAAGTTCCAAATGTGATACAAAGTGACATTACAAGAAGCTGAGCAAACCTTAAACAAGATAAACCAAAGAAATTTATGTGTAGATACATCATACTCAAATGATTAAAACTGAAACAGAAACTCTTTTAAAAATGACAGAGGAAAACCTCTTTATGTCTCCTTATGTCTCCTTATGTCTATAAGGAGACATAAATTTGAAAAACAGCAGATTGCCATCAGAAACTGGGGGAACCAGTAGGAAAAAACCAACATTTTTAAAGTTCTAAAGAAAAAAGTTTTTAACCTGGAACTGAATATTCAGCAAAGAAACCCTTCAGAAACACAAGTCTGAAACAGACATTCACAGAAGAAGGAAAACTGAAAGATTTCACTGATAGTTGGTCTAATTTACAAGAATTATTATAGGAAGCTCTTTGGAAAGAAGAGAAATGATAACAAGGAAACTTGTAACATAAGAAATGAAAAAGAAAACAGAAAAGGTAAGCATCTGGACAAATAAAAAATATTATTCTTGACTTCTTGCATTCTTTAGAAGGATATAATATGGGCTAATGAAGTTTACAATAAATTAAAATGTAATATGATAAAAATATAGTATAAGGGGGAAAAGAGTAAAATGACCTATGTGCTGTGCTGTGCTCAGCTGCCAAATTGTGTTGGACTCTTTGCAACCCCATGGACTATATAGCCTGCCAGGCTCCTCTATCCATGGGATTATCCAGGCAGTGATAATAGAGTGGGACCTATATGATAATTAGATTTCTGTATTTCAATTGAAGTGCTAAAATGTTAGTTCTAAATAGACTATGGGTTAAGATTATATTTTAATTCCTAGTGCAACAATTAAAAAAATGTATAAAATCACAATGGGTAAATTGCAACAGAAAGGAAACTAGATAGTAAATTAATTCCACATGAAGAAATAAAGAACACCAGTAAAAGTTAAAATTTAAATATAAAACAGTATTCAGTTNTCACCTCAGATATTCAGATGACACTACCCTTATGGCAGAAAGTGAAGAGGAACTAAAAAGCCTCTTGATGAAAATGAAAGAGGAGAGTGCAAAAGTTGGCTTAAAGCTCAACATTCAGAAAATGAAGATCATGGCATTTGGTCCCATCACTTCATGGGAAATAGATGGGCAAACAGTGTAAAAAGTGTCAGACTTTATTTTTGGGGGCTCCAAAAAAAACTGCAGATGGTGACTGCAGCCATGAAATTAAAAGACACTTACTCCTTGGAATAAAATTTATGAGCAACATAGATAGCATATTCAAAAGCAGAGAGATTACTTTGCCAACTAAGGTCTGTCTAATCAAGGCTATGGTTTTTCCTGTGGTCATATATGGATGTGAGAGTTGGACTGTGAAGAAAGCTGAGCGCCGAAGAATTGGTGTTTTTGAACTGTGGTGTTGGAGAAGACTCTTGAGAGTCCCTTGGACTGCAAGGAGATCCAACCAGTCCATTCTGAAGATCAGCCCTGGGATTTCTTTGGAAGGAATGATGCTAAAGCTGAAACTCCAATACTCTGGCCACCTCGTGTGAAGAGTTGACTCATTGGAAAAAACTCTGATGCTGGGAGGGATTGGGGGCAGGAGGAGAAGGGAATGACAGAGGATGAGATGGCTGGATGACATCACTGACTCGATGGACGTGAGTCTGAGTGAACTCTGTGAGTTGGTGATGGACAAGGAGGCCTGGCGTGCTGCGATTCATGGGGTCGCAAAGAGTTGGACACGACGGAGCGACTGAACTGAACTGAACTGAACTGATAGTGGGGTTGATGAACCCAGAGCCTGTTAATCAAAATAAAGTCAGAAAGAGAAAAACAAATACCATATATTAACACATATATATGTGGTTATATGGTACTGATGTACCTATCTGCAGAGGAGGAATGATGAAAAAACATAGAGAGAGGACTTGTGAACATCATGGAGGATGGTGAGGGTGGAATGAATTGAGAAAGTAGCATTGACATGTACACACCACCAAGTGTAAAATCAATAGAATGTGGGAAGCTGCTATATAATACAGGGAGCCCAGCCTGGCACTCTGTGATGACCAAGAAGGGTGGGATGAATGGGTACTAGGGAGGCTCAAGAGGGAGGGTATGTGTGTGTGTATATATATATATTTATTTGTTTGTTTATGAATATGTTATTATATATATAGTTATGACAGATTCACATTATTGTAAGGCAAAAATCAACACAACATTGTAAAGCCATTATCCTCCAATAATTTTGTTTTTAATTGACACCTAGAAGAATCACTGAACTCTGATTTCCCTGACTGCTGCTGCTGCTAAGCCACTTCAGTTGTGCCCCACTCTTTGTGACCCCCAAGGACTGCAACCTGCCTGGCTCCTCTGTCCATGGGATTCTCCAGGCAAGAATACTGCAGTGTGTTGCTGTGTCCTCTTCCAAGGGACCTTCCTGACCCAGGGATCAAACCCATGTCTCCTGTGGCTCCTGCATCGCAGGAGGATTCTTTATCACTGAGCCACCAGGGAAGCCCAAAGACCTGACAGACATTCCCAAGAATTTTTTGCAGGACACAGATCCCACCAGATGAAAACTGCTGACTGCAAGCATGTAGGCCCCACACTGGTTGAAACCAGAAGGTTGATGATGCTTGAACTTTAACCTTCATGACAACCAATTCAGAAATCAAACAGAAGCTGATCGGGTACCTTGCAGCACCCTCCCTCGCATTAAACCTGTTCCTCAAAACTTATTGTGGAGTTATTGGGCAGTCTTTTCTGCCTTCTCCCTTGTGAACAAAATAACACACAAATAAAAAACTTTGCTTGCCTAAGAGCCTTGTGGTAGGAATATTTATTTCTATCATATTGCTGCCCAAGAATGTGGAGAGGGCCTGATAACAGGCAAATGCAAATGAATAAAGTTGGACTCTAACCTCACAATATATACAAAATTATTTTAAAATGGATCAAACACCCAAAAGTAAGAGCTAAAACAATAAAATTTTAGAAGGAAATCTTCATAACTTGGATTTAGCAATGCATTCTCAGATATATCAGAAAAAAACACATTAATTGAGCTTCACCAAGGCAAAAACTTTTGAGCATCGAAGGACAAGAATGTGAAAAGACAAGTCATAGAATGGAGTATTTTCAAATCATTTATCTGATAAGGATTTCATATTATGAACATACAAAGAACTCTTACAATTCAACAACAAAATGACAGACTAGTAAAATAATGTGCAAAAGGAGCTATAGACATTTCTGCAAAAGAAATTATACAAATGGCTAACAAGTACATGAAAGGATGCTCAATATAGTCACTGTGAAGGGAAGTTGCTCAGTTGTGTCCGACTCTTTGCAACCCCATGGACTGTAGCTTACCAGGAGTCTCCCTCCATGCGATTCTCCAGGCAAGAGTAATGGAGTGGGTTGCCATAGTCACTAGGGAAATTTAAATCAAAACCACGATGTGCAAACACCCACTAAGAGCTATAACTTAAACTATTTTAATTTTTAAACAGAAAATAATATTGGCAAGAATGTAGAAAACTGGAGCCCTCACANCCAGGAGTCTCCCTCCATGCGATTCTCCAGGCAAGAGTAATGGAGTGGGTTGCCATAGTCACTAGGGAAATTTAAATCAAAACCACGATGTGCAAACACCCACTAAGAGCTATAACTTAAACTATTTTAATTTTTAAACAGAAAATAATATTGGCAAGAATGTAGAAAACTGGAGCCCTCACACACTGCTAGTAGGAATGTAAAGTAGTATAGCAGCTGTGGAAATGTTTGGCCATTCCTCAAAGTTAAACATATAATTATCATATGACCTTGCAAGTTTACTCCTAAGTTTCTAGGAATAGAAATCATACACCAACGCAAAAATATGTTCACTAAAGTTCATGGTAGCATTATTCATAATACTCAAGTTGAAACACCCTGAAAGTCTCTGAGAATGGATACACAGAATGTGGTATTATCAAAAATGTAGTTACATGACACAAAACTCATGAACCTTGAAAATATGTCAAGTGGAAGAAGCCAAACACAAAAGACCACATATTATATGATTCTATATTTATATATGTATGAAGGAAGAAATTTTCACAAACTGAGTTACGAAGAAGTCATTCTCGCTTATACATGATTTAACTTGAATTGTACGCTAGCTAAAACAGCCTGTTTGTAGCCTATCAAACATAACCTTGTGCCCCTGCTTTAATCACTAAAGAAAAAGGTACATTGATCTAAAGTTAAAAAGTCCCTGTTAAAAATAAAGATTAAATGCCTCCCTTCCTGAGATGTCAGTGCCGATACTCCTTGGATGATAAGACTCCTTTTCTAGGTGCCAAGGCCACACTGACACGTTGTATACATTTCTATCTATTTTTGTTTGTTTGTTTTTGTGAAACCTTAAAGAAATGTATTCCTACTTGTTTGGTGTTCTTTCTGTTAGGCAGGAAATTAGCCAAGAGCAAGGAAAGGTGGCTCTCTTCAGCTAAACATCCAGTGATGCCTAATCCCACCAAGCAATTTACCACCCCCACCAAATATGCCCCCATCAATACTCCAAAATAGTCAAGGGGCCAGAAAAATCACCCACCAGCCAACTAGTGGGACTTTCCCTACTCTGGTACCCACACACACACCTCACACCATCATGTACTAAAGTAATCTTTTGGTGCCCATTGGACTCATTAACTACTTACAAATATTTCATGCATATACACATCTAATTATAACAGACTGAATTATGAAAAGGACATGTGCAGTAGAGCATCTTGTTATATAACCCGCAGCTGTCAATCAAGTCTGTCAATCATAATCCCCTGGATTATGCAAATGACCTTGCCTTAAAATCTCTGTTCCCCAGCCTTCCAGGGCCGTTGCCTCCCTTTGCACGGCCCGCCTCTCTCAAGGTATTCTCTCTGTTCTTCGTGTGTGCTCAGGCGCTCAGTGGCGTCCCACCGCTTCCCGACCTGTTCTTTCCTTATTGTTAAGAAAGTCGCTTGCAACAGGTAGTCCACGGAAGCCTCCAGACACTCCTCCACTAACATTTGCTCTGATGAGATATAAAACTATGCAGAAAACCCACCATGGCTTCCCTGGAGCAGTTTCTCAGTTATCTGAAAGCCAGTCTCCCAGGCTGCAGTCCTCAGATTGATTCAACTGAAACTGTTTTCCTTTCCTATTCTCAATTGGCTTATTGATTATTTCCACTGACATAAGAAATGTCCATGTATGGCAAAAATGAATACAGTATTGTAAAGCAAAACAAACTAAAAAATAAAAATTTAAACTTAAAAAAAAAAAACCAAAAAACAGAAATGTCCAGAACTGGCAAATGGATACAGACAGAAAGTCAATTTGTGGTGCCAGAGGGTGGAAATGGGGAGCCTGAGGAATGACTGTTCCTGAGTACAGGGTTTATTTTAGGGAAGATTAAAATGTTCCACAATTAGTGGTGACAGTTATGAATGTAATTAAAGTCACTGAATTCCAATAATTTAAAATAGTGAAACTGGTGACTTTTATTTTAATTTTCTTAAAAAACAAAAATCCTATAGGATGCATAAAATGATATCCCTACATTATAGCTGAGATTTAGAGGTCAAGTCACTTGCCTGAAGTCAAATTAAAATCAAAACTGACTGAACCTCCCAAAACTTTCCTTCTAATCACTAAGTTACAACCAAAATTAAAAATTAGAAGTTAACTCTAATGTCCTAGCTGGGATTTTGCGCATTTGTGGCGTTTTTGAGGAGGAGGTGGGGGGAGCAGCGTGGCGCAGCAGGAGAGCCCTCTTGGGCTGGAAGGCCGACCAGGGCAAGCAGAGCTTAGGGAGTAAGAGGGTTTAGGGAAGAGAAGAAAGGGCGAAAAGGTCCATACGCTCACCGCTGAGGTCTCGGCAACTGCCTCCACCTCGACGCCGAGGGGCGCTAATCAACCGAGCACCGCGTCGCCTTCCAACGCTTTCCCCAACCGCCCAGCCAGTGGCCCGCGGACAGGTTTACAGCCTCTGCCGCGCGCAGATCTCGCAAAGGCGCGGTCCGACCCCTGTATCAGGCAGGCAGGAAAACCCAGTAAGCGCCGCCTTGGCTCCTTCCCGGCCCACGGGCCCTGGAGCCCCAGTCCCCAGCTTGTCCATTCCTGGCAACCTGCATGCTCCAAGGGGCGCCCAATCCACCTTTCTCAGGCTTTCCAAATATTTCACCACTTGTTCCTCCTGGCCAACCTCACAGTCCCCTACTTCCCCGAATAGAGACTAGGAGTGAGACATTTGCTTTGGCTATGATATTTAAGGGGAAACCAGCTCAGTAATCAAGATAAATACTTTCATGTGACATTTAAAATTTTTTTCAAAATAAAAACCTACAAGTACTGTGAGGTACTATAGGGGAGATAAAAGAAAAGTCAGTAATCTTGACTATATTTATTTAAAAATCTGTTATTTTTCTCATGGAATTTTTTGGTGTTTTTTTCAATATTGCATTTTTTTTTCTTAATCTTCAGTACTGAGTATTTTGAGTTCTGAGTATGTCCCTAAATTTTGCACTGGAAAGTGAGTACTTCAGTCACTGTGCTTAACTTACGCTAGTGACAGCCCTCCCCTACTATCAGCTTCAGTGTGGTAGTGGCAGAAAGTCTAGGAAAGTGCAAGTGGCCACCTTCTCCTCAGAGCCTGTCGGGGACTAGCAAGAAACTTCTAGAACTGCAAACCCTCTAGATGTGTCCCAGCACAAGGTCTCAGTGGAGGGCAGGGACAGGAGAGTTAACCAGCATTCTGGCTACTGGCCACTACCAAACTAATGTTTATTAATATTCTTTCTAGTAAGTCATTCCTACGAACAGTGTTTTCATTATTTTAATGATATAAACTAAAAAGCATGAATAAACACCTGACAGCTAAGTGAAGATGAAAGTCACTCTATCATATCTGACTCTTTGGGACCCCATGGACTGCCTCCCAGGCTTCTCTGTCCATGGAATTCTCCAGGCTGGAATACTGGAGTGGGTAGCCTATCCCCTTTGGGGGGGATCTTCCCAACCTAGGAATTGAACCGGAGTCCCCTGCACTGCAGGCAGATTCTTTACCAGCTAAGCTACCAGGGAAGTCTGCCTGCCAGCTAAACATTTTACAAAATGAGTTCCTTTATGCCTCACCACAACTCTGGGAGATTGGTGCTGATATTACTATCTGATTTGACAGTGCAAGTAACAGGATCAGAGTGGTTAAGTCTGTTTAAGGTTATCCAGCATATACAGTGACAGAACTAGAATTTAAATCCAAACTGACTAACCCCACCCAGAACCCTTATTTAGGAACCACTTATCCTATACCAGCAAGTGATTTGGTGGGGATTTCAGCTAAAAAAAAAAAAAAAAAAGCCTTAAAACTCCAATTAAAAACTAGAAACAAACTGAGATGTTAGCATATCCGTTCATACAATCTATCAGATCTATGAGGAAAGAAACAATATGATTTCCATGGAAACTCCTTGTAAACTAATCCTAGAAACGCGTTTTACTATTATGCAAAAGTATGCTAACTCCATAGCTCAGCCAAGTGGTGTGACACCAGCAATCCCCTCTCCCTCGGCAGCATTTGGGCCAGTGTTTGTTGTACACTGATTGATCTGCTGTCAGTCCATGCTGCAAAACCAGCTTCTAACCTATATTCCAAATCATTGCTCTACAGTTGGCCACCAGACCTCTGATGGTCCCCTGGAATTCTAACCGGCTTCCTCAGAAACACTGCTGCTACCATCAGGCTGGGGAGGAGAAAGAAGGCTGTCCTCCCCATTTATGCTGACTTCTTTCCAAACTCCTGAGTTAAAACCAGACCATAATGTTTGGCAGCTAAAACTAAGACCTGGATGATATTACCCAAAGCCACATAAAGAAGATGATTTGAGGTAATTCAGAGACCTTTTGAATAATCTTTTGATTATTGTCTCTAATACTTTGGCCACCTCATGCAAAGAATTGACTCATTGGAAAAGACCCTGATGCTGGGAGGGATTGGGGACAGGAGGAAAAGGGGACAACAGAGGATGAGATGGCTTGATGGCATCACTGACTCGATGCACATGAGTTTGGGTGAACTCTGGGAGCTGATGATGGACAGGGAGGCCTGGCGTGCTGCGATTCATGGAGTCACAAAGAGTCCGACACGACTGAGTGACTGAACTGAACTGAACTGATTGTCTTTTGAATAATCATGCATTTGTGCTTAGTCGCTCAGTCATGTCCAACTCTTTGTGACCCCATCGCCTGCCGGGCTCCTCTGTCCTTGGGGATTCTCCAGGAAAGAATACTGGATTGCCATGCCCTCCTCCAGAGGATCTCCCTAACCCAGGGATCAAACCCAGGTCTCCTTCATTGCAGGCAGATGCTTTACCGGCTGAGCCACCAGGGAAGCCCAACCATGCTTTTATGTTTAGCATCAGTAGAAACAAAATTACTCTCCTATTGTAGTTTAATATACTATCTCAATAATTTTGAATTTGCAACAAAACTTTTTTAATTATACATTTATTTTGATGCAAATTCAAAATTATTGAGATAGTATATTAAACTACGATAGCATGTTAATTTTGTTTCTAGTGATGCTAAAAAGAGTAGTAAAAGTCTTAACACAATATATTTAAAGTAAATAATAAAAGAGCTCTCAGAAGCTATTAGAGCATCCACAGAACCTGGCAGTTGGACTCCTAGCATACGTGATCACCTAAGAACTCTATTCTATCTGCCCAGGTTGTACAAATGCTGATCCTAACGAGATATTGCATATTGCATAACATTAGTTTTGAAAAGGCTTTGGATTTTTTGGGACTAGTTAGTTGCCTGAGACTCCAGTCCCAACAGAACTAATTCAGCAAAACCAATTTTCGCAGTGCTACTTTACTGAGGACCTGGGTGATGTTAGGCAAAGCTGTATAAGGAGCATGATTTGAGGTCATGTACAGACTAGTCCTGTTCCTACAAGATTTGCTAGAAACAAATACAAAACCTTTCAACTTGACCCGGGCTCAACTTTTATTCATTTTTTAAGGTTTTTTTTTTTTAATGTGGACTGTTTTTAAAGTCTTTATTGAATTTGTTACAATAATGCTCCTGTTTTCTGTTTCAGTTTTTGGCCACGAGGCATGTGGGATCTTAGTTCCCTGACCAGGGATTGAACTGGCACCCTCTGCATTGAAGGGTGAAGTCTTACCCATTGAACCGCCAGGAAAGTCCCATGACTCAACTTTTAAATTCACAACAGCAAAGGGAAAAAAAGGCATCTGGCTTTCCTACTTCATTTCTCTTTTAGTTGATATTCAGTTTTGCTTTTTCTCCCTCAGAATGAGCCAAACTGCTGTTTTCTTTATACCTCTGTCATTTTCTAAATCTAATAAATGTTAAATCATCATAATTATAACAACACAAATATGAGTCATAAACACTTCTGTAATCCCAGCAGCCCTAAGCATGCACTTCTAGAGACAGTGAACTGAAGAAACAGAATTGTGTAATTAAAATATGCTTTTCCCAACCACAACCTCATCTTTTTTTTTTAAATGATAATAGAGGTTTTCATGTATTATGTGGCTACTCTGTACCAAGCACTGTGCTAAGTACATTGTGTGTGCGCGCACACTCAGTGGTGTCTGACTGACTCTGTGAGACCCTGTGGACTGCAGCCTGCCAGGCTCCTCTGTCCATGAGATTTTCCAGGTGAGATTACTGGAATAGTTTACCATTTCCTACTCCAAGGGATCTTACCCACTCAGGGATAGAACCCATGTCTCTTGTGTCTCCTATGTTAGCAGGCAGACTCTTTATCACTGTGCAACCTGAGAAGCCCTAAGTATATTACATATGATTTATTATTTCACTGATACAATTTTATGGAACAGAGACTTCCCCAGTGGCTCAGCAGTAAAGAATCCACCTGCAATGCAGGAGATGTGGGTTCAGTTCCTGGGTTGGGAAGATCCCCTCAAGAAGGAAATGACAATTCACTCTAGTAATCTTGCCTGGAAAATCTCTTGGACAGAGGAGCCTGCTGGTCTACAGTCCTTGCTGTCGTTGTTTGGTCATTCAGTCACATCCAACTCTTTTGCAACCCCATGGACTATGTAGCCCACCAGGCTCCTCCATCCATGGGATTTTTCAGGCAATAACACTGGAGTGGGTTGCCATTTCCTTCTCCAGGGGATCTTCCCAACCCATGGAGTCTCTAAAGAATTGGACATGACAGATGGGCATGACTTTGAGTGAACTCTGGGAGTTGGTGATGGACAGGGATTCATGGGGTTGCAAAGAGTCAACACGACTAACCGACTGAACTGAACTGAGTGACTGAACTGAACTGAGCAAATAAACAATAACAAGTCTGTGCCAAGCATTGTGCTAAGCACATTTTATGATTTATTACTTCACTGATCCGTATTTTGACACTTACTACACCGTCTTTCATTATGATATGACCATTTCCTAAGAAATGCCCTAGGTAGCTCCCAATGAAAATATCAAGGGAGCACAATTTAAGCACTGAAGTCTCCTTACCCATATCCCAAGCTACACTCCTGCTCATTTGTTTCATCCTCTGTATTGTCATAAGAACCCATCTTTCTAAATATTTAATCTCTTTAACCATATAATTCCCTTCCAAAGAATCACCCTAAGGCTAAGGAGCCTCTTGACTTCAAGAAGCATCCCAGTCTTATGCCTGGTGCTCCTAGATAAAACTAGTTCCTGGTTCCAGGCTTACAAAATACTGTTCTCAAGGAGACAACATTCCTTCCACTCCTGGGTTTCACCTGGCTCAAAATGCCCTCTCCCAACCTCTCTGCCAGTGTAGCCTAATGGTTAAGAGTAGAGTTTTGGAGTCTCACTTCAAGGGCAGATCCCAACTCTTCTGCTGATATGACATCTAATGCATTAAGCAATTTGTAACTAAGGTCATTATATCTTGTTCTGGGAACTTTCCTCTTTTCCAAAGGTGAATTAATTAGTTGAATTGGTTGACCCCAAGAGAAAACTGTGCAACAGGCAGGCAACTGAGGATGGGGATGGGAATGGGAGTGGAAGGAGTTTGGGATAAGAGACTCCAGATGGAGACAGAATTGAAAGGAAAATAGTTTTTAATAACCTTCTATTGCCTTACATCCAAGACCTCCTAAGATGTAGGCAATAATTTAAGAAATAAAGGAGGCTATCACTGTTTACCCTCCTCTCCTCTGTCCCGTCTTTCCCTGGTAGCAGGGCCTAGACAGCAAATAGTGGAGTTGGTGGAGACAAAAGTGGGGCGCCAAACTAACACGTTTTGCAAGGAATGTGACCACAGCTAACTACAGGAATTGAGAAAGTGGACCCAAGGATACCAACTCCCAGCCCGCCGGCTGCCTCACCTCCAACCTAGGGGAAACCGCGATTGGAGCGGACCCAATTCTTCCAATCCTGCAGATGGGGGTGGGAGGAAAAGGGCTTTGCTCCGCCCTCCGAGCTGGGCGGTGACCTGTAGGCGGCAGCGCTCCCCGCTTTCCCCGGCTCTTATTTAGGGCGCAGCACTAGAAACGCGGATCGCCGTGAGCGCTCTGAGGTTAGAAGTCCGGCGGCGACATGAGCTCGAGGCCGGTGTTCCTGAGCGCGGCTGATGTACAGGACCACCTCCGCAGCTCCAGCCTGCTCATCCCGCCTCTGGAGACCGCTCTGGCCAACTTCTCCAGCGGCCCCGACGGAGGAGTCGTGCAGCCTGTGCGCACCGTGGTGCCAGTCGCCAAGCACAGGGGGTAAGTGAGGAAGGCCAGGTCCGGGGCTGGAGAAACTGGAAAGGAGGAAGAGGAGGGGTGAGAAGGGAAGCAGCAGGAGAAAAGAAAGGAGGGCTTTCCTAATCCCTACTAATAACACCTTTCACCTAATTTGTGCAACCCACTGTGGGCGCTTTAAAGCCGTTAATCTGGTTTCATTCAACACGCTCCATATGTACCTGGCTGTTGATGCAGCTGTTTGCTGATGGGAAAACCGAAGACTCAAGAGGTGAAGAGAATGACCCAAGGTTATGGCAGCTAGTAAGTGGCAGAACTGGGGTGGTCTTTCTCATCCAGAGGCAGACTCCAACGCACTCCGCACACTGGTAAAGGCAACGGCAGAGGGATGGGGACAAAGGAGGGAGAAGGCCAGTAGGGCAGTGAGTAAGGAAAGAGAAAGAAGGGACATAGGGACTTGACAGGATGTCTCCGCGTTGACGGGAAGGGGTTGAAGTTGCTTCCTCTCTTCTAGGTTCCTGGGGGTCATGCCCGCCTACAGTGCAGCAGAGGACGCCCTGACCACCAAGCTGGTCACCTTCTATGAGGGCCACAGCACCACCCCCACGGCCCCCTCCCATCAGGCCACCGTGCTACTCTTCCAGCCAAGCAATGGCTCCCTTCTGGCGGTGAGCGACTCCCTGCCCAGGGGGTTAGCGGGGGCCCCTGTGCACAAAGCTAGGCTTAGAATTTAGGCAAGGGGGAGTATTGAATGTGACCACATATGCCCCTCTCCGAATAACTGGATGCCAGTGACTGTGTAGGTTACCTGTGACTGTGTATCTGTTTCTAGGACGGCCTGAGGATGTAACCCAGCATCTGAGACCACTGCTGCTTCCAGTGTGTGAACTTGTGGAAGTAACGATCTTGTCATTCTTGTAGTGATCTTGTCGTGTACCAGTTACTACAAATATACAGCCTGCACAAATCCAGTAGCTAAGGAAACTTTTAACATGAATCTGTAACATGTAGTTACATGAGTTACAGATTAGGGGCACTCTCTAATACCTGGGAGTATTTTCTAAGGGGTACACAAGTGACCTGTTTTAACATTTAATGATAATATCAAAAAAATAGTAGTGGTCTATATTTGTGAATTACTTTGTGTATGTCAGACACTGTTCTAAATACTTCATATGTATTAATGCTTTTAATTCTTAAAACCACTCTGCGAGGTAATTTTATTACCCCATTTTGTAGATGAGAAAATTGAGTCATAGAGCAACTATGCCAAACATTGCCAAGTTTACATAGCTAACAGGGGCATGGATGGACTGGACTTCATACCTACTCTGTGTAAGGCCAGGGCCTATACTGTCTTAGCATAGTAGTCTATGCTCCTCTGCCTTTCTAATTGCCACTTACTGGGCACTTATTATGTGCCAGGCAAGAGAAATTGATCTCATTCAATTCTGACAACTTTCCTCTAAAATTTTCTCAGAATATCAGGCTCCCCAAGGAAGCTGGCTATGTATTACTCCTCTGAAAACAGTATTTAGTTCTTGACAACTTCCGCTCACCCAATGGAAATGACATCCATACTACTTACCAAGACTGCTTACCAAGGAAATTGCTACCACCTCAGGCTTTGGAACTAAATGACAAGGCCTGAAATTCTCCTGAATCTGACTGATAGCCAAGCAGTTCACTTCCTTGTCCATAAAATGAGAGTACTGATACTATTTGATGAGGACCAATTGAGATGAATAACATAAACAGGACAGCAGAGCAAAGGATGGTGGTGATTACTAGCCAGGTGTAATTCAGAACCACCTGGGGAGATTTTAAAAACAATGTCATCTGGGTTCTATCCCTAGTGATGCAGATTCAGTTAGCCTAAGGATGTATCTGAGCATCAGTATCTTCTCAAACCTACCCACGTGTGCAGGAGGAGTTGAGAGCCACTGAGGTAGAGTTTCAGGGCCCTTGCACAGATGTCAGGTGACTCACTTTGAGAATCCTGGGGCAAATAAAGCAAATGGACATTTCTTGAGGGCTGGCCATATGTTAAATGTCTTTTTGCCAATGCTTTTAAACCTCACAAAAACCCTCTGAATGGTTGCCATTATCTTTGTTTTTACAGGTAGGAAAAACAAAGTGCTTATAGATTAAGATATTTGTTCAAAGTTACATTTCTTATAAGTGGAGGAATTGGTTCCAGGCAAAACACTTTATTTGCAGACTATTATGATGCTTTCTGGCGCTTCCCAGGTACTAGTGGTTAAAGATCCACCTGCCAATGCAAGAGACACAAGAGACGCAAGAGACACAGGTTTGATTCCTGGATCAGGAAGATTCCCTAGAATAGGAAACGGCAACCCACTCCAGCCAATATTCCTGCCTGGAGAATTCCGTAGACAGAGGAGTCTAGTGGGCTACAGTCCATGGGATCTCAAGGAGTCAGACACAACTGAACACACACACACACACACCCCCCCACCCCCCCNTAACCTCAAAATATTGCTAGTTCTAATAGCTAATATTTTATAAATATAGAATTTGAAGTATGAGGAGACATAGTCAAAATAATAAAAATTACATCACTGCACACACACACACACACACCCCCCCACCCCCCCTAGTTAGCTTTCTAGGGCTAACTCTTTTAGAGCATCTTCTCTCTGCTTAAGCGGTGAATCCAGATGCCCCTTCCTCACTGTCTCTCCTTTCCTCCAAGGTCATGGATGGAAATGTCATAACTGCAAAGAGAACAGCTGCAGTGTCTGCCATTGCTACCAAGGTAAGATTAGTGCAAGCTGGTGGGTGGAATTGAGTATCTCAAATTTGAAGGTCTAAGTAGAGGTGAGGAACATTTTTATTTTCTATGGGCATAGATGAAACATCATATGCTAAATGTAGGATGTCAGGTGAGCACAGTGATTCACGAAATGATTGGCTACCACAATGAGCCCAAGATTCTAAGTACCTTACGTGTGCTCTTTCTGATCATCACACCAGCCTTGATGATTATCTCCTTTTGCCAAGTATAGGAAATATGACTCACAGAGGTTTTGCAAGTTGATCAGGATCACACAGCTAATAAATGGCAGAGCAGGAATTTAAAACTTGACCTCTTGACTCCCAGGTTGCTTTCTTGCCCCTGATCCCCACTGTTCCTGGCAAATCAGTGTGGTTGCCCCATAGGCCAGAGTCAGGACTGTACAAAAAGCAGAGGGGACAATGTATCCGAGCCAGACAAATGTATTCATTCAGATCCTATCATGTATCAGGCACGATTCTAAATGTCAGAGATGTGGTAGTGAGCAAAACAGAGGGTGACGTACACAGAGCTGGTGAGACAATAAAATAAAAAGTGAAATTCGTAATATGATTTGCTAAAAGAAATTAACCAACTACAAACCCTTTTGGAGTTTAATAATAGGCTAGGGTTTGCTCCTAAACCACCACCCACACCACCAGTTAGAAGGGTGAAAATAAAGCAGAATCAAGGGTATTAGGAAGCAGCAGCATTTAAAATTATCAAGGACAGACCTCACTGAGGTGACATTTGAGTAAAGACAAAAAGAAGTGAGTGACTGAAACAGGACAAGGCTAGGAGCCCTTGAGGCAGAAGGAATAGTAAGTGATACAGATGATAATGTTTCTAAGCTGTGCAAGGGCATCCTACAAGAAGAACAGTATTTTTAAAGGTTAGGGTGAAAAAGAAGAGGTATGGATAGGAACAGTTAGAGTCTGGAATCTTTCACATTAAAGATCTGGGAGTGCTGACTTATGAGGCCTAAGCAGAAAGGAAACGTGGGGTCCAGTGGAAGGTTGGAGCAGCAAAGATCGGATGTTCAGATTGTGAGTGTTTTAAGGTCTTCTAAACACATGATGATAAGGGAAGAATATGGGGATAAATCTGGTAGTTATGTAGCAAGGGATTAGACTACGGCACGTACCTTGAGGAACTGGGTTTTTTTGTTTTGTTTGTTTGTTTGTTTAATTATATCCAGACCCAACTCAGATTAAAGTAATCAAGGGACTCTGAGGTATGTTCCTGGTAACTTAGAGGGACTCTAACAATATTGCCCTACGTTTGAAAAGGTCTTTGATTTTTTCCAAAATAATTTTCAACCCTCTGTCTCAATTTATTTTTGAGTTTGTGTGAGGAAGGCAGAGCAAGAATTACTGACCTCATTTTGTGCAGAAAGAAAATGGAGACTAAGATTTCCTGAAGTCAGACGGCACAGGTAGCTGTAGGTCTTCCTGTACCAGGTCAATAGTTTCCAGCCCAGGCTATGCAGCAGCAGCCTCTAGGGGAAAAAAAAAAAAAAAAAATTTTTTTTTTTTTAAATTCAGGTTCCCAAAACCATTGAATTGAAATCACTGAGGGTAAGGCCAAAGAATCTAGGTGTTTTGTTTTTTTACGGTTTCTAGTTAATTCTCATGATTAACCAGGTTAATTCTTCTAGACCCAGCTCTCAGTTACACTGTGCCTTTTGAATGGATAAAAATATGCACTCCAAGAAACGTTAAGAATCATTGAGTTGCTGCTTCAGAGTTTAGGCTTAAACTACACCACTTTTTTCCTAGGGACTTGGTTGGGCTATTTCAATAAGGAGCAAATATTTATTTTACTTTTTGTGCCATAGGAGTAAAATATTTTCTTTTCCGTCACTTCTATTTTATTTAGGGCTTTTGGGAAAAGGACAAGTATTAGGAAGTTCTTGGGTTTGATGTAACTGTAACTTTGCATCTGGGTTGCACATACCCTGAGCTGGGGACTCTGACATGCTTGACAATATGTATCAGGGTTTATTCTTGACATGCAATTATTCAACAAATACCTAAGTGCCCACCAGGCACCAGGTCCTGTGCTCAGCATGGGACATAGAATGGTGACTAAAACCAAATACAGAACCTGCAGTCACGGTGCACAGAGTGCATTTGGGGAGACAGATATTAATCTAAAGATCGCACCAGTTAATGTGAAAACTACAATCCTGACAGATACATTGAATGAAAGGGGAGCAAAACAAAAAGTGGAGGGTGGGGAGTGTCTTGCTCCAGGCTGTGGGATTTGCCAAGGCTTATGGGCTTCCCTTGTGGCTCAGCTGGTGAAGAATCCGCCTGTAATGCAGGAGACTTGGGTTCGATCCCTGGATTGGGAAGATTCCCTGAAGAAAGGGATGGTTACCCATTCCAGTATTCTTGCCTGGAGAATTCCATGGACTGTATGGTCCATGAGATCACAGAGTCAGACACGACTGAGAGACTTTCACTTCTTTTGTGAGGGTTAGCTGAGCTTCATTTCAGTTCAGTTGCTCAGTCATGTCCGACTCTTTGCAACCCCATGAACTGCAGCACACCAGGCTTCCCTGTCCATCACCAACTTCCGGAGCTTACTCAATCTCACGTCCATTGAGTTGGTGATGTCATCCAAGCATCTCATCCTCTGTTGTCCCTTTCTCCTCATTCTCCTCCTGTCTTCAATCTTTCCCAGCATCAGGGTCTTTTCAAATGAGTCACTTCTTCACATCAGGTGGCCAAAGTATTGGAGCTTCAGCTTCAGCAGCAGTCCTTCCAATGAATATTCAGGACTGATTTCCTTTACGATGGACTGGATTGATCTCCTTGCAGTACAAGAGACTCTCAAGAGTCTTCTCCAACACCACAGTTCAAAAGCATCAATTCTTCGGCACTCAGCTTTCTTTATAGTCCAACTCTCACATCCATACATGACTACTGGAAAAACCATAGCCTTAATTAGATGGACCTTTGTTGGCAAAGTAATGTCTCGGCTTTTTAATATGCTGTCTAGGTTGGTCATAGCTTTTCTTTCAAAGAGCAAGGTCTTTTAATTTCATGGCTGCAGTTACCATCTGCAGTGATTTTGGTACCCAAGAAAATAAAGTCTGTCCCTGTTTCCATTGTTTCCCCATCTATTTGCCATGAAGTGATGGGACCAGATACCATGATCTTAGTTTTCTGAATGTTGAGTTTTAAGCCAACTTTTTCACTCCTCTTTCACTTTCATCAAGAGGCTCTTTAGTTCTTTGCTTTCTGCCATAAGTGTGGTGTCATCTGAGGTTATTGATATTTAATAACCGCATATCTGAGGTTATTGATATTTCTCCCGGCAATCTTGATTCCAGCTTGTGCTTCATCCAGCCCAGCATTTCACGTGATGTACTCTACATATAATTTAAATAAGCAGGGTGACAATACACAGCCTGATGTACTCCTTTTTCGATTTGGAACTGAGATCCAAAATAGCAGAGCTTGCATTAGAATAATAATAGGACTTACTGTGAGGAGCAGAAGGGAAAGTACTCCAGGTAGAGGAAAGAACCTGTGGAGAACAAAACCCTGTGGTTGATAAAGGCATGTGTGCTTGGGGAGCAGCAAGGAGGCTTCTTGCCTTAAAGACCAGAGGTGCAGAGAGTGTGTCCAGAGGGGAAACTGGGTTGACCAGAGTGCCAGACCACGCAAGGCCTTAGTGAATGCAAATGAAACATAGTCTTTCAAACTCTTTAAGAAACCAGCAGATTCATATATGTTTTTAATTATCTGCATGCTCTAGGAAAAGAATGAAGTGGCACCAATCCTATTATGATTTAATAAATATCATAAATGTTATACCATTTAGGAAAAGAAATGTCAGTTATAACATTATTATCAGGGCAGCAACGTGTCAAGCAAGACAAACAAGCAGAATTACAGATTTACTCTCAGAGGTTAAAGGTTACTTTTACAGGAAACTGCAGCAATTTCTGAAGCCCACATGTACTTCCAAGAATAGATTTATATTAACTGAGAACTGAAAAAAAAATTATTTAGTTG
The DNA here is from genome assembly GCA_006410615.1 of Neotragus moschatus. Lineage (NCBI taxonomy): Eukaryota > Metazoa > Chordata > Mammalia > Artiodactyla > Bovidae > Neotragus > Neotragus moschatus. The sequence goes on along the minus strand of SJYA01002911.1, from coordinate 594,335 downwards.
AAAAAATTACCTAATTCTCCTTACTGAGTGGGAATATAAGTTATTGTCATTTTGAAACCTTTTCAAATCAAGTTTCTTTGAACTATAGTTGACAGCAGAAAATGGTATCTTTCCTGTGCAGATGCAGGAGAGAGAATCTCTAATCACCTGCTAATATTTGAGACTCCTTTTTGCTAGTGATTAATGATTAAAAACACTTTTGTTCTTAAGGTTGCACTCCAGAATCTCAATAATGGTAATTATTGATACAGAGCAGATTAAGATCAACTTTTATTAAATGAAATAGAAAAAGGAAGATGGTCTTATTTAACATGGATGATTTGAGGAGCAAGTGATGTCCTTTCTCAGTGCTAGTAGTTCTTAAATGGAAACAGTTAAGACTAACTGTTTCCAGAGACCAACTGCCCCAGAGACAATAAGCAATGTTTGAAGACATTTTTGGTTGTCACAACTGAGGGCATGGGGGTGCTAATGGACAGAGTCCAGGGATGCTGCCAAGTATCCNAGTGATGTCCTTTCTCAGTGCTAGTAGTTCTTAAATGGAAACAGTTAAGACTAACTGTTTCCAGAGACCAACTGCCCCAGAGACAATAAGCAATGTTTGAAGACATTTTTGGTTGTCACAACTGAGGGCATGGGGGTGCTAATGGACAGAGTCCAGGGATGCTGCCAAGTATCCTGCAGTGCACAGCATAGCCCTCCCACCTGCCAGCTACCCAAATCCTGCCAACAAAGAATTATCCAGCCCAAATATCAGTAGTCCTGAGGTCAAGAAACCCTGCTCTATTTCTCATAGGTAATAGTAGCTACATGCCAATTCTGTGCAAATAGGACTGTCTCTGTTTTAATGGGACTTACACACCAGTACAAGAAAATAAATTTGTAAACAAACAAGTGCTATGAAGTAGTAAATTCTATCAGAGAGGTCAGAAAGACTTTACTGGAGAGCTGATCATACAACCTCACCCCCAAATAAAGACACATATATACCCCGAGGAGGTCCCACAAATGCCATCTTTACATTCCTCTTTAAAAGAAGACAGAGGCTGAGACAGGATCAACAGAGAGTAGGCACAGCAAATACAGCTTGAGAACCTAGGTTCATAAGGATTCATGGATTCCAAAAGCAACTCACAGCTCTGAGACATAGGTTGGCTTGTCATGTCCCTGAGATGGGGCAGCACAGGAGAAAGCATGTGGGCATTGGAGAATGCAAGATGAGGTTTTGGAGCCCAGGTGTGCCATTTAATAATTACAGGGCTGTGAGCAAGTTACATAACTTCTTTGGACCTCAATTTCTTTATCTGTAAGAAGATAACTGTGGGAGCATCTAGCTCATGGAGTCAATTGTCTGGACTGAAAGAGATCATCAAGGTTAAGCATTGGTATATATTAGGTACCCAGTGAGGGCTTTTCTCTCCCCCCTGCACCATACAGAGTGGAAATGAAACTACAAAATGATATCTGCTTGATTGCCTGAGAGGTTTTAAATGAAGGTCCCCTGGTTCTCAAACTGTACTTAATCCTCTCCTGACTTCAAGAGTCTCTCTTGATCTTTTCTATCTCCTTTCTGTCAAATAGCTTTTGAAACCTCCCAACAGTGAAGTGTTGTGTATCCTTGGAGCTGGGGTCCAGGCTTACAGCCATTACGAGGTCTTCACAGAACAGTTCTTCTTTAAGGAGGTAAGTCCAGGGAGGGAGGTGGGGGATGGGGGGAGGAAGCAGCAGTGACATTTCTCTGTACTCCTTTGTTAAAATATAAGTTATGCTGAAATTGTCAGGTTGAGAGTACAACCATCTAGACCATTCTTTTAATGACTTGCGTGAAAGTCCCATTGGAGATGAAGAGTTGAGGGGAAGGCCTGAGTCACTTCTTCCAGTTTCTCAGTTTGTAGAGTACACCTAGGTACACAGAGCCTACTCAGTTACTTGAAGGATTGTATTATATCCATTGCGTATGTGCAGTTTTTCTTTTGGCCCCTTTCTGTTGCTTCTCTTAGCAGAATCTGGGGTCCTTAAGTATGCAAGGGTTAGGAATCCAGGAACTGACAATGAGGTCTGGAGAGCAGGAGGCCACAGCGTGCCCCTTCAAAGCCTAGACATCAGTCCACCCTTCCCCACTCTGCCTGGCTCATGTTTCCTGTTATTTTTGATACACTTGATACTGCTTATATTTGATTTTTTTCTATGTGTGTGAGAGGGGTGGGGCAGATTTAAGGTATGATTTTTTTATGATAGAACTAGTACCTCTGCTTTGAGAAATGAAAATATAAGGAAGAAAAAAAATTCCCTTTTATCTATTTTCAAAGGCAAGTAGTTAACATTTCTAGTCTTCTCTCGTCTGCTTTTCATAACATAATTTTATGATTTTTTTATGCTTTTCACCAAGGTATAATTGACATACAATATCATATTAGTTTCAGGTGTACATCAGAGTGATTGAATATTTATAGGCATTTCAAAATGGTCACCATGATACATCTGGTTACCCTTTGTCACCATACAAAGTTATTATCGCATTATTGACTGTATTCTCTATGCTGCACATTGTATTCCCATGACTTAATTATTTTATACCTAGAAGTGTGTACCTCTTAATCCCCTTCATCTGTTTCACTCATCCCCAGCTCCTCCCTCACCCTTCCAGCAATCACCACAAGTAGTTTCTTTCATTTGCTCTCTGTGTGTATATATCAGTTTCTCAGTTATTTTGTTTGTTCATTTGTTTGAGGTTTTTTTTGATTCCACATGTAAGTGAGATCATATACTATTTGCCTTTCTCTGTCTGACTTATTCTGCATAGCATAAAACCCCTCAAGATCCACCCATTTTTGTCTCAGCTAACAAGATTTCATTATTTTTGTGGATGAACAATATTTCATTTTCTGGGTGTGTGTACACATATGACAGTTGCTTTATCCATTTATTCATCAATGGACACAGGTTGTTTCCATATTCTGGTTATTGTAAATAATGCTACAGTGAATATGGGGGTGCCTACCGCTTGTTGCTTTACTGTTTTGTTTTCTTCAAATAAATACTCAGAACTGGAATTCCTGGATCATATGGTAGTTTTTGGTTCTCTATTTTTTATTTAAATTAAAAATGTTTACAATCTCATGTTGGCTTCTGCCATACAACAATGTAAATTATACATACATCCCCTCTCTCCCTAGTCTCCCTCCCCTGCCCCCATCCCGTCCCTCCAGGTCATCACAGAGAGCCAGGCTGGGCTCCCTGTGCCACACAGCAACCTCTCCCCAGCTACTCTTCTTACACCTGATACTGAATGTGCTGATACTATAGGTGCTGTAGGTGCTGATACTGTAGGTGCTGTATGTACTAATACTGTAGGTTCTGTATGTGTTGATACTGTAGGTGCTGTATGTGCTGATACTGTAGCTACTTTCTCAACTCACGCCACTCTCTCCCTCCCACACGGTGTCCACAAGTCCATGCTCTACATCTGCATCTCCATTCCTTCCCTGAAAATAGTTTCATTAGCATCATTTTTCTAGATTCCATATATATGTGTTAACATACTATATTTGTTTTTCTCTTTCTGATGTGCTTCACTCTTTACAACAGGATTTAGGTTCATCCACCTCACTAGAACTGACCTGATTCAAATTCGTTCATTTTTATGGCTGAGTAATGTTCCATTGTCTATCTGTACCACATCTTCTTTATCCATTCATCAATTGATGAACATCTAGGTTGCTTCCAGGTCCTGGGTATCGTAAACAGTGCTGTTATGAACACTGGGCTACATGTGTCTTTTCGATTATTTTTTTTCTCAGGGTATATACCCAGTAGTGGGGTTGCTGGATCATATGGTAGTTTTATCCCTAGATTTTAAAGGACTCTCCATAATGGCTGTACCAGTTTACATTCCCACCAACAGTGTAGGAGGGTTCCCTTTTCTCCACATCCTCTCCAGCATTTACTATTTTAGATTTTTTGATGATGGCCATTTTGATTGGTATGAGGTGATACCTAATGGTAGTTTTGATTTGCATTTCTCTAAAAGTTAGTGTGGGAGAAGGCAATGGCACCCCACTCCAGTGCTCTTGCCTGGAAAATCCCATGGACAGAGGAGCCTGGTAGGCTGCAGTCCATGGGGTCGCTAAGAGTCGGGCACGACTGAGCAACTTCACTTTCACTTTTCTTTTTCATGCATTGGAGAAGGAAATGGCAACCCACTTCAGTATTCTTGGCCTGGAGAATCCCAGGGATGGAGAGCCTGATGGGCTGCCGTCTATGGGGTCGCACAGAGTCGGGCACGACTGAAGCGACTTAGCAACAGCAGCAGCAAAAGTTAGTGATGTTGAGCATCTTTTGTCTTTGCCGTCTGTGTGTCTTCTTTGGAGAAGTGTCTTTAGGTCTTCTGTCCATTTTTTGATTGGGCTGTCTATTTTCCTAATATTGAGCTGTATGAGCTGCTTATTGGAGTATAGTTGATTCACAATGTTGTGTTAGTTTTAAGTATATGGAAACATGATTTATATATGTATATATTCTTTTTCAGATTCTTTTCACATACAAATTATTACAGAATATTGAATAGAGTTTCCCATGTAATACAGTTGGTCATTGTTGATTATCTGCTGTATATATATTATAGTTCAGTTCAGTTCAGTCGCTCAGTCATGTCCAACTCTTTGCGACCCCATGAATCACAGCACGCCAGGCCTCCCTGTCCATCACCAGCTCCTGGAGTTTACTCAGACTCACGTCCATTGAGTCCGTGATGCCATCCAGCCATCTCATCCTCGGTCGTCCCCTTCTCCTCCTGTCCCCAATCCCTCCCTGCTTCAGAGTCTTTTCCAATGAGTCAACTCTTCACATGAGGTGGCCAAAGTACTGGAGCTTCAGCTTTAGCATCATTCCTTCCAAAGAAATCCCAGGGCTGATCTCCTTCAGAATGGACTGGTTGGATCTCCTTGCAGTCCAAGGGACTCTCAAGAGTCTTCTCCAACACCACAGTTCAAAAGCATCAATTCTTCGGTGCTCAGCCTTCTTCACAGTCCAACTCTCACATCCATACATGACTACTGGAAAAACCATAGCCTTGAGTAGACAGACTTTAGTTGGCAAAGTAAAATCTCTGCTTTTGAATATGCTGTCTAGGTTGGTCATAACTTTTCTTCCAAAGAGTAAGCGTCTTTTGATTTTGTGACTGCAGTGTGTATATGCTAATCCCAACCTCCAAATGTATCCCTCACCCTCAGCTTTTGCCATATGGTAGCTATAAATTTGTTTTTGAAGTCTTGGAATATGCTTCTGAAATAAGCTCGCTTGTATCATTTTTTTAGATTCCACATATAAGTGATATCATATGATATTTGTCCTTCTCTGATTTACTTCACTTAGTATGGTAATCTATAGGTCATCCATGTTGCTGCAGATGGCATTGTTTCACTCTTTTTATGGCTGAGGACTATTCCACTATATGTATGTAGCACATCTTCTATATTCATTCATCTGTCTATAGACATTTAGGTTGCTTCCATGTCTTGGCTATTATAAATAGTGCTATAGTGAACATTGGGGTGTATGTATCTTTTCAAGTTATGGTTTTCTCTGGATATATGCCCAGGAGTGGGATTCCTGGATCACATGGTAGCTCTATTTTTACTTTTTTAAGGAACTTCCATACTGTTTTCTATAGTGACTTTACCAGTTTATATTCCCACCGTGTGGGAGGGTTCCATTTTCTGCCCACACTCCTCCAGCATTTGTTGTTTGTGGACTTTTTGATTATGGCCATTCTGACTAGTGTGAAGTGATACCTCATTGTAGTTTTGGTTTGCATTTCTCTAACAGTGAGTGATGTTGAGCATCTTTTCATATGCTTTTTGGCCATTTGTATGTCTTCTTTGAAGAACTTTGAAGAAATGTCTATCTAGACCTTTCACCCATTTTTTAATAGGATTTTCTTTAAATTGAGCTGCATGAGCTGTTTGAATATTTTGGAGATTAATCCCTTGTTGGTCACTTCATTTGGAAATATTTTCACCCATTCTGTGAGTTATCTTTTCATTTTGTTATGGTTTGTTTTGCTGTACTAAAGCTTTTAAGTTTAATTAGGTCATATTTATTTTTGTTTTCACTTCCATTACTCTAGGAAGTAGACCCAAAAAGTTATTGTTGTGATTTATGTCAGAGTGTCCTGCCAATGTTTTCCTCTAAGAGTTTTATAGTGTCTAAGCTTACATTTAGGTTCTAATTCATTTTTAGTTTATTTTTGTGTGTGATGTTAGAAAATGTTCTAATTTAATTTTTTTAGTGTAGCTGTCCAGCTTTCCCAGAACCACTTATTGAAGACACTGTCTTTTCTCCATTGCATCATCTTACCTCCTGCACTAGAGAGCAATTATAGATGGATGTGTTTATCTCTGGACAGTCTGTCTTGTTCCATTGATCTATATGTCTGTTTTTAAGCCAGTACCATTACTGTTTTGATTATAGTAGTTCCGTAGTACAGTCAAAAGTCAGTGACCCTAACTCCTTGAGCACCATTTTTCTTTCTCAGGATTGATTTGGATATTCAGGATCTTTGGTGTTTCTATACAAATTTTTAAATTTTTTGTTCTAGTTCTATGGAAAATGCCATGAGTAATTTGTAAATTACCTTGGGCAGTATAGTTGTTTTAACAATATTGATTCTTCTAATCCAAGAACATGGTATATCTTTCCATCTGTTTCCTTCATCTTTGATTTATTTCATGAGCATCTTATAGTTTTTGGAGTACAGATCTTTGCCTCTTATGGTAGGTTTATTCCTACCTATTTTATTCCCTTTGATGTGATTGTAAATGGGATTGTTGCCTTAATTTCTCTTTCTGATCTTTTGTTGTTAGCCCATAGAAATGTAATAGATTCCTGTGTGTCAGTTTTTTATCCTGCAATTTACTGAATTCATTGGTGAGCTCTAATAGTTTTCTTGTAGCATCTTTAGGATTTTCTGTATCATCTGCAAACAGTGACAGTTTTATATCTTCTTTTCCTATTTGGATTGCTTTCACTTCTTTTTCTTCTCTGATTGCCATGACTAGGACTTCCAAAACTATGTTGAATAAAAGTAGTGAGAGTAAACATCCTTGTCTTCTTGATCTTAGAAGATATTGCTTTCAGCTTTTCAACACTGGGTTATCTGTGAGTTTGACATATATGTCCTTTATTAGGTTGAGATGTGCTCTTTCTATGCTCACTTTTGGAGAGTTTTTATCAGAAATGGATATTGAATTTTGTCAAAAGCTTTTCCTGCTTCTACTAAGATGATCATATAGTTTTCACTCTTCAGTTTGTTAATGAGGTGTATCACACTGATTTGCAAATGTTGAAAACTTCTTGCATCTCAGGAATCAGTCCTGCTCGATCATGGTGTATGATCTTTTAATATATTATTGGGTTCAGTTTGCTAGTAATTTGTTAGTACTTTTGCATGTATGGTCATCAGTGATATTGGCCTATAATTTCTTGTTTTGTGGCATCTTTGTCTGGTTTTAGAATCAGGTGATGACAGCCTCATAGAATGAGTTTGGGAGTGTTCCTTCCTCTGCAATTTTTGAAATAGTTTCAGAGGGATCATGTTAGCTTTTCTCTAAATGTTTGATGAAATTCACCCATGAAGTTGTCTGGTTATGGGCTTTTTTCATGGGAGTTTTTCACTCGTGTTTTCAATTTCAGTGCTTGCAATTGATCTGTTCATATTTTCTACTTCTTTGATTCAGTTTTGGGGGTTTTGTCCTCTTCTCATAGGTTGTCCATTTTATTGACATGTAGTTTCTTGTAGTAGTCTCATGATCCTTTGTATTTATGCGGTGTCAGTTGTGACTTCTCCTTTTTTATTTCTAATTTTATTACTTTGAGTCTTCTTTGTTTTTTCTTAATGAGTCTGGCTAAAGGTTTCTCAATTTTGTTTATCTTTCAAAAAAAACACAGCTTTTAGTTTCATTGACATTTCCTGTTGTTTTCTTTGTCTCTATTTAATTTATTTCTTTTCTGATCTTTACAACTTATTTCCTTCTACTAACTTTGGGTTTTGTTTGTTCTTCTTTCTCTAGTTGCTTTAGGTATAAGGTTAGGTTATTTGTTTGATATTTTTCTTGTTTTCTGAGGTAAACTTGTATTCCTATAAATTTCCCTCTTAGAATTGCTTTTGCTAAATCCCAGAGGGTTTGGATCATCATGTTTTCATTTTTTTGTTTATCTCTAGGTGTTTTTTCCTTCCCCTTTGATTTCTTCAGTGATCCATTGGTTGTTTAGTAACACATTGTTTAGCCATCACATGTTTGTGTTTTTTGCAATTTTTTCCTTGTAGTTGATTTCTAATTTAATAGCAATGTGAATGGTGAGCTTAATAGTTTCTTTGGAAACATATTTATTGAGGACCTCTGCCCATTTTTAAATAAGGCTGTTTATTTTATATTTAAGTTTTGTAAGTTCTTTGTATTTTTTGAATATTAACTTCTTATAGTTTTAATCATTAATCTTTTAATCATAGTTTTAATAGTTTTCACCAAATGTTGTAACATCAGTTTTCCAGATTACCTCATATTTGTATAGTATTTCATAGTTTTCCTTCAAGAAGAGTAGTGTGGTTAACCATTTTCTTATAACTGGGCTAATATACTGTTTTTACCTTAATTAATGAACTTATTCACATATAACATTTATTTCTATACTTATTATATTTCCTTATGAGGGCTCCTTTAGGCCTTATTGTCAACTGAAGGCTGACAAACTGCCACCACAGACATTAAAATATATTAAACAAGCTAGCAAGTCCCCACTTCCTGGTGATGCCAGTGACCACCCTCTCCCAGCAAGCACTTCCCAGGAATCTAATTGTAGCTACTATTCTTGACCTCTCCTCTGCTGCACCATTCACTCCTATAAGTAAGTGTTAGTTGCTCAGTCATGCCCAACACTTTGTGACCCCATGGACTCTAGCCCACAAGGCTTCTCTGTCCATGAAATGCTCCAGACAAAAATACTAGAGAGGGTAGTCATTCCCTTCTACAGAGAATCTTCCAGACCCAGGGATCAAAGCTAGGTCTCCTGTGTTGCAGGCAAGTTCTTTACCATTTGAGCCACCAGGTAAGTCCTAATTTACTCCTGAAATCCTTCCAATTTTAAATTCCTTACGTATCCTTCGGAGATCAAGCTGTTCCGTGCATACCACTGCACATCCTCTTTGTTAATCTCACACCTGTTATGACTCCCTTACAGAGTCCCAGACATAAACTGTGAGTTTGATACTGACCTTGTCAGTTATGATTTGCATTTACATACATGTAAACTTAGGCTGAATGAGGTTAAATACCTTCAGAAACATTAAGTGACAGAGCAAAGTTTGATTCTAAACCTGTCTAGCTCCAGAATTTGCTCTGCTAATCATTAAGCTATATAATAGCTATTACACCACTGAGGCTGTGTGTCTCAAGCTAGAATTGAAAAACTTCCCCCCTTCCTGACATGGAAATGGAGTAGAGAAAGGTCATTTTCAAATCTGGCCGAGACAGATGTTCATTCACCATAAAGAATGATTTAAATAACTGCAGCCTTAACCCTAGAGTAGTTCAACTTTTCTTTGTAACTCCTAGGTTTGATGAAATGTAAACAGCCAAATAATCACAGCACCAATGTCCCTTTTTTCCCCCTGAATGAAGGTGAGAATATGGAACCGCACCAAAGAAAATGCAGAGAAGTTTGTGAACACAGTGCCAGGAGAAGTGCGGATCTGTTCATCGGTCCAGGAGGCTGTGACAGGGGCAGATGTGATCATCACAGTTACCATGGCAACAGAGCCTATTTTGTTTGGTGAATGGGTAAAGCCTGGGGCTCACATCAATGGTAAGCATAGTGGCTCCTTGAACACTGGGTGGCCAGACTCTCCCTTGACTGGACCAAGGGGCTGCATCTGCAGAGTTGTTTTACTCATGCAGAATGCCTGAGCTTTTTAATGGCCTCAGAAACGTTTGAACCTTAAAGAAACAGTATGCACTCCAATATATGAAACAAAAATCACAAACTCAAAACAAATAAATTTAAATTTTATAAAGTGTAATATTATGGCAAATTATCAATTATAACTCAGTTCTTAAATGTCATGAAATTTAATTACAAAAGCCAAATGACTCACTTGTTCTTACCAACACTTGAAATTAATTTTTTTAATTATGGCACAAAATACATTTTATGTGACTAAATGCATTTATGTGAATGCTTTTTCATATGTGGAGTAGGATAATTGGGACTTTAAACATAAGAGTTCCTTGGGCTCCTGAAGATCCTTAGATGACCCTGGGGGTTATAGCAAGATCTGGTCTATATTAAATACTTACTCTAGCAGGTGCTGTTCTAAATTCTTTGCTATATGCTATACCACTGAATCTTGAAAGCAACCTTATGAAGTAGGAACTATTGTTATCATGACCCCTGTCTGGTAGGTAAACCAAGGCATGGAAAGATTAAGTAACTTGCCCAGAGTCAAAGGTTTTTAGAGGCAAAGCTGGGATTTGAACTGAGGCAATATACCCTCAAAGCCTAAGATCTTAAATGATACCCTAAGTTATCTTTTAGTAAGAAAACAATTCTAATTAACAATAGAAGCCTAGAGAATTTAAACGTGTTACCAGTGCCCCATGTTTTAGTGACAGGCACATAGTGTGAACTCTAAGATCTCTGCACACATGTGCAAGGGCCAAGTATCGTGATTATTTGTTCTTTCACAATTGTGTATTGAATCCCTACCATGGTTCAGACACTGTTTTACCTGCTGGGGAAGCCAAAGTAAACCAGCCATCAAGGCCACTGCTTTCCTGCTGTTTACATTCTAGAGAAGGGAGGTAGACAATAAATACATAAGCAAATAGATGAGCTAGATAGTTCCAGCTAAAGGTTAAGTTCTGTGAAGGAAACAAAACATGTATGATTGAGGAATGGGCCATAGAACATTGAAGGTTTTAGCCTGCATGGGACCCATATTATGAATGTGAATCCAGGGGACAGGTCTTATTGTTCATGAAGCCAGACTCGAACAGTAAGACGATTTCTAGAAGGACATGGAACTTCAAGAGAAGTCAGTTCTGGGTAAAATGGACAAGAGCTGAATCTTCAAAAAGACAGAGTTGATTTTTTTTTTTTCCAGCTTAAAGTAGAACATATTTGCTGTCTTAGTTTCTGTGGTTAGGAGTCTAGACATGGGTTAGCTAAGTCCTCTGCTCATGCAGGATGAAAGCAAGATATTTTGCAGGCTGCAATCTCATCTAGAGCTTGGAGCCTTCTTCCCAGCTCACATGGTTGTGGCAGTTCTTTGTGTTGTAGGACAAGGATGCAAGTTTCCTCGGGGCTGCTCTCAGCTCCAGTAGGCTGTCCACATTTCTTTTCATGTGGACGCTCTACCTTCAAAGATAGCAACAGAGAATCTCCCTCATGTTGTATACCTCTCACACTTCGAATATCTCTTTAGAAAGAGCTAACTTGATTTAGATTTGAGGAGTCTGGTATCTTTCCCTGGTCTAAAGACAAAATTGATTTGTGTGTTTAGAGGCAGTAAATATACTTAAGAAAAGTATGTTACAAGTGCAATTGACAGGGAAACACCAACAACGGATTTTACTTACTTTACAACTTGGCTGAGAGTTAGGCCCAATTCCATCCTTCCCTGCATGCCCCTCATTCTTTCTCGGCATCCCACCAGCCAGTGTCTGACCCTCACCCAATGTAACCCCATTGAAGAAAGGCCAAAGCCCAGCCTGAGTCAGGCCCCTCCCTTTGCTTCCTGGGCCACCTCCATTGGCTTGAGTGGCCTTATGCAACCCTTTGAGAATTCACCAGGCTCCAAATTAGGGGGAACAAGTGCAGTCAGAAGAGGTGGCTTGAGAGGCTAGGGTTTTTCCCACCAGCTTATGATTTATTTACAACCTTCTGTTNTAATAGCTATTACACCACTGAGGCTGTGTGTCTCAAGCTAGAATTGAAAAACTTCCCCCCTTCCTGACATGGAAATGGAGTAGAGAAAGGTCATTTTCAAATCTGGCCGAGACAGATGTTCATTCACCATAAAGAATGATTTAAATAACTGCAGCCTTAACCCTAGAGTAGTTCAACTTTTCTTTGTAACTCCTAGGTTTGATGAAATGTAAACAGCCAAATAATCACAGCACCAATGTCCCTTTTTTCCCCCTGAATGAAGGTGAGAATATGGAACCGCACCAAAGAAAATGCAGAGAAGTTTGTGAACACAGTGCCAGGAGAAGTGCGGATCTGTTCATCGGTCCAGGAGGCTGTGACAGGGGCAGATGTGATCATCACAGTTACCATGGCAACAGAGCCTATTTTGTTTGGTGAATGGGTAAAGCCTGGGGCTCACATCAATGGTAAGCATAGTGGCTCCTTGAACACTGGGTGGCCAGACTCTCCCTTGACTGGACCAAGGGGCTGCATCTGCAGAGTTGTTTTACTCATGCAGAATGCCTGAGCTTTTTAATGGCCTCAGAAACGTTTGAACCTTAAAGAAACAGTATGCACTCCAATATATGAAACAAAAATCACAAACTCAAAACAAATAAATTTAAATTTTATAAAGTGTAATATTATGGCAAATTATCAATTATAACTCAGTTCTTAAATGTCATGAAATTTAATTACAAAAGCCAAATGACTCACTTGTTCTTACCAACACTTGAAATTAATTTTTTTAATTATGGCACAAAATACATTTTATGTGACTAAATGCATTTATGTGAATGCTTTTTCATATGTGGAGTAGGATAATTGGGACTTTAAACATAAGAGTTCCTTGGGCTCCTGAAGATCCTTAGATGACCCTGGGGGTTATAGCAAGATCTGGTCTATATTAAATACTTACTCTAGCAGGTGCTGTTCTAAATTCTTTGCTATATGCTATACCACTGAATCTTGAAAGCAACCTTATGAAGTAGGAACTATTGTTATCATGACCCCTGTCTGGTAGGTAAACCAAGGCATGGAAAGATTAAGTAACTTGCCCAGAGTCAAAGGTTTTTAGAGGCAAAGCTGGGATTTGAACTGAGGCAATATACCCTCAAAGCCTAAGATCTTAAATGATACCCTAAGTTATCTTTTAGTAAGAAAACAATTCTAATTAACAATAGAAGCCTAGAGAATTTAAACGTGTTACCAGTGCCCCATGTTTTAGTGACAGGCACATAGTGTGAACTCTAAGATCTCTGCACACATGTGCAAGGGCCAAGTATCGTGATTATTTGTTCTTTCACAATTGTGTATTGAATCCCTACCATGGTTCAGACACTGTTTTACCTGCTGGGGAAGCCAAAGTAAACCAGCCATCAAGGCCACTGCTTTCCTGCTGTTTACATTCTAGAGAAGGGAGGTAGACAATAAATACATAAGCAAATAGATGAGCTAGATAGTTCCAGCTAAAGGTTAAGTTCTGTGAAGGAAACAAAACATGTATGATTGAGGAATGGGCCATAGAACATTGAAGGTTTTAGCCTGCATGGGACCCATATTATGAATGTGAATCCAGGGGACAGGTCTTATTGTTCATGAAGCCAGACTCGAACAGTAAGACGATTTCTAGAAGGACATGGAACTTCAAGAGAAGTCAGTTCTGGGTAAAATGGACAAGAGCTGAATCTTCAAAAAGACAGAGTTGATTTTTTTTTTTTCCAGCTTAAAGTAGAACATATTTGCTGTCTTAGTTTCTGTGGTTAGGAGTCTAGACATGGGTTAGCTAAGTCCTCTGCTCATGCAGGATGAAAGCAAGATATTTTGCAGGCTGCAATCTCATCTAGAGCTTGGAGCCTTCTTCCCAGCTCACATGGTTGTGGCAGTTCTTTGTGTTGTAGGACAAGGATGCAAGTTTCCTCGGGGCTGCTCTCAGCTCCAGTAGGCTGTCCACATTTCTTTTCATGTGGACGCTCTACCTTCAAAGATAGCAACAGAGAATCTCCCTCATGTTGTATACCTCTCACACTTCGAATATCTCTTTAGAAAGAGCTAACTTGATTTTGAGTTGAGGAGTCTGGTATCTTTCCCTGGTCTAAAGACAAAATTGATTTGTGTGTTTAGAGGCAGTAAATATACTTAAGAAAAGTATGTTACAAGTGCAATTGACAGGGAAACACCAACAACGGATTTTACTTACTTTACAACTTGGCTGAGAGTTAGGCCCAATTCCATCCTTCCCTGCATGCCCCTCATTCTTTCTCGGCATCCCACCAGCCAGTGTCTGACCCTCACCCAATGTAACCCCATTGAAGAAAGGCCAAAGCCCAGCCTGAGTCAGGCCCCTCCCTTTGCTTCCTGGGCCACCTCCATTGGCTTGAGTGGCCTTATGCAACCCTTTGAGAATTCACCAGGCTCCAAATTAGGGGGAACAAGTGCAGTCAGAAGAGGTGGCTTGAGAGGCTAGGGTTTTTCCCACCAGCTTATGATTTATTTACAACCTTCTGTTCTATAGAACTCCTCACACAAACAACCTTCAAGATGGACATTTTGCATCAGTGTCTTTGACAATTAGAGTGTGGGAGAACAACAGGAGAGGGAACAAGTAGAGAAAACTGGTTGGCAGTGAGAGAAGACTTACAAATGCTGCCTTATATTTGTATAAAGCTTTATAGCTGTTTCCAAAGACTGGCCGCCATGGGCTGGATCCAGCCAGCAGATGTGTTTTGTTTAGGCCATAGAGAGTTAAGTGTTCTGAAAACCACGAAATAGCACATGCAAATAGATTTCCTGCTTCTCTTTTTACAAAAGGAGCAGGGGCCTGGGGGGAGGGCTGTCTAAGAGTGGCCCTGCATTCTTACATGGCAACGGTTCTGCTTGAGCAGAATAGTTAGTGTCCCCTTTAGAAGGGCCTGCTTTCTTTGCTCTACTGAGTTCTCCACCATTTCTAATCCAGTTCTTCTGACCAGTGCTGCCCATTTTCATTACCTTCCTGGTCCTGCAAGCATTTGATTCAGTCTCAGCATTATCCTATGTCCCGATGCCAGGAGGCATGATTCCTTGGATTCATCATTATGGTTGTGGGCTCTGCAGAGGATGTGAAACCTTGGTGCTGGGGTGCTGTTTACTGGGGCTTCTCTGTGACCCTGACACTGGGCTTTTTTTTTCCTCATGAGGTGAGAGAAGTGGTTGGGAATGAGGAATGGGAATGATTCCAGAGCAAGCAGACAGACAGAAGATAGAGGAGTGTGGGGTATTAATAAGCTCCAAGTGATGTCTCTGTTTTAGGGTTTGTGTAAGGAAGTCGCTGCTCCTGAGAAGCAGAAGAAGCATGAAAGGCATATGTTCTCTTAGAGTCATAGATGCACTTATTGGATATATAACCTTGGCACAAACCTCTTCTTTGAGCCTCCGTTTGTATACCTTTTCAATGGGAATCAGAAATGAATGTACTTGTGAGGACTTTAAATAGTATGTGTGAAACATCCCAGCAATAGTAGGCACACAGTGCATGAATACTAAGTGGCCTCAAAATATTTTTTTATTAATGAGAATGGACATGAAATGAAAAGGAAAAAATGCCAAGTGTCATTCTTATTAGTGAACTCAGTCTTGTTGTTTGGGAGGGAGTTGGCCTGGGGGTGAGGCATCCACAGTCGTTCCCACGTGTCCTTTTCCCCACTTCCTTTTCCCCGCTGCTTTCATTCTTTGGAGTATCCCCTGTGACTATTTCAAGGCTCAGGGTCTGTTTTGCTGTCATTTAGCCATCGGCGCCAGCAGACCTGACTGGAGAGAGCTGGATGACGAGCTCATGAAACAGGCTGTGCTGTATGTGGATTCCCAGGAGGCTGCCCTGAAAGAGTCTGGAGATGTCCTCTTGTCAGGGGTGAGCCGTCTTTCTGTTGCTGAGGTCTGACTGTCCTCACCTGGATCCCAGGGTTTCATTAATACCCCCATCTGTCTGGCCTGCTCCAGATCTCCATAACTCCCGCCTCTTTGTGGGGTGACAACTCTCAAATATCTTTCCATCCTTTCTAATTCCCTTCTAGAATAATGTGGCCATTGTGTGGTGACATGTGTTTTCCTGTTCCCTTTGCCTTAAGAGATCAGCTTGATGGCCTTTTCCATTGGATTGGGCTGTCCTATACAGCAGTAGGGTTGGAAGGTAGGAGTCTCTGGAAACTTCCCCAGTATGGCCAACAAATCAGGACTAGTGTTGACCAGTTCTGACCTTTTTTCATAACCAGGGCCTAGCAGTAAGAAGAGGGCTGCCAAAATGAGTGTTCAGATCAGAATAGGCGTGTTTCTTCACTGATATAGTGTCCTGGCAGGACATTCCCCTGGCTGCAGATTTGTATTTCTGCAATCATGGTATCACAAAAGCAGATGTCCCACATTTCATCCCCCAAAAAAGATTTAAAGGAGAGGCATCCTCCCTGACATGATTCAGTTTACAGAAGGTCATTTTATCAAGTTATCCCTTATCTAGGTCAGGGACACCCTGTCCCAGCTTCAGAAGCTGGTCCTGAGCCATATTAGCTCCATGACCTGGGTCAGTGTGTGTTCATTCAACAGGCCGAGATCTTCGCTGAGCTGGGAGAAGTGGTGAAGGGAGTGAAACCAGCCCACTGTGAGAAAACTACCGTGTTCAAGTCTCTGGGTAAGAGTCATTGTTCTCAGGGCACAAACTTAACCGAACACAAGGTAGGTTTACCCATTGGTGGGAAGAGGAATGAGTCAGCAGGCTCCGTAACTGAATCATTGTGCAGTCTATCACTTAGGTCAGTTATTTACGTCTTGGCATATTGGTGAAGCCCATGAACTCTGGAACTGGGCAGTCCTGGGTTGGATTCCCCTCTATGCTATTCCTTAGACATGCATTCTTGGGCAAATGATCTCACCTCTTTGAGTCAGTTTTCTCACCACCTGTTACCTAGAGTTTTTGTGAGAATTAAGTGAGATGTATGTATAAAATGATTTGCCCATAACAAGCATCAGCATTAAAACATTTAGACTTTGATCTAAATGAAACTCAGAGGAAGATATCCTTCAAAGGTGGAGGGGCAAGAGAAAAAGGTGTTTAAAAACAGGGAGCTTAAGAGAAATAACAGGGAGACCCAACCTGAGGGCGACCCAGACAGGAAGTACAGCCTGACCTTTTTTCCCCCTCCTTCCCTAACTTTCTGCTTGCTGATTTAAGAAGGTCTTCGATGGGGAGCACCATTACCACCTTGAGTTAGCACAGGCAGAAGCCCATCTAAGAAGGGGCTCCCTTCTTTGGCTGGTTTGCCTCTCAGCCCTGCTCTCCCGTTTTAAGGAAATGGACACATATGATAACAGAGCTAATATTCAGCTCCTACATCTAAAATATTGAAGTACTCTCAAAATGGTTGGTAAATAGTTGCTGCCTGAGCCCCTCAACCTTGCCAGACCTTACATAGGTTTTAATGATCAAGCGCCCAAAGTGTTAATGCTTGGCAGAGTATTAAGAGTACTCTGCCCACCCAGCACCCATGCCAGTCAAAGTGTATCTATGCCTTACCATCTGTTAAATATATTTTTAATTTTTCAAGCATAGAAAGACAGGCAAACACAGTATAAGCTTTATCTAGAGCCTGGTTCAGAGACATCACACGGATCTAGTGGAGTCTGAAAGAGTTTCATTGTTCCTTAGCAGATCAGAGGTCAGCTGGCCCCCTTCAGGAGACACAGCACTGGAAACCTGATCTACACTCCTGAGCGATTTTTGCCTTCTCACTTTTGGGGGTTGGTTTACTGGCACATCCTTTCATCTAGCAGATGCATATTAAATGCCTACTTTGTATCAAGCTCCATACTGTCTACAGTGATAGTTACAAAAATAAAAGCCAGCCTCTGGCCTTTAAGAACATATTCCCATTCAAGGTTAAGGATATTTGCCCAAAACTATAAGATAAAGGGGGAATTGCTGAAGGACTTAGGGTTTGGACTAGACCAAAAGTCCAACAAACTACAGAGCATGGGCCAAACCCAACCTACCATCTGTTTTCGTACAGCCCACAATGAAATGGTTTCTACATTTTCAAATGATTAGGGGGAAAAGGAATACTTCATGACACATACAAATTATAAAAAATTCAAACTAAAGTGTCCATAAAGAAAGTTTTCCTGGAGCACAGTCAGGCTCGTTTGTTTACCTGATGTCTAAAGCCGTACTTGTGCTACAGTAGAGGTGAGTAACTGCGAGTAACTGGCATGCAAAGCCTTAAATATTTATTATCTGGCTGTTTACAGAAAGTTTCCTGACCCCTTGAACTTTGGTGAGCCTTGTTTTACCCTTCACAGATTCTTCAAGCCTGAACTCACCTCTGGGTGGTTAGTCCTTGTTAGCCTGGTGGACACTGTATTAGGGAACTGCTGGTTCTGGGACCTGGGCTGTTTGGGCAAAAGTTGTTCTGACAAAAGTTAAACCAAATTTCTGTCCATTCCAGGAATGGCGGTGGAAGACATGGTTGCAGCCAAACTAGTATATGACTCCTGGTCATCCGGTAAATAAAACAAAGGAACTTTCTGTCAAGTGGATACTACAGCTCAAAGGGTGTTAACACTAGTTGTCTCACAATCTTTTCATAATCTCTAGATTAAAAGAACGGTTCTAGCCCAGTGATCTGTAGTTTTATGCATACTGTGTCTTACCTTAAATAGTGAGATCCTCTTTTGTGTTTGTAGTTAGAAAACAAAACTAAGTGGTCGTTCTGTGTCATGCCAGATTATACTAGCGCTCCCTTTGCCCTGTATTTCACTACCTTTTGTAATTCCCTGAAATAAAGCTTTTTCCAATTCTGCAGTTCTTGTTCTGGTAACTTCTATCCTTCACAGCAAGGAAAGTGAGGGGATCAAGGGCTCATGTTCACTCCCTGCAGGCTCTCCAATGGCTCTAGTTAATTTTTTTCTATTTTATTAATTGAGATACAATTCACATACCATAAGCCCACATTTTGAAGTGGTGGATATAATTCAGTGTTATTAGGATATTCACAGGGTCATGCAACCATCACCACTGTCTAATTTCAGAACATTTTCATCACTCCAAAAAGAAACCCTGTACCCATTAGCAGTCGCTTCCCATTGGTCTCAGCTTCTAGCAATCTACTAATCTACTTTCTGTTTTAATGGATTTGCCTTTTCTGAACTTTTGTATACACGGAATCATATATCATGTAGTCTTTTGCTTCTGGCTTCTTATTATTGAAATTTCAAGGAACACAGAGCTTTCTCTATTGCTCAGAACTCCTTTGGTCACAATCAATAGAGAACACAACCCAAACTACCGTAAATTGAATGAATGAGTGAGGGATAGAATTTATGGGCTCTTGTAATTAAGAAGTATACAGGTAGCTGATTTCAGCTATAGCTGTATCCAAGGGTTCCAACTGTTTTCAGGATCAGGACCCAGTCTTGCTCCTCTGTTCCCTTCAGTGTTGGCTCCATTATCAAGTAAGCTCTCCCCTGATAGTGGCAGGGTAGGTACCAACAGCTCTTGAATCATAGCCTGTTCTCTTCAGCAATCCTAGCAGAAATAGACATTCTCTTCCTTAACAGTTGAAAGTCTCATATTGGAGACACACTGGACCATCTAGGGCCTATGCCCATATACATAACATAGTGGCTGAAGGAAATGAAATACTTTGGCCAGGTCAGATCCAGGTGACTATCATCACCTGGGGGATCTGTTTCCCCTATTATCCAGGCCTGGGTCACATGCCCCCATCTTGAATTCAGCAGCACAGTCAGCCCATCTGACCACATAAGCTAACAAAAGGAAAGGAGTCTCTTGCCAAAAAGAGGGACGGCTGTATACTGGGTAGGTGAAATTTATAGATATCCACTGCAGTGTCAGTGCTGAAAAGGCTGTTAAGAATCACCTAGTCCAGCCTCTTCAGCTTCCAGATGGGGAAGCTGAGGTACAGGGGTGCTTTTCTCAGGTCTCCTGAATCACTAACAGAGCTGTGTTGTCCATGTCCTGCCAAGTTAGTCAGTTCAGTCAGTTCAGTCACTCAGTCGTGTCCGACTCTGCGACCCCATGAATCACAGCATGCCAGGCCTCCCTGTCNTCCTTCTCCGAGAGAAATGGTTATGGGGGAGAGCCCCCCGTAAAGTCAGAGGTGTAAGTGAGAGCATAAAACAGACTTTGGTTTTGGGGGTAGATGCTCGGGAACAGGGGGTTTCCTGAGGCTTGATCACACCTTTATGTATGCCAAGCCTCCTTCCTCATGACCTTTGCCATGGGCGGAGTTCCTCACGCTGGCCCCCAGCACTTTTCCTCACAAATGTATCTATAAAAATTACATGCATATTTATCATTTCTTTGTATTTACTTTGCATATGCTTTTTTTTAAAGCATAGTACACATTCCTTGTCTTCAAAGAACTTATCTTCTTATAAGATAGATAATAAAAAACTAAAATTTATTAAAAAATAGTCTATTGTGTAAAAGAAAGTTGCATGATGTTGGTCATTAAGATTGATAAAATGTGCATTGATAGTCCAATCATGAAAGTTTAAATTGAATGAAGTACATAACTTTGATTTAGCAATTCTAACATTTTTTTTCAAAGTATGAAATATTTTTCTTAATAGTAAAATTCAGCTTAAAATTGGGGGGTCAATTTGTGTAAAAATGTTTAGAATATTCTTTAAATACTCAAATATTAATAGCAGTTGTTTCTGTCAGTGAAGCTTAGAACAAATTTAAATTCACATTTTCTGTATCTTCTAGAATTATCTTGCAATGTAAATATATTACTTAAAAAATATTTTAAGATTTTGTGTGCCTCTAAAATTTTATCTTTCCCACTTGAAATAAAATAAAATCTTAATTATTATTTAACTCTTCATAGAATTTATTTATGTATTTATTTTATTAGACATTTAGTGACATTGGAAGAATTCAAACTTCTTGAACACTTCTGTTTAGATTGATTAAAGTGTACACAGGCTTAATTTTAGGGAAAAAGGAGTAAATGCAAGCTGAATCTTCTTTCTTAATCTAGCTCTTTTGTTTGTTAAGCCCACATGACTTAGAAGTCACAAGTTGTTTTCTGAACCTGATACATTATCTAATATTTATAAGGTTTTAGATAAATCATTTAGAATTTCTGAATCTTAAATGTAAAATTTGAGCTATCAATAATTGAGGATGCCTTCAATCAATAATTATTTGTAAATCAGGAAGGCAAACACAATGTGTAGTGTCTGGGACATTTTAGGTCTGGTGGCTGAATGAATAAACAAATGAATGGACAGATAAATGAATGAATGAAATATAGACTATTAATACAAGTTTTAAAACAAGAGTGAATTTTTATTCATGGTTCTCAAAATATGATCCTCAAACTAATAGCATCAGTAATATCTCTGAGTTTGTTGAAATATTAATAGAACATTTTCGGGCTCCATCTTAGACCAAATTTATCAGCAACACTGGGTATTGGGATCCAGTAATTTGTATTTTGTCATGGGCTCCAAAGTGATTCTGAAACAGGCTAAAACTCAAGAAGCTCTGATTTATGTTGTTTTTCAATTAGTATTAATACTAATTGAAATTTGATTGTTTTGTTGTAGCAACGGGGACCTCTTCCAGGGGCTGAGAATGGGCTCTTGACTAACAATCAGAAATGAGTTGTCTGAGGAGATACAAGTGCTGACAAAGCAAGAGACTTTATTGGGAAGGGGATTCTGAAGAGCAGGAAGGTAGGGGACCCAGGAAAACTGCTCTGCCCTGTGGTTTATAGTCTTGGGTCTTATGCTAAGGGGATTACTTGCCAAGTTGTTACTGGTCAATCTTCTGACTGAGTCCCTTCTGGTGTCGCGCATTACCCAGCCAAGTTGGATTCCAGAAAGAAGGATTCTGGGAGGTTGATAGGACATGTGATGTCTTCTTTTGAGCTTTCCCAAATTTTACTGTTGATGGTGGCTGATTAGTTACTTGTTCCTTATCAGGACCTCTTGTCATAAAATAACTCAGGCAAATGGTTGCTATGGTGTCTGACCAGGATGGGGCCTTCAGTCAGTGTTTCCCTTAACAGTTTAATTGATAATGTGGTTGCCAGGCAAATTATGCACATCTGAAGTAGGGTTTGCTTGAAATTAACACCTTGTTGCCAAAGTTTGCTGGTTGCATTCCTTGGCATGTCCTGCCATACAGAAACACTTATATTGTTTCATGTATGTATTAATAGTTAGTTGCCAATATTTAAAAGTTTAATATTTGGACATATCGCAAAAAAGAATCTAGATCTCTAAAAATACTGCCCTTTTTTCTGCATGAAAAGGATGTGGTAGACCCTTGCCCCTCCACCATCAGCATCATCAGCACATTATTCTCCCATTAAACTCCTTCTTTGTGTATATGTGACTTACCAAAAAAAAAAAAAAAAAGCGGTTGTGGAAATGATTAGAGTGACAGAAAACAAGTATTCTGAAACCATCAGCTCTACTCTATTTCTTCTGCCAAAGTATATCTTTAGTGTACATTTGTGTAGATTTGTCTTTTCTGTAATGCTGCAAATTCATGTTTCTTTCAGATGAAAACACACACACAGTGACTTTTTATCAAACTTAGTACAAGACATTCTTTAAAAATTGTAGAGAAACAACAAGATTCCACCTACTGACCCTTCAGCTTCTTTCCCTTTGCTTTTCTCTCTTTGAAGCCATGTAAACCTTTAAATCTAGGTAATCTCTGACTTTGCTTCCTTTTGGCTGCCATCCTGATTCATTTCCTTTCAAGGCTTCCTGCCTTTTCCAGCTGTTGAAGCAGCAGGCCCTGCCTCTGTGTATGTAGTTCAAATTTGTATATCTTAACTGCCCATGAAGTCAATGACTACAGCATTCAAATCATATCTTTAAACTTCTTTTTTTTTTTAATCCCAGAGGCTGAAGTGAGCCTCCCTGAGCTCGTCTTTCCCTCTCTTCAGGACTCCCACCAGGACCCAGGATTCCTTTCGGCAGCTGCACCACCAACTGAAAATGAAAACTGAAAAGAGGGATTAAATCCTGAGGTAAAGTTTTCTCTTTAAATCTCTTTTCTCTGAGTTTTTAATCATGCATCCACAGCACAATGAGCTCCTTTAATTTCCGTTTTGAACGTATGTTTATTGTTAGAATGTTTTTGCCTAATTGCAGTTTTCCCTCAGGAAACGCGCTGTTGTTTATATTGTGCAGACTCTTAGTCTTTCAGTGATCCCTTTCATTTTTCTAGGTTCAATGGGACTCTGCTGAAGCATGCCAGGATCGTGGGTCTTCCCGTCAAACTGTAGGCTCATAAGGGAAAATGGAATCCACTCCAAGCTTTCATTTTACTGCTCTCATCTGTACTTCACCCCATATACACACATGTACATACACAGCCTTTAGGGTACTTTCCAGAATACAGAACATGTTATTTAATTCATATACTTCATTAGCTGAAGTTTGATGTAGACTAAGTAGAGCTGCAGTTTGTTAGAATGAAACAAATGGAGCGAATATTCTTTTCCCACTAAAAGAATCTCAGTGTCAGATGATTCCGTTTATTTCTCTGAAGAAGGGCAATGGTTTCCATTTTCCTCTTTTATTCTATTGTGTGTTCGTGTGTGTCAGTCGTATCCAATTCTTTGTGACTCTATAGACTATAGCCTGCCAGGCTCCTCTGTTCATGGATTTTTCTATGAATGTTTCTTAAGAAACATTATAGACATTTAATTTTATGTCTACATTATAGACATTTAATTTTTAACTTATCACTCAACTAGGTAGATTTATAGTATTGTGTAGACTGTAGTATATAACACTTAAAAGTTTTTGTCATTCTTAGATTTCTAGGAATCAATTTTTTAAAGTAAATATCCCTTATCAACCATCTGCCAAAGTATCTTGCTCAATAATGTTAGTGGTAGCTCAGCTGGTAAAGAATCTGCCTGCAATACAGGAGACTCCAGTTCAGTTCCGGGTTGGAAAGATTCCCCTGGAGAAGGGATAGGCTACCCACCCCAGAATTCTGTCTTCCCTGCTGACTCAGATGGTAAAGAATCCACTTGCAATGTGAGAGACCTGTGTTTGATCCCTGGGTTGGGAAGATCCCCTGGAGGAGGGCTTGGCAACTCACTCCAGAATTCTTGCCTGGAGAGTCCCATGGACAGAGGAGTCTGGTGGGCTATGATCCCCGGGATGGCAAAGAATAGGACACGACTAAGAGACTAAGAACAATCCTATATCTTTGGTCTCTCTCCCCTGAATCTATCTTCTCATATAGTTCTAAACTCATCATCATTCACTGATCATGATGAGGAAATGCTAATCCCGTACTGCTACTCCAAGGTTCTTGAACTGGTTACACCCATTTCCCAGATGTGACTAGTATGTAGTTACTATCCTGTTGTTACTCATATCTCTTCTTCTCTGACAACATTTTTGCAGCATGAGGAGCTAAAGTTTTTTGTCAGAGGGAAGTTTGCTTTGTCAAATAAACAATCAAACAAAAAATTTCCTACAAACTGTGAACACCCTTAACCAAATGAGATAAATCAGGAACACCTTAGACTCTGATCAGGCCCATACAGTATGACCAAGTGAGCAAAGCTGGGAAAACTGAACTCTATTTCTGAGACACATCTCACTTGCTATTTGTCTGAGGAGAATTCCTTAAACTCTGTTTCCTAATCTCAGTCTATAAAATGAAAGTAAGACTTATCATCAGGGAGATAATATATATGAAGCACATTCAATATAATTTATTTTCTGGAAAACAATTCATTTTGATAAATCATTTATGTGCTGCTATATTGTTAAAAGAGTACCTTAATAGTAAGTTTAAAATCATGCTTCCCCAATTTTCTTCTAAATGTAACCTACTTGGGGATTTTATTAAAATATAAGTTCTGATTCTGGATTGGAGCCTCAGATTTGCATTTGTAATACAAGTTCTCAAGTGATGACAATAGTGCATGGGCTTGCATATGTATTGTATTTAAATAGCAATTATGAATCAACTATATAAATACAATAGTACAAGTTAAATTAAAATGAGTAAGTAAAGAAACTAAAAATTTTAAGACATGAAATGGAACCAGGAATGATCCTATAAATGTATAACATAATGTTAAGCACGTACTGTGTGAGAAACAAATTTGGCTGTGTGATTTGTTGTAGATCGTAGGGAAAATAGATCTATGTCCTCAGACCTACTTGCTTTCCCATGACAATCTATGTCTTTAATAAGAGTTGGTAAGTGGAATTATATTTCTACTAAATGCTAAATTCCAGAGCCAAAAAATTTTAAAAAAGAGAGCCTCATTTAATTTTCTCAACTGATTCAGAATATGCCAGTGTTCAAATGAATCCTGGAATTGATATTTACCTTTACATAATCTGGAAAATGTAATTTGCTAAGGAATTAATAGAATAAAATGTTTCAAGGAAAACTGTTTCATTTACTATACGAAGCTCAAATCTAATATGTGAATATACTATGCTTATTTCTGCTCTCACTCATTCCTTATATCCAAACTCCAAAGTAACACTATCGCTAAGATCTTAGAAGATTCTGAATGGGAAGTACATGTTTCATCATTCATTCATTTATTCAGTTCATTTAACACCTACTTTATTCTAGGTACAAAGTTTACCTACTCAGTTCCACTTCCTTTCACTTCTTGCTCTGTTGAGTTTTTGACCAACCACATTATTTATTCCATTCTTGAAGCTGCTGACATGTTCCAGAATTTTTTCTAGACCTAACAAGGGACTACAGATGCAAACATATAGGATAATTAAGAAACATCATGAAGGCAGCAATTTAATACGGAATGTTTAATTTTCTAAAATGCCTAGACCACACAACTCTCACACGCATCCCTGTTTTAGGGTCTTGCTGGCTCTAAACCTATGTGTGTCTACTCTGTGCTGAAACTGTTCTTTCATTTAGATACTCTTTTCTAGGCTTCTCAGGTCCCCAAATCCTTTACTCTGGGAGCAGTAATGAAGATGTAAAATTCAAATTATTTTTCCTATATTTCTAGTGTAAGATGCCATATATTTTTAGACAAATGAATTATATAATAATAACTTTTATTGGGAAACCTAAAAAAATACACTATTGTGGGCATATCCACTAATTGTCATATAAAATATGATATACACTGCATATCTTATAGTGTAAAATGAAAAATATGTCCAGATTTCTCTCTTCTAGACTTTTTTAAAGATCATTTATTATTTTGGCTGAACTGTTTGTTGATTGCTATGTGCAGGTTTTCTCTACTGGTGGAGAGTGGGAGCTGCTTTTCATTGTGGTGTGCGGGTTTCTCATTGCAGTGGCTTCTCTCATTGTGGAGCATGGGCTCTAGAAAGTTGGAGCTTCCATAGCTGCTGCACTTGGGCTCGGGAGTTGTGGCACATGGACTTAGCTGCTCCACTGCATGTGGGATATTTCCAGACCAGGGATCGAACCTGTGTCCCCTGCATATTGACCACTGGATCATCAGGGACGCCCCTCTTTTAGACTTTTTTAAGAGCCTGGAGAATGGGGTCTAGCAGGATACGGAGAAGTTATCTCTAAAACACAAGGCTGTTCTACAATGCATTTTTCTTAATCTAAAGCGTTCCTTTTTCTACACAAAATCATGTGAGTTTAAAAAAGCAGCTAGCTTTTATGTTAGTGGTTTTGTTTGTGGTTCTCATTACACAAATTGTTAGCTTAACAAGTTTCAGCAATTTTCAAATCACCAAATTACTTTCAAAATATTTGCCTGATAAAAATATTTATATTAGTTTGACAATCAGCGATCAGCAGTCTTTGATGTCTAGTTATAATTATTTGCTAGAAACAATACAAGTTTATCTGAGATACATAATTTATGTTGTTAATTCAAACACTATCAATCTGGTGGTATACATTATCTATCATTATTATTGATTCACAAGTTCTCAGAAATAAATGGAATAGTAGATTATAATGGATCTTAAAATTTCTACATTCTACCTTTCCTTCTATTTCTGAGAGGCTTATATTCCTTGAGGGCAGAGAGAAGGCTTTTAAAATGAGAAACACATTAGCAAGAGCCAGGCTAGTTTCATATGCAAAGTTCAGTGAAGATGATGTGGAAAAAGTAAATAATGATGAGCCTCTATGTGATGGTCAATTTTGTGTGTCAAAATGATTGACACACAGGAAACCCAGATATTTGGTCAAACATTATTATCAGTGTGCCTGTTAGTGTATTTCCTAGATGAGATTAACATTTGAATTATTATCTTAATAAAACAAACTACCCTCCCTAGTGTGGATAAGCCTTATCCAGGCAGTTGAAGGTCTGAATCACATAAAAAGGCAGATGCTCTTGGAATGAGGCAGAATTCCTCTTGCCTGACTGTTTTTGAGCTGGGATATCGTGTTTTCCTATCTGCACACTTAAACATGTTCTCACTGGGTCTCAAGCTTGCAGGCCTTCAGAAGGGAACTATACCATTGATTGTCCTGGGCCTCCAGCTTGGGATAAGTTGATTCTATTTCTCTGGAGAATCCTAATATACTCTCAAAATGTTTTGAATAGGTTAACAGATCAATAAGATTCTAATTCAAGATTAGTATTATTTAGGATTATTATGATATGAATAGTTACTACTCAAAAATATGCAAGACAATTTTTATTGTATATAAATATTTATGTATGTATATACACAGAGAGATTTATCATATGTAATTGGCTTAGATAATTTTAGAGGTGGTAAAGTCCCAAGATGTGCAAGATGATTTGCAAGCTGGAGACCCAGAATAGCTGATGATTTAATTCTAACTGAGTCTGAAATCTAAGAACAATGAGAGTTAATGGTATAGTTTAATTCAAAAGCTGCCAGGCTTCAGACTCAGGAAAAGTTGATGTTTTAGTTCCAATCTGAAGGCAGGGAAAAAATGAGGCTATCAGGTAGGAAGCACTCATTTTCACTCAGATTTATTGTTCTAATCAGGCCTTAAAATCACAGAACGAGGTCATTCCACACTAGGGAAGGCAATCTGCTTTACTTAGTATTACCCATTTAAACATTAATCTCATCTCAAAACATCCTTACAGAAATACTCAGAGTAGTGTTTGACCAAATGTCTGGTCATCTGGTGGCCCAGACAAGTGGACACATAAAGTTAATCATCATAGCTTCTAAGCAAAATAGAGTATCATAAATTAACTGTTCCCCCTTGTGTGAAATAACCAACAGGAATGTGGATAGAAAACAACTTGGGCCCTATTATTTCCCACATTTACTGCTTTGAGAGAATTCCTAGGCCACACTCAGGGAGGAAAACCAAGGTATAACATCAGACATCCAATAGAAAGTATCAGGCATGCAAAGTGCAGTACTTGGATGCAATCTCAAAAATGACAGATTGATCTCTGTTCATTTCCAAGGCAAACCATTCAATATCATGGTAATCTAAGTCTATGCCCCAACCAGTAACGCTGAAGAAGTTGAAGTTGAACAATTCTATGAAGACCTACAAGACCTCTTAGAACTAATACTCAAAAAAGATGTCCTTTTCATTATAGGGGACTGGAATGCAAAAGTAGGAAGTCAAGAAACACCTGGAGTAACAGGCAAATTTGGCCTTGGAATGTGGAATGAAGCAGGTCAAAGACTAATAGAGTTTTGTCAAGAAAATGCACTGGTCATAGCAAACACCCTCTTCCAACAACACAAGAGAAAACTCTACACATGGACATCACCAGATGGTCAACACCAAAATCATACTGATTATATTCTTTGCAGCCAAAGATGGATGGAGAAGCTCTATACGGTCAACAAAAACAAGACCAGGAGCTGACTGTGGTTCAGATCATGAGCTCCTTATTGCCAAATTCAGACTTAAATTGAAGAAAGTAGGGAAAACCGTTAGACCATTCACATATGACCTAAATCAAATCCCTNGGATGTCCTGCCAAAGACCCATTCAAATTCTCCCTCTCCAAGGCTTGCCTAGGCTGGTGCTAAGTCTGCAGAAATAAAAGCATATGGTTACAACTCTAAGGAATGTGTAAAGAGGGTGTCTGATAACGAGATTACCAAAAGCACCTTAACTCATTCATAGATTTCTTCTTTCATTTTTAAGAGTCCCTACAATAATTCGTGCTAGGCTGCTAACAGAAAAGAAATAGTCCTCACCTCAAAGAGCACAGATAACTCTCTCCAGCTATTTAGAGTTAGGGCAGGAAATGGATCTAGAATAGCTTGTGCAATAAGAAGTTTTTTGCCTTTCAAGGTGATTCTTTTCCATTTCACATTGCCCATCTGCTTCAAATGCTTGCTTTGTGAACTACTGAGGTCGACAAAAATCCTAGGAATCAACAGACCAGAGTAATCTGCATCCTGCCTCCAGCCTAGGCATCACGTCCAGTTGTTTAGCAATGTTTATTGATTATCTGCTGAGTGATGCATCGGCACTTGGTGAATATCAGTGAATATAAGAGAACGTTTCCTGTTCTAAAAGACTACATTGTAGTAGAGCAGAACCTAGCTTCTCTGCTAGGGAAGTGGGCAGAGGAGAATTCCCAGGAGCTAGAACTCGTTAATTTGCCTCCTTTGCACCTTCATATGTTAAGTTGTTGGGTTTTTTTTTTGTGACTAAGTCATGTCCAAATCTTTGAAACCCCATGGTCAGTGGCCCACCAGGCTCCTCTGTCCGTGGGGTTTCCTAGGCAAGAATATTGGAGTAGGTTGCCATTCCCTTCTCCAGGGAATCTTCCCAGCATAGGGATTGAACTCAGGTCTCCTGCATTGCAGGCAGATTCTTTACTGCCACCAGGGAAGCCCTCATATATAAGAGCCAAAGTAATTCTGTTTGGTTCTTACACTTTAAACCAATTTTGCAATAATCACCGATATAGAATTTACCCTTTAAGTGGAACAGTAGTTACTCATAGCAAGGTAGATGAACCTATGGAGACTATAAGCTGGAATACTTTAATAAAAATATAATGCAACCACTTGGGGGAAAAAATACCTAACAAACAACCCATGCTAGCCTCACAGTTTTATTATTAACTGTTATTACATAAAAGGATTATGTTTGTACCTTCCTTTTTTTTTATTCAGCAATTTGATTGAAGTTTGTAAGGTTTTAAAATCTGCATGATCTTTAAATTCACATCCCTTTTCTCATCACAGAATTCATGTAAACTCCAATGGAATCTTCCTGGTGAGAGCTTCCAGTCCTGCTGGGCAAATATTCCCTTCCCATATTTCTGAGCAAATTGTTACCTTTCCAGTAGGGCAACATGGAAAAATTCCAACTAGAAACAATCAAATCCCATGAAGCAAGACTAAATCCTTTAATGCTGAATTCCAGTAACATTTTTGCTGGCCTATCTTTTCTCATTTTCCCTAAGAGTACTTTTCTATTTCTTATTCTGTCTTCCAAGTACCAAAGCTGGTTTCCAGCTCAAAATTCTTTATACCACCCCCATGCCACCTCTCATTTGCTATAATACATCATCAAGCTTTCTATATTATTTTTAACCTCTGACAGCAATATACAAAGCACTGCTGTAAAGCATCCTTTTTGCTAACAGTAAACTCTCCGAGTGGTTTATATTTCTCTTATATCCTAACAGTGTCTCATTGGGTAGATTCTGGCGTCTACTTGGAGAGAGGATCCTGGCCTCTACAATAATGAAATGCTAATAGAGAAGGACTCAGACACTACTACTTTTTTTGAATGCCTTCTAAAACTGCTTTCATGTACATTATTTCATGTACAATTGCAGTTTATTCCAGAACAATGCAACATGATATTTGTAAACATAGTAATCCCGTAGTGTAACATATTTATTCAGTGACAGACAACTTTCAGTCCATTGATTGAAGAAGAATGTGCCAGTTGTTCATCAGATTCAAGCTGTATCCTCCATGGTTCCTCTTGAAGTAACGCAAACAGCTGTGAATAAAGAAGCATGCTGAAGCTACTTCTATGTTATACACATAATCAGTGGTAAATTCCATTTAATGCATGTCTGGCTATAAAAATCCAGTGAAGCTTAACTATTCAAGTAGGGTTTCATCTTGAATTTGAGATTACCATTCAAATAACAGCAGAAGTGTTAGTGTTGACAGTTTATACTGTAGAACCTACATGTATTCAGATGTGCAGAAATGGTGATAGACAACAGTAAATAAGATATGTATATAATAACCATACAAAAATTCAACTTTTACAATTGAATTTTCCCAACAAAGAACCTAGATTTCTTTTTCCTTTTTTAAGTTTCAGGAGGCACTTAGGCTTAGGAAAAAATCATCTAACCATCTAAAAATCATCTAATCTTCTTTTCTGTATTTTTATTTTCCACTCCCTGTCTCTCTTGTCTTAAGGACGATCTTATTCTGCTAGGACTGCTGTAATAAAATATCACAGACTGGGTGGCTCAAACAACAGAAGTTTATTTTCTTATAGCTCTGGAGGCTGGAAGTCCAAGATAAAAGAGTTAAAAAGTTTGGCTTCTCCTGAGGCTTCCTTGTGTGGCTTTCAGATAACTGCCTTCTTGCTTTCTCTTCACATGGCCTATTCTTTCTCTTCACGTGGCAATGCAAGCACATTGCCAGTGTGTCTACCTCTTCACAGGATGACTGGAGTTAGAATCCCTAGACTCAAGATCAGAAATTAAGCATATAAATTTTGGAAGGACAAAATTTAGTCATACAGGTACCGTACATTCTATTTCATCTCTCTCTACCTGACATTCTCTCTGTTCCCAAGTAGGAATGTTACAGACCCATTTCTATTACTTGAAAACATGTAAACATCTACTGATTAGGGTTAGACACATTCAAGTTGGGCATCAAGCCACAGGCCAATGGAGGAATTTTAGTTTCCATCAACAGGTAAAGTCATGGAGCTAAGGATCAGAAATTAGGCAGCAGCTAGTGTAACAGGAGACTATAATTTTAAGTTCAGAGTTAGGAATTAAAGTCTTTTCTATTCTCTGTCATCCATTTAATCCTTTCTATATTCAAAAATATCAAAAAGATAGTTGAAGAGAAATGTCATTTCCTTATTCCCATTTCTTACCTCCTTGAGTGGTTTATATGAATTTAGGTACAGAGTATTTCTCAGAATAGAATTTGGGCTTCTCTCTTAGGTGGACACCTCCAAAACCCTAGAAAGCCAGTAGTCTGGTATTGGATATAGAGTAGGTATTGCCTGGAATATCTCCAGTGGGCCACAACATCAACCCCACCTCTACAGACTTACCCCATTAACCCAACACTCCATCAGAGGTTGGTGTCAACCAACTGCCCAGGCTGTTGTAGCACCTGCTTCCTTCTATTTATGGCATTAAGAACTTTCTTCCTGGGACCCAGCTGCATTTGTATGCTCTGAAGGTCCTCATCAGAGCAAAGCAGCAGAGCCTCCAGATCAATTTGCTCTCTCATGAAAATAGGAAGGAATTCTTCCAAGTAGTGGGACTGCAAGAACACTTCCAGGGGAGTAGCATCAACCACGTCTTCCTCCCATTCCACTTCATCCTCATCCCAAGGCAGATCATCTTCATGGTTGTTTTCCTCTCCCTCCTCATCAGCCTCAGCTTCTCCTTGTCTCTGAAACAATTCACTGGGCATTGTAAACCCCAGCTCCCTCCTGCTGTCTGAGATGTCTCCAGGGCTGAATATTCTATTCCTTCCGAAAACAACATTTCCTAGACCTGGACGGTTGAGAATGGATTCGCGTTGTGTACAGCTGTCCCCCTTTGCAGAGAACTGGAGCTTCTCTATGAAGTCCCCTGAGAATTCATCTTCCTCATCCTCTCTGAACACTTCCATCACATTCTTCTGTCCACTTCTGCTCTCATTCCCTAACTGCTCTGCTGTATCTTTGTTCTTCTTGAACTTAAGCTTGAGGGTATCTTTAATGCCCTTAGACAGTGACCCAAACGTGTTAGAAGCAGAAGCATTTGAAAGGAGTGACCTAGAGAAAGTTCCCTTGGAAGAAGAAAGAGTCCCAGATTCCTCCTTGCTGTACGTGCGGGCCATCTTATTTTGGTGCTTCTCCTGGAGCCTCTCACACTCTTTGATCTGCTTCTTGACATTCTTCTGAGCCTGCTCCTTCTGCCTGGTGACTTTCTTGGGGTTCATGATGTTCTGGGCAGTGGCAGCCTTATCCAGAAGAGCGACACATTCATTCTGCTCTCTGCTGGCAGCAGCATCCAGTGGAGACTGTAAGTCATTGTCCAGAGCAAAGATGTTGGCACCAAAGTTGATCAGGAACGAGACGCAATGGGCATGACCATTGGAGGCTGCATAATGTAAAGGAGTATTTCCCCAGATGTCACATCTATTAGGATCCCCTCTAGAAGAGAAAATATAAACAATACATACTAATTTTTTCTCTGAAGATGAAGTCTAAGAAATAAAAAAAGTAAAGAACAAAATGCAAGTTAATCTTGCCTTGACATTGTTACAAGATAACTCCGAAAGCCCAGGTATGTCACATTTAGGTATCACGTGGCCAGAAACAATCCATATCTACCCTGTATCTCATTTTCAGAAGCAAAAAAGCTTTCGGAGAAACTCCCAAAATGAGTAACTTTCATGTCTCATTGGCCAGAATCAGATCGTATACCTAGGAGAAAGAAAATAGAGCTACCTTCTTTATCTAAGATCTGTTAGATGTTTCCCCTAGATAGGATTACCCCATGCTATGCTGTTAAATGTTAACAACCATCTCATTAAGGGAAAAGAATCAAACACTGATTTATATAGCATGTGCCAATCTCTGTGGTGTAAATACACCACCACAACACATTTTAAGCACTAATATGACAAGACTGAACACAGAATTTGGAAGAGACGCACAGTAGCAATTGATTATAAATTATTCCCACCACATAGATATTTAACAGATGTGCACAATCTTAAAAGCAAAGATAACAGTAAAATGTGGTAAAATAATTAGAAAGGAATAAGTTTTGAGTATTACCTTTTTAATATAACTTATTAAATTTAAGTTTATATAATTTTATTTTAAATAATGAATTGTTTATCTGATTCAAACTTCCTAAAACCTTAGCAATCATCTCTCCTGAGCTTGTTAGAGCTGGTTCTGAAACCATATCCTGTACCTTAAAGGATCAAGGTTCATAAGGTAAAAACAAGATAGAAACCAAAATGATAGCATCAAGAACACCAAATCTGTTTCACAGAGTACCAGGGAAACCACAGATGTGGAAACAACTTGCAGAAAGCCCCTGCAACTGAGCTTGAGCATCACACAGACGCCCTGAGGGACTCGAATGACTGATAGTGCACTCTGGATATCACAGACTGAAAATCCATTACATATTATGTACTGGACCCTTTCACCTCTAAAACTATACATGTAACCCATGAAGAGGCATGAAGGACTATCCAGCCTTCACTCTTGAAACTTACACTTACTTTCCATCATTTGTTTCTAAGCAGCCTCCCCCTCTTTTTCCTTACTTCCACAGTAAATACCCCATTCAAAAGCCAATCAAGGAGATGAATCTAAAACAGTGCCTCTTGTCTCCTTGTTTTCCACCTTCAACAAAACCTTTTCTCTCTGCAAAGACCATTGCCTTGGTCTTTCCACTGCACAGTGGGCAACAAACCCACTTGCTCAATTACAGTTCCAGCACACAACTGTTACCTTCCTCTGAGTCATAGGTAAGGAAATAAATAACAACAAAACTGGTTTTCCAACAGCAAGAAAGAAAAGAGGAATGGATGTTGGGCAGAAAGCAGTGTCTAATACAACTAATATTTGTACAAAGGGTCTATTGATTCCTCACTTTACTTTCACATAATAATGAATGGTTTGGGCTTCCCTAATGGCTCAGATGTAAAAGAATCTGCCTATCTTGCAGGAGACCCTGGTTTGATCCTTGGGTTGGGAAGATCCCCTGAAGAAGCAAATGGCTACCCACTCCAGTATTCTTGCCTGGAGAATTCCATGGATAGAGGAGCCTGGTGGGCTATAGTCCATGGGGTTGCAGAGTTGGACATGACTGAGCGACTAACACTACAATGCTTTAAGGTAGAATTGGGGAGCAATATTAGATAGCATTAAAGGTAGATGGTAGGTAAAGAATTGTGGAATGAATGTCTACTAGAATCCTGCCCCAGGCTAATTCACCACCCTTTGCCCTTCTCCTGTGCGGCCTTAAGTTACAAACAAGCATAAATGAAAAGTAATAACTTACTGTTAACTATGGCTCTGACCCCAAGCCACTGTTGAGAACTCTGATAATACAGGTGCTAAAGGGCACCTTCTCCTGCCCTAGTCAAGACTCCAAAATCAGGATCTCTGCAACCTTTGGCCAAGCTAGCCCCATGGGATGGCAGGAGAGAGAATCTGAGAAGGTATCTTAACATTCCTGGTAAGCAGCAGGTGAAACAGGAGGAAAGGTCCATGCCCTTGCAACTGGCATGTTAATGCACTGTGTCCTTCTGTTCCTTGCTATTTAAAGTTTGGTCCGTAGACCAGCAGCAGTAACATCACCTTCACGTTTGTTGGAAATGCAGAATCTTGGACCTCATCCCAGACTTCCTGAATCAGAATCTGAAGTTTAACAAGATCCCCAGGTTAAGTTCACTGCAAGTTAAGACTTGCACTAGTTAAGGTGACCCAACCAGTGTCCTAGAATTTAGTGAATCAGATTTGTATTATAATTCCTCCATGGGAAACTGGTTTCTTCATGTTTGTTTGTTTGTTACAAAGCACTTACACATTCACGGCCCCCACCACCACTACCACCAATCACAAGCTTTCTCTTAAAAAAGAAAAAGAAGAAGAACTCTCAAAGGGGTAAATAAGACCAAGCACTCAGTTGATTTGCCCACCAGTTCACTGCAGTACACTTTGGATCAGGCCTGCCTGCGTGTCTAATGGTCTCCAACACACTATGGTCTTACGTTAACTCACCTCAGCTTTACATTTTATCTGCAATGAGGCCTCAAGTTCAACTTTTCTAGGACTCATTGTCCTCATCTAGAAATTGAGGACAATATTACCTACTCAGAGAACTATAATGTGAATAAAATCAACATACATAAAGCATTGCAAAAGTGCTTGGTACATCGTGAATACTCAATAAATTTTACCTGTTATCATTTCCTTTGACTCTAAACTCAAAATATTTAATTTCATATATTTTTTTCTCATACCCATTCTGGTAGGCTCCTGCAACACTACAGTAACTCTTCTGGCCTTTCAACACTTATAATCTTAATTTGTCAAATACATTCTGCCCTGTTTAGATAATATGTCTCAGAGGGCAAAACCTGTGTGTTTGTCCTTTGTATGGTATCTTCCATATCTCCTAGCAGATGTCTCAAACACAACCTAAAGAAGCCAAGATGTGATGTAAGTAACCTAATGGGGCCACGTTTTTGGTTTTGTTTTTCAACAAAGTCATACTTAAGTTCAAGCGCCGTTTAAAAGAACAAGCATTGTTCAGCTGTGGCTAATTGCTATCCTGAATAAAAGCAGACACAATATTGCCAGAGCTTCCATTTTCCACACCAAACCAGAAATCCAGAATTTCAGGTGACGCTTTTTGATTTTTAAATGTTGGCTTAAATTTAAGAGAGAATTACAGTGAGGTCCAAATTAAACATGCTTGCGGGCTAGATCTAGCCATAAGGTGACAGTTGGCAACTTCCTTCTGAGGAGAGAGAACAGCGAGTCTAAGCAGATGCACATTTAGGTGGCATTACATATTTGGGACACCAGAAATATACTCAGTGTGGCCAGAGATAGAGGAAGGGAGACAAGTTCAAAGAGGGAGGAAAGAAAATGAAACTGACTCTAAGGAAATCAAGTATTAAATAACATGGTTCTGTTGCACAGCCCTTTTCAAAAGGGGTCTGGTCAGTAGGCCTGATTTAGTTGTCTTGGATCAAAAGAGACCTCTTTCAACCTTAAAATAGTTGTGTATCTTAGGGAAGCACAGTACCCTCAACGATGGAATCTCACTTTTCATTTATTTTAACCAAACACCACATTCAAAAGACTTCAAAGAGAAGTTGTAAAACATCTAAGACATTACTGAAAATATAAACATATGGGTTAAATTTGCCTGATATTAGACTGGGAAAGTTACAAAAGAAATTATTGAGAGGAGTAAGTTTGGGTGAGGATGTTACAAGTATTAAGAGGTTGGATTAAATCCACATGCTTCGGGTCATAAAACAGTGGAATCTTCCCCACCCAAGGGAACTTAAATGATCCTTCAAAAATAGGAAGAACATGAAGAAAACCTGAGGTGACCCTTAAAGATTATTCCTCTCTTAAGAAACATACAATTCCAGATTTAAAGATGAACCTGTCAGTAAGCTGATTCATGAGTTGCCCTGGAACACTTAAGCTATTTCCACTTGCAGAAATTCTATTTACAGACAACTTTCCAAATTGATGTATTACTTAAATTAAAATTTTTTCTATTGACAATTTGGGGGTTCTTCTTAACTCTGTCTTTCAATCTCTGGTGTCCTTCACATTTTTTGATAGAACCATTACACATGCCTGTCCAGATATTCAAAAACTCATCCCCAATCTGAATCCAGTATTGATGTCATATTGTTTCTGTGGTCTAAATTCATAAAATTTTTATTTGATTTTTTTTCTATCCTTTTTTTTTCCCCAAAGAGAAACTCAATGAAAAGATTTTAAGTAATCATATTTTGCCCTTGCTTTTTGGTAGATTAGTACACTTTGGAAATAATTTTTAAACCAGATTTTTATTATTGTTGCAAAATAGGCAATTTTCTTATATTAAATTATTCTGAGCATCTGTTCCATTTCAATTTCTCCTTTTGAAGTTGATTTGATTTTTTCTGGAGTTGTCTCAGAAAAAAAAAAAATCACTTTTTCAAAAAATGTTTTTCTACATATGAAGGAATATTTAGACTCATTAGTAATCAAATAAATGCAATTGAAAGTAATACACCACCATCTGTTTGCCTATCAGATAGGCAACAAATAAAAAGAATAATAATACTCAGTTTTGGCAGGAGTGTGAGGAAATGAAGAATGCTGGAGGAAGCATAGAGTGGTTCAAATTTCCTGGCACAGTATGTGCCTAAAGACTGTAAAATATAGTGCTCCTTTGAATCAACAATTCTGCTTTAAGGAACTTAGCCTGAGGAAATAGCAGACACTTGTGCAAAGATGGGTCATCAAGGATGCTCATTCCATCTTATACAAAAACTGGGTTCAAATTAAATGTCATGAACAAATAACTGATTAAATAAATTGTAATGAAACTGTAAAGCAGGATACCAAATAGGCACTGAAAATAATGTCATGGATCTCTCCTTTTAACTGCAGACAGTCAATACTGTATTACTAAATAATTAGAAGAATAATCCAGAAGAGTTTGTATACTGTGATTGCCTTTTTAAGGGCTGAACATAGATACATTTAAGTGTACGTTCTTAAAGGGAAACATCTGAAGGAATATATACCCAAATATTAATTACTGTGAGACTTCATGTGATTTTTGCTTTATTACGTATATTTTCCAATATGACGTGAAATGTTACAAGAAATTTGTATTCCTTTGATAATCAGAAAGGAAAAAAACTATTTTCATTTTAGAAAATGAAACAAAAATACTTTTAAAAATCCATGCATGTTTTAAAAGCAAAATTAAATTCTGTATAACTGAGGCTATCTTCCCAATGTAAAACATGTAATTATTGCTTTCCATCTTTAAAAGTAAAAAAGGAAGAAAAACAGTTTTTAACAAAGCCAGAGTTTGGATATTATTGCTTGGCACATGATC
Organism: Neotragus moschatus; assembly: GCA_006410615.1. Taxonomy (NCBI): domain Eukaryota; kingdom Metazoa; phylum Chordata; class Mammalia; order Artiodactyla; family Bovidae; genus Neotragus; species Neotragus moschatus. The sequence continues at coordinate 555,561 of SJYA01002911.1, read as the reverse complement.
CATAATTCAGTCAGGTAATGACAGAAAGACACTAAAATCATCAGATTGCAGTAGGCCTCAATAACTGATTAACATCTAAATTCAATTTTTGATTGGTTTTACTTTTTAGCCCCCTTAAATGTAATGGACTGTTATGCCCGAGGTTCGAGTCGCCAAAACTGAGAGAACAAAATCTCCACAGCAATGCAAAAGCAAAAGGGGTTTATTGCTAGCTTGAACTAGGGCCCAAACCACATCCAGTGTAGTGGAGTCGAGCAAGAGCCCTGAGCCCTGAGCCCTGAATTACAGCAGTATTTATAGATTTAGAACAAAGACAGGGAGTTGGCAAAGGCAGATTGGTTGCAAGGGTTTCCAGGCATCTACTAATTGGCTAAATTTTCGTGCATGTGGGCTTTCTTGAGGGATGTCCATTACGTCCTGACAGGCTCAAACCAGGCTATGGGAAACATGCAAATTGGTCAAGTCCTGACACCCATGGAAGATGATCTCAGTTCCTCCTAGGCGATGTCTCAGCTTCTTGATAAATGGAACTCTGGCCTTAAAGCCTGTCATGACGTATGTTAGGTCCTAACATGGACATTTTGTTCTCACACAAGTGCTTAAAGATTGGCCATGATCAAAATCTGCCTGCAATGCAGGAGACCCAGTTTTGATCCCTGAGTTGGGAAGATCCCCTGGAGAAGGAAATGGCAACTCACTCCAGTATTCTTGCCTAGAGAATTCTATGGACACAGGAACCTGGTGGGTTATAGCCTATGGGGTCGCAAAAAGTCAGACACAACTGAGTGAATAGCACACACATGCAATGATCAAAATGGGTGGTGACCTGTGAAAACCCTTATAAGACATTTTTATAAGTTTATACCAGGCCAACTTAACAGATCTTAAATGCTTCTGGAGAGAAGAAAAAAAATCTGGGATGTATTAGTACTGATCCAGAAGACAAGAACTGAGAAGGAAGGACTAACCAGGGTGAGAATGTTGATAATAATCAGTTTTTAATAAATACCAAACAACGGACTGGATTTTGACATTATATTGAGAGAAATTATCATGTCAAATAAATACATAAAGAGTGGATTATATAACAAAATGCTTAGGGACAAATGACTAGCCATTTGGAGAAGACATAGTTAGATCACACTCTCAAATCTTAAATCAAAGAAATTAAATATGAGTTATTTAAAATAAAAAAAACTAAAGTACTAAAGAAAATATCTGTCAATTTTTAGGCATGACCTCAAAGTTGGAATTACATAGTAAAATTGATAGACTTCAGTACATAAATATATATATTTAAATTTATATTTTTACTGATATTAAATATCTGATGTCAAAAATATGAATTATGTTTTGTGAAAATATTTAGAAATACAGTGACAAAGGCTGATATTCTAACTTTTAAAAAATCAATGAGAAATGTTGAAGACTCCAATATATAAGTAGGACAAGGTTATAAATACTTAGCTCACAAAAGTGGAAATACAATGACTTCAAAATATAAAAAAATTTTCAACCCTGCCAGTAACCAAAGAACATTAATATATTGTGCATTGATATATAATTTCGAACCTACAATGTTGACAGAAATGGGTACTCACTTTCTGAAGAGCAATTTGTCAATAGACATCAAAAAAGTCTTAAAATGGTATACGTGCCAACTGATCCAGAAATTTCACTTTGAAGAATTTGTTCTCAAGAAAACAGGAGCAAAGATTTATGTACAAGGATAATTATCACAGCACTACTTAAACCATGGGAAACAAGTTAATTGTCCAAAAGAGAGATTGACTAAGAAATATATTTATATACTATATTCATTAACTAGAATACTAAGAAGTTCCTGAAAATTAAACTGTAAAAGAATACATGCTGACATGGAAAAAATGTTTATGATATATTGAGTCATAAAAAAACAAAACAAAACAAAACTGCATACCACACAAAAAGTGTTTACTTAGTATACTATTTCATGTATATGTACAAATAGGCATGCATAATTATTTACATATAATATATATATTTTAATATATGTATGCATATATTTGTGGGTTCTATATATATTTTATACACACTATATATATGACAACAGGATATTTTATTCTTTATAATCTGTGTGCATATATATAGCTTAATTTGGGGGGCTTAGTTTATATTAATTTTGTCATAAGTAAAGACCATAGTACAATTGATATAAGAAAATGTTTCAGGCTTACAAAGAGAGAGAGAGAGCATAGGAGAACATCTAGGCCTTCTCATTTAAAGTGGACCTTAAAATGGGAAAAGGTTTTCAGCACTGGTTGTGAAATTGTAACTGATACCTTGTACTTCCTGCAGAGGTGATATACTTTGAGTAGGTGAAGAAAGTTTGGGAGAAGAGGAAAAATGATACAGTGTTACAATCTGGAAGAGTTTAGCTGAAAGGGCCGGGGTAGAGGGTGATGTCTAGAAAAAGTGGAAAACGGAAGTTAAAAGGAATGAAGTACAGCAACTCCACTCACTTCCTCATTTATAGTCTTCAACTCAGGAACTCTCTCCACCTGTGGTTCTTTAACTCCTTAAAGTGCCTCTCACTTCAGTAAAGGATACCAACATCCAACATCCCGACAAAGCTCAAACTTGATCCTCCTCTTTCTTCTACCCACTCAACGTTCAGTCAATTATAACCAATTCTACATCCAAATCGCCATCCATCCACATCTCTCTGTTCCCACCGCCACTTTTCTAATCCAGTTCGCCTCTCATCTCAACAATCAAAAGAGTCCCTGAACATTTTCTTTAACTGCTATACAAAAGCCTGAGGAAAATTTTGTAAACAAAAATTTTGCAGGTGGCTCCCCTGCACAAACCCACCACAGTGCCTTTCCGTAGCCTTAGGGAAAAGTTCAATTCCTTAAAAGAGTCTACAAGACTCTTGTGTCTGGTCTCCTTGCTTACAACTTGGCCTCTCCCAATTTAAGCCATATCCAGCCACAGTTGACCTCTTCAGGGTGTAGAATACAGTGCTCTTCCTCAGGAGAAACACTCCCTTCCACCTTCATCTGGCCAACTCCTTATCGTTCAAACTCCAGTTTAGATGCTGAAGAAAACCTTCCCTCACTACCTAGATTGGGGTACCTGTCTTCTTTATTTAGTGTTCTCTCTTTACCCCTTTATAACACATTCATAACATTTCCTCTCTCAAATCTGATCACCATCTGAAGATGGGAAGAACCATATTTCTCTTGTTGATCTAGCAAAATGGCTGACACAGAGCAGATATAGGTATTAATAAGTACATACATTATATATTAATATGTATAAATTCACTTGCCTCCTTTACTCATATTTTCTTTTTTTCTTTAGTCTTCTTGGAGTTATAGTTGTCAATGGTGACTAGCCCCTCCAGCAACAAGTAGAAGACAGGAGCTAGCTAATTTCTGCTTTAGAATTTGAAGGGAGAGTATATGTACATGTATGTATTTGACAGCCAGAGTGGTAATTAAGATAGGCTGAAGGTCCCTTTTATAGCTTATAAAGCCAGAAATTTCATCCAAGAACCATGAGCTTGCACTTGGATTGAGTATTCTTTTTTAAGGCTACAAGATTTTAATGGCACAAATGAAAAAAAAGCAAAAAACAAACAAAAATCGTTTGTTCCAATTATACTTGACGTCTTAAAACCAGGTAGATCACTGATCTTTTTGAAAGAGTCAAGCATTTACAAGTCATGGAAAGAAGTTTTAAAGCCACAAAATTCAAATATCTTACCCTCAAGGGAAATAATAGTGACTTAGAGTTCAGGATTTCTGTGTGGGTGGTTCATAAGGGATCAGCCACCCCGTGGTGCAGTTCTCAGTGTGGAAAGAGAACTTATCGCTGGGAAATTTTCTCATTTCCTCTAAAAAGACAATTTTTACACAGACTAGAGCGAGAGCAAAGTATTTTCACTAATTCCCTGCCTCTTGCTCCTGTCTACAAAATCTTCCCATAAACGGTTTCCAGTCAAAACCATTGGGTTGAACTTACCCTCTGCTGCAGATTATTTCTAGGGCTTCCAAGTTCCCATGGTAGGCTGCTAGGAGTGTGGGAGTCATGCCATCTTCATCACAAAGATTCAGATCTCTCTTGGTAGCCTCCTTCAGAAGTTCCAGGTAGCTATCACTAGCAGCTTGGTGATAGCGAGTGGACATTTTTCTGCTCTCCGAAGCTTTGCCAAATATCACTCTCCAGGCGGAACAGGATGTCAGTGAAGCAGCCTTCCTACAAAGCTGGTTAATCAGTGACAAAAAACAGTGTCAGCCCAGGGCAAAGCTCACTCCAGCCTCCCTCCATGGAAAGCAGCCAGAAAGATTCACAACACTGAACTTAGACCTTTTCTCTCTGGAATGGCCATGACATTGAAAATTGAGGATTGCCATTTTCATCTTAAATGTCTTAAAAGAGACACGTTTTTCTTGTCTCTTAACAAGTTTTGAATATAATATTGTTCATCTAGGCTCAGAATGAAGAAAATAATTTCAAAACAACTCAGAACTAGGCTAGCTCATTGGAGCAGTCCATTTTTCTAAAGTGCTGTATTGAGGTATAATTTATACATTATGAAATTCATCCATTTTAAGTGCAAAATTCAATGATTGTTACTAAATTTAGAGTTGTGTAATTGTCACAATGAAACCAAGCAGGCCCCTGTAGGAACTTCCCAGAGACAGACCCTCTCCTTACCAGTCTACTATCTCTTGTTTGTAGAAAAGCTATAGCCTTGTAGGCCCTTTCCAAGTTCTAAAGGGCAAATTTAATCAGAGAAGTGAGAAAAGGTAGAAACAAAGAAAAAGTCAAGCAAAACAAAATAATAATTGTTTAGCCATAAAACAAAGTCAAGGGCACTTAGTTCCTCCTGAATGCTTATAGATAATATCCTAAACAACATGCTTGAGCTATTTTGCAGACACTAAACTCCTCACCAGGTGGAAAAAGTTAACTGCATGCTGACCATCAACACATAGACTCCAAACCAGTTGGAACCAGAGGGTTGATGACTGAGATTTTCAAAATATCACCCTGTTACTTCACCAATAACCAATCAAGAACTGTGGATGAGCAGGTCACACACCCTGTGACCCTTTTCCTCACATTGTCTTTAAAAACCCTTCCCTGAAAGCCATTGGTGAGTTTGGGTCTTTCAAGGAAAAGATTTTGCTTGGCACCCTGCAATAAATGCTGCATTTTCCTTCACCACAGCCTAGTGTCGGTAGACTGGCTTTGCCACACAAACAGTGAACAGACCCAACTTCTGTTTGGTAGCCACCATAATCCAGTTTTATAATATATCTATAGCCCCTCAAAATCCCTCATGCTAATTTGTAATCACTCCTCTTTCTCACTCCCAGCCTCAGGAAACCACAAATCTGTTTTCTGTCTCTACAGATTTGCTATTTGTAGGTATTTCATGTAAAGGGAATCATACAATATATAGCCTTTTGTAGCCTCACATAAATTTTTGAGGTTCATGCATTTTATAGCATGTAACATTATTTCCTTCCCTTTTATTTCTGAATAGTATTCCACTATATTAATAATGCAAATTTTCTTTATTCTTTCAACAGTTGATAGACATTTGAACTGTTTCCACATTTTGTTTTTATGAATACTGCTACCATGATTGTAAAAGTTTTTGTGTGGACATACACTTTCACATATCTAAGGTATAAATCAACAAATGGAATTGCTCAATTATATGGCAATTTATATTTAACTTTTTAAGAAATTGACAAAATGTTTTCCAAAGTGACTGTATAGATTTTCATTTCCATCAGCAATGTATGAAACTGTTCAGTTCAGTCGCTCAGTCGTGTCTGACTCTTTGTGACCCCATGGACTGCAGCACATCAGGCTTCCCTGTCTTTCACCAACTCCTGGAGCTTGCTCAAACTCTTGTGCATGAAGTCAGTGATGCTATTCAACCATCTCATTCTCCATTGTCCCCTTATCCTCCTGCCTTCAATCTTTCCCAGCATCAGGGTCTTTTCAAATAAGTCAGTTCTTTACATCAGGGGGCCAAAGTATTAGAGCTACAGCTTCAGCATCAGTCCATCCAATGAATATTCAGGTTTGATTTCCTTTATTTTTTTTTCTGTCATTATTGTATAGTTTTAGTATTGGTTTTATGTTAGTATTTTCTAATCAGATTAGGGACTCTTTGAGGTGAAAATGGTGTTTTATCTCTATCAAGATGGCTCAGCCCAAAGCTGGTTGATTAAATATTTTTTAATTGATGATTTATTAAAAATTTAGACTATATTAAGACTACCATGAAATTCAAGCTGCTTCACTTGGATGTGATTTTTAAAAACAACTTATTTCATATAAAGATATACAGTCTACCAAACATTTTTACCTTTATTATATCAACTGATCCTTACAATAAATTGGTTTATTCTCACAGTATAGCTTAGAATTGCATGGTCAGAGAAGGTAAGCATCTAACACCCTATTTCTCAGCACTACCACATCCCCTAGTTCTTGCCTGCTCAGACAGGTACAGGACAGATTATTAAGTCATCCGTATAAACAGACATTCTACTACAAAAAAGAATATCACTACCGCTTCTTATAGGTATGCCCAAATCTCTACAAATGGCTATCTCGGGCACTTTCCTTCACTTACCTTGTGAGAGAGTGAGGAGAAATGATTTGCTTACCTTCTCTGACCATCACCTTGCAGTCCAAGAGATTCTCAAGAGTCTTCTCCAACACCACAGTTCAAAAGCACCAGATCTTCGGTGCTCAGCTTTCTTTATGGTCCGACTCTCACATCTATACATGACTAGTGGAAAACCCATAGCTTTTACTATATAGACATTTGTCTGCAAAGTATGTCTGCTTTTTAATAAGCTATTGAGGTTGGTCATAGCTTTTCTTCCAAGGAGCAGGTATCTTTTAATTTCATGGCTGCAGTCATCATCACAGTGATTTTGGAGCCCAAGAAAACAAAATGTGTCACTGTTTTCATTNCTTTTACTATATAGACATTTGTCTGCAAAGTATGTCTGCTTTTTAATAAGCTATTGAGGTTGGTCATAGCTTTTCTTCCAAGGAGCAGGTATCTTTTAATTTCATGGCTGCAGTCATCATCACAGTGATTTTGGAGCCCAAGAAAACAAAATGTGTCACTGTTTTCATTGTTTCCCCATCTATTTGTCATGAAGTGATGGAGCCGGATGCTATGATCTTCGTTTTTTAAATGTTGAGTTTTAAGACAGCTTTTTCACTCTCCTCTTTCACTTTTATCAAGAGGCTTTTTAGTTCCTCTTCACTTTCTCCCATAAGGGNTCATTGGAAAAGACTTTGATGCTGGGAGGGACTGGGGGCAGGAGGAGAAGGGGATGACAGAGGATGAGATGGCTGGATAGTATCACTGACTCAATGGACGTGAATCTGATTGAACTCCGGGAGTTGGTGATGGACAGGGAGGCCTGGCGTGTTGCGATTTTTGGGGTCGCAAAGAGTCAGACACAACTGAACCACTGAACTGAACTGATTGCTTCTTGACCTGCATGCAGATTTCTCAGGAGGCAGGTAAGGTGGTCTGGTAATCCCATCTCTTGAAGAATTTCCCACAGTTTGTTGTGATCTACACAGTCAAAGGCTTTGGTGTATGAGACTGTTAGGGAAATTGAAATGGAAAAAGTTTTATTCAGTGTTCAGAGCAGGANAACTGATTGCTTCTTGACCTGCATGCAGATTTCTCAGGAGGCAGGTAAGGTGGTCTGGTAATCCCATCTCTTGAAGAATTTCCCACAGTTTGTTGTGATCTACACAGTCAAAGGCTTTGGTGTATGAGACTGTTAGGGAAATTGAAATGGAAAAAGTTTTATTCAGTGTTCAGAGCAGGAGAGCAGGCTTCTGACCTTGCTGCTGACCTGCCTGTACACTACCCAGACTCCATACCTGCCTGCAAGCACAGAAAGCCAGGCAGCCCTTTAGATAAGAAAGTAAGTGGCTCTTGGAATTCTTGAGCCCCTGGAGGTCTGGCCAACCACGTGGAGTCTAAAGAAACCCTTTGATTCACAAGATAAATAGCACTGTAAAAAGGTTAAAGTAAAACAGGACCTGCATTTTAGTGTGCAAATTGATGATGATATCAGTTTGCAACCTGGGATTATAAACAGGAGACCCCAAAAATGCAATGTGAAATCTCACCAGTGGAGTGGATACACTGCCCAAGGTTATTTCCTAACCGGGACTCCACATTGCTGTTTACAAGGGACTTCCCAGTGCTGTTTAATTCTGGATGTTGGTCTGTGCAATTTGGTGATGTATGTACTGTTAATTCTCTCTATTGTTTCTATTGTTTTTATTTTAATGACTATATATTGAAGTTAAGTCAAATAATCTTCTACAAAAATTCAAATTGTTCGTTTGTGTGTAATGAACACACAAATGGTTTCTTTTGTTAACAAATCCTTTGAATCTAAAATGAAAGTAAAACTTCGCAAAACAGAGGCTTTAAACTTTTTCATATCCTTGCAGGCTTTATTATTTGCCTTTTCATTTAAAGTTATTTTAGTGGATGTGAAATGGTACCACTGTTATTTAAATTTTTTTTCTTAATAAGTAACAATGTTGATAATGTTTTAAGTGCTTATTAGCTATTTTACATTAAAAATATTTTTTATTAAGTTTTCTTATTATTATTGAATTATAAGAGTTCTTTATATGACCTAGATAAAAATCCTTTATTAGATATAGTTTGAACTTAATGAAAACAAAAACAAACATTTCAAAACTTATAGGACACAATTAAAACAAAATTGGGAGAACTTTGCAGTTTTTAATGCCTATGTTACCAACAGAAAAGAAGAAAAATCTCAGATCATTAACTTAAACTTTTGCCTTATGGAAAGAAGGAAAAGAACAGAAAAATTAGTGTAAATAAAGAACATAATATAAAACCAAAACATGGTTCAAATATATCTGTAATCAAAGTAAGTGTAAAGAGACCAAATTCACTGATTAGAAGATTCAGCCATGTCTTGTTTGTAATAGACACATTTAAAATATAAAATTGCAAAAAAGGAAAAGTTATATAAAGAAAATACTAACAACAAATTGGTATAGCTATATTTGTATCAGACAAAAAGGTAGTTTAAGCCAATTACCAAGGATAAAGAGAGTGATGAAAGGAAAACTTTATCAAGAAAATATGATAGTTCTAAACTTGTATGTACCAAGTAACATAGCCTCAAAATAGAAAAAAACAAATAGAACTTAGAAAGAACAAATCTGCTATCATAGCAAGAGATTTTAATATACTCCCTTTATATTATATATTAATCAGACTTAAGATTAGGAAAAGTATAAAAAGATGAATACAATTAAAAAGCTTTATCTAACAAGCCTATATAGAACACTGTATTCAATAGAAAAATGGATGTTCTTTAAAAACACTGAGAATATTTGTAACATTCTGTTATATAAAATAGAACTTAATAGAACCCATGCAGGCCTCAACAAACATCAAATAGTAGGTTTCATGTAGATCATATTCTCTGAAGACATTGCAATAAAATTAGAACCCATCATCCTTATATAACTGATTAACTGTTTAATGTTTTGTGATATAACTTTTGCATCATTGTCATCATCTTGCATTGTATTTTTTCCTCTCTTTAATGCACTATAAATATTTCCCATGTTGTTACAAAATATCTAATATGCTTGGATAATAGTTGGTATTGATGTGAGGGAGGTATATATTTGAAGTCTGTAACTGTTTATTCCTCATCTATTTTTGTTTAAGTTTTTATTCTGCTGCTGCTAAATCACTTCAGTCGTGTTCGACTTTATGTGACCCCATACATGGCAGCCCACCAGGCTCCCTCGTCCCTGGGATTCTCCAAGCAAGAACACTGGAGTGGGTTGCCATTTCCTTCTCCAACGCATGAAAGTGAAAAGTGAAAGTGCTCAGTCGTGTCTGACTCTTTGTGACCCCATGGACTACAGCCTACCAGTCTCCTCCACCCATAAGATTTTCCAAGCAAGAGTATTGGAGTGGGGTCTTTATTCTAAGATAAATTAAAACCCACTCTGAAAAAGCAAAAGCTTTCATCTGCAAATCCTTACAATAGTTAGCTTTAAAGGTCAATATTTGTTTCCTTTTTTTTTTTTTTTTTT
>SJYA01002911.1:346651-545282 GCA_006410615.1 Neotragus moschatus | reverse complement strand
TTATTTGTTTCTTTTTTTTTTTTTTTTTTTTGGTTTCTATGAGAATAGTGGAAACTGTAGAAGCAAAACCTGGAAGGCAACATTATTTATTTGTTTTTGTTTTTTTAAAGGAATCTTTTTTTATCCTAGAAAAAGTGAAATATCCTAACATGACTGTGGACCCTTTCAGAACAAGGTAACATTGTTTCTCTATCATTTTTGCCTGAGCCACTAAAATTCAGACTCAGTTGCAGTTATTAACATACTCTAAAATAGACAATCATGTAACCTGGAGAAAGGGCTTCTCAAAGATAAATGGATTAATAGAATACTCTGTTACTACACAGTATTGTGTTCTATTCTATTCTACAGTGATAGAATGCTAAGTGCCAATCATAGAAGGAGTCTGCTGACAGATACAGATCATGATGGTGATTATAATAAGGATGATGAGGAGAAGAATAAGAATTAGGGTAGAAGCAAAGGGAAAGGAAGCCAGAGCAATTATTAAGGAGAGGAATAAGGACTGCAAATGGAAGACAACAAGGAGAAAGAAGAGTTTCTCAACTCCAGTAGTACTTATGACTTGGAGTTAAACTCTTCCTATGAAATGGTAAAACAACTGAGATACACACACCCACACACCCACACACACACTCATATATATATTTGTTGTTGTTGTTTAGTTGCTCAGTCATGTCCAACTCTTTGCAGCTCCATGAATTATAGCTTGCCAGGCCCTTTTCCCATGGGATTTCTCAGGCAAGAATACTGATGTGGGTTGCCATTTCCTTCTCCAGGGGATCTTCCTGACCCAGGGATATAACTCAGGTTTCCTGCATTAGCAAGCATATTCTTTACCACTGAGCCCACCACCTATATATATAGGCTTCCTTTGGCACCCTTTGGCATTTCCCTAAGAAGACTTCCTAGAGAAGATTGGATGGGAAGGGAGAGGGAAAGCAGAAATAAATCTTTCTGAACTTGAAACTCCTCTTTACTTCATTCCTTAAAGAGGAGGTTGAGAGAGAGAGTTGAACTTGGAGCTAAATAGAGTCCATATGGTCTAATGCAAGTTATTCCATCTATTTGAGTCTCTATGTCTTTGTGGATAAAATTGGAGGAAATTGTCCATGATCCTATCATCAATTCTTTACGAGAGGTTGGATAATTGTGTGGCTATTGTGACTTCTGACTATATTTTTCTTATGGAAATAAGTGTTTGAGTCTGTTCCAACAGTATGCTGCTATTCTCTAGGAAGGTCAGAGAAGACCTGCCGTACATACAGAGCTTCTGAGGATTAGACTTAAGTGGTGATGACCATTCCTTGTATTGTTCTAACTAGCTAGTTAAGGCTCTCATCAACCTTCCTGTTGCAACAAACCCTGCTACCCACACCTCCCCATACTCCTGCAGTATTCGTATAACTTTAGTGAAACATCCTGCAAGTGACTTCTGTGTCACTGGTTGCTGCTTAGGTTCAGAGGAGTAGGCTCTATTTCCTTCTTTGTTTTTCTAAAACTCCAGAAACTTATTACCAGGATCCCCAAGAATGTGATTCTGAGAGTCCTTCTGCCTAGATACCACTTCTTTTTGCCAAAGACTCATAGGAAAACAGGGTTAATGAGCTTCCAGAGACAGCATTTGCAAGAGATTCTCTCACCAATGGGTCTCCTCTTCCCCACAGAGCACTGCCATTTTCAACTCTTCATTGTTGTGTTTATAATGTTGTGACCTCTCTTGTTTAATAGGAGCTACCTGATAGCTGAGTGGTCTGAACAGGAGTCCCATGTACCATGAAGGCAATCCTGGCCAAGTAGCCTTTGGATGGAGGATTTATTCAGGACTCTGATCTATCTACATAAGAGAGTTGTATATGATCCTTTGCTCAGGGAGAGGAAAAGCAGAGACAAAGACTAGTGCTAGGTAATACTTCCAGTCCACCGCAAGAAAAACCATGCCAGCAAAGTGGAAAACAGTCTTCTCCTTTGTTCTGAAAAACCATTCATTGCTCTTTGGGAAAGAAATTCAACAGCTTGTGCAACCCATGTTTTTATTAATGAGATTGCCCCCTGAACCGCAATGGATCTGGCTTTCAAAAGCACACATTGTTTGCTCTTCAAAGCTATTCACATCTAATTACAGAGGAAATTCCCTTGTCTGGTAGGGAAGCACAATTTTTATGTAGTAAGGAAAATGAAAAGATCCAAGCAGAAAATTTACTTTTAACAGGATTACTTCATCTAATGAGTATCTGATTATAAATTCTATTGAAAATAAAAGCAATAATAGAAAGTAAATTAAAATAAAGGGGATTACAAAAGCCCTGTTTTTAGCCAGAAAACTTAGATGAATCAGGCAAGGGCAGAACCTATATGTGCTGAATGGGTTTGTGATAAATATATCTGTTGCAGTAGAGACATTTTCATAATGGATTATTAAGAAATGTCACTTACATGTGTATTTTTTCTCTTCATCACAGTACTAAAACTGTTCAACCTATTTGATGTGGACTTTTTCTATTAAAAAGAGATTTCAACAACCCTGCTTTTCATTTAAACTCAAGGGTAACTCAAAGTACAGAGAAACTTTCTTTCCCACACTGAAGATCATTGGTAGTGTTTTCCTTTGAAACTTTGTTAAACACAAACATGAAGCAATCAAAAGAACCATTGTCTTCCCTTTTGCTTTTTCTTCTTCAAATGAAAGCATTTATGAAAATATTTAGGTGGATAAATGGAGTATTGAAATTATAATGTCCCTGAAGTATTGATGGGATTTAATTTATTCACATAAGTTTCAAGACATTCAAAGTCCTTGTTTTTTTTTTTTTTTTTTTTCCCAGAAAAACAGACAGAGCTGTTATTGTACCATCTGGTCTGCATGAGGCATATCTTGGCATCCCTTAACTGCACATTTTATAAATGCTAAACTCCAGATGGCAATACATTGTAACAGTGGAGAGCTTTATAAAGGTTTCCAAAAAACAAATTCTTTAAAATGTGAATATTAGATACTCTAAGCAGGGGCTATGAATTTAAATTTCATACTTGAATTAACTGACTTCGTTAGCTGGACAAATTTCCTTTTATCTTATGCCTTTTCCCTTTCCTAATTAATTGGGGTTTTAAGAATTGAAAAGCTCAATCAACATAAATCATATGACCCGATTCCTCACCCAAAGTTTAAGTTCTATAAAAACTTCAGAAACAGTGATCACTGGGAAACCTACATTAGCTGCCATTTTGTTTAAGATAGCAGGATTATGACATAGGGGAGGTGTGATAATCTCTTAAAGCAGGTTATCAAATACCGTTAAAACCATTTCTCAAAGCTGATAGTTGGACTGGGAAGACAGGAAAATGTGAATGTTGAGCACGGTACTGCAATAAAGCCGGAGTACAGTAATGGTTAAGAACATACATTCTTAAGTCATAAAGGAAACTTCCTTTTCTTAAATTTTTTTCTCTGTTATCTGCATTTTTCTTTTCAAAAATGAGAACAACTGGGATCTGGAGTTTTCATCATCCTGTACCCAAGTGGCTCAGTGATAAAGAATGCCTGCCAAGCAGGAGATGCTGGTTTGATCCCTGGGTCAGGAAGATTCCCTGGAGAAGAAAATGGCAACCCACTCCAATATTCTTACCTTGGAAATTTCATGAACAGAGGAGCATTGTGGGCTACAGTCCATGGGATTGCAACAGAGTCGTACACAATTTACCAGCTAAACAACAACAACATACCTTACAACACAGTAAAAAAAAAAAAAAAGAAGAACATATATTGTATAGTCACACAGTTTTATTTCAATCTGAGAGTTTATAGTGGTTCTCTAGGGCTGCCACCTGATGTGAACAGTCAAGTCATTGGAAAAGACCCTGATGCTGGGAAAGATTGAGGCAAAAAGAGAAGAGGGTGACAGGGGATAAGATGGTTGGTTAGTATCACCAACTCAAAGGGCATGAGTTTGAGCAAACTCCAGGAGACAAGGAGGGACAGAGAGGTCTGGCATGTTGTAGTCCGGTCACAAAGAGTCAGACACAACTTAGCAACATCAACAACAAATCCTGCTATAAATAGTATCTCAATCTGGGTGGCTTAAACATCAGAATTTTTTTCTTAGAGTTCTGAAAGATAGAAATCTGAGATCAAAGTGTTGGCAGAATTGGTTTCTTCTGAGGGCAATGAGGGAAAGATTTGTCTAAGGCCTCTGTCCCTGACTTATAAAAGGTCATCTTTCCCATGTTTTCACCTTGTCTTCCCTCTGTATATGTCTATGCCCAAATTCCTTCTTCTGATAAGGACATAAATCATATTGTATTAGGGCCTACCCTAAAGACCTCATTTTAACTTAATCATCTCTGTAAAGATCCTAGTTCCAAATATAATCACATTCTGAGGTACCTAGGCTTTTTTGGAGGGGGACAGGGGAGCTTCAACTTTAATTCTTGTCATTTTCATTTGTATGACATATCTTTTTCCATCTCCTTACTTTCAATCTACTTGCATCCTTGGCCTAAAGTGGGTCTCCTAAGGGCAGCATGTTGTANGGTACCTAGGCTTTTTTGGAGGGGGACAGGGGAGCTTCAACTTTAATTCTTGTCATTTTCATTTGTATGACATATCTTTTTCCATCTCCTTACTTTCAATCTACTTGCATCCTTGGCCTAAAGTGGGTCTCCTAAGGGCAGCATGTTGTATCCTTGTTTTTTTTTTTTATCCAATCTGCTACTCTAGGTCTTTTGATTGGAGCATTTAGTCCATTGGCTTTTAAGGTATTGATAAATTTGTATTTATTTCCATTTTAAATGTTGTTTTCCTGTTGACTTTCTATTTCTTCTTTATCTCTTTGCTTTTCTGTTTTCCCTTTTGTGGTTTGATAATTTTCTTTTGTATTATATTATGCTTATGTTTTTTTTCTTTTGGTTTTCATGAATCTATTGTATGTTTTTTAAATATAAATTTATTTATTTTAATTGGAGGTTAATTAATTTACAATATTGTATTGGTTTTGCCATACATCAACATGAATCCACCACGGGCATACACATGTTCCCCATTGTGAACGCCCCTCCAACTTCCCTCGCGACACCATCCCTCTGGGTCATCCCAGTGCACCAGCCCCAAGCATTCTGTATCATGCATCAAACCTGGACTGGTGGTTTGTTTCATATATGATATTATACATGTTTCAATGCCACTCTCCCAAATCATCGCACCCTCACCCTCTCCCACAGAGTCCAAAAGACTGTTCTATACATCTGTGTCTCTTTTGCTNTTTCTATGTAGAGGATCATGTCATCTGCAAACAGTGAGTTTTACTTCTTCTTTTCCAATTTGGATTCCTTTTATTTCTTTTTCTGCTCTGATTGCTGTGGCCAAAACTTCCAGAACTATGTTGAATAGTAGTGGTGACAGTGGGCACTCTTGTCTTGTTCCTGACTTTATTGTATGTTTTTGATTTCCGATTACCGTGTTATTCAAGTATATTAACCGTTTGTGCTTCCCATACCTGGATACGTGTTGAATTTGAGAAGGCATCATTTCTTCAAATACATTTTCAATTTCCTTTTTACTTTCTTTTCCTTCTGGGATCCTTATTGTGTATAGATTGGCACAGTTTATATTCTCCCATAGGTCTCTTAATTTGCTTTCATTTTTTTATTTGATTTTTCAGTCTATTGTTCTGATTGCATGGTTTCCATTTTATATCTTTCATATCATTTATTCATTCTGCTATCATTGCCTTAGCTTAGCTTTAACTTTTGTGAATGAGTTCCCTAATTTTTCCTTTTACACTTTCTAGTTTCTTTTTATAGTGATCAGGATTTCTAATTCCTTCAGTATTTTCATTATCTCTTTTTTTGAACTCGTGTCTATTAGACTGATGAGATCTATTACATCATTTGTTTTTTCAGGAAAATTCTCTTGATTTTTTTATCAGGAGTGGCTCTTCTGCTTCTTTTAGTTATGTCTCTTGTTCCATGAGTTTAGAAGAAACAATACTGTGGTCTTGGAGGGGCTTTTTTCTAGGGAGTGTCCCTGTGTCATTTGTATAGATTTATTTTTTGGTGTGAAAGTTATTTTTAGTGTGTCTGTGTCCTGCCTCTTTCCTCAGCATTTGCTGGCCATTACCTCTTGATAGGAGGTGTGACTGGTGTTTTGGTGACCAGAGCCTGCACTAGACATTGAGCAGGAGTTCCTCTTTGCTATGTGGCTGTCACTACACTGTCATGAGCCAGGCATGATCCCTAGTTGTTGGAGTAGAAGCCTTCAGATTCATTTCTGAGCTGCAGTGTGAGGTAGGTAGAATTGCAGTGCTTCCACTGAAAGAGGAGCTGTTGAGTATTCCTCTGCCAGAACTGTTAACCAGTGACAGTGCTCTGTTGTGTTATCTGTCACACATTTTGCAGGCTTACAAAGTGCACCATGGTTGGCACTGCACTTGACCCCATTTCATCTTTGGAAAATCTGGCAATGAGCCCTGGTATCTATCAGGTATTGTTTTTACAAGGCCACCAGCACAGATGCACTGAAGTCAGGTTCAAGAATTGCAGAAGTTGTGCACCTGGATCTGTTAGGAGCACAATGGAGGCAGCTTAGACCCTGGCCCAGTCCAGTCCCAAGGTGCATGTGCCCACAAGTCCACAGCTGCTAAGACCAGAGCTGCCTCAGTCATGTGAGCACCTGTTGTCCACTCAAATATCCTGCAGGCACTGAATTTACAAAGCCAGCAGTGGAGTTGTAAATCTACAGCTTGTGTGGCCAAGGGGAGAGATTTCAGCCTTGATTCCTGGGCCATGAAGGCCCTGGGACTCAGCTATGCTTTTTAGCCCTGACTGGCTGTGGGCAACCCACTGGCATCTTATCCCAGAGTCTCCTGAGGCAGCTGTGGGCTGTGGGATGGCCTGAGGTGGCAGCTGTGGTACAGAAGCCTACTGGGATGGTGGCTGGGTTGTGAGAGCCCACCAAGGTGGTGGCTGAGGTGGGCTCTTCCAGAGCCCTTGGAGGCAGGGAGTAGCAAATGGAGAAAAAGGTTGCCAAGGCAGCCTCACCTCTCCCTTTTTGTGTCACTCAACAATGGCACTTGAATCCTATAGTGGCCTGGGTTTCCTTCTCCACACAATCTCAGTTGCAGCCATGGCACACTCCAGTGCCTTCAGGCATCTCCATGCAGCCAGCAGAACTCCTCTCTCCAGGAGTGTCCTCTAAACCCCAAGTTTTAGCACCCAGTCCTCACGCAGCAACATGTGTCTAAGGCTATAATGAGCAGGGTGTTGGCACAAATGTTTGTGTAGGTATCTTGCTATTCTGTGTGCCACAAACCAGTTGTTGTGCCATTATCTGAGCCTCTAAAGTTCACTTTTTGTACAGATCTCCCTGCAAGTGAGGGAGCTTCCCAGGGTACAGAAACCTTTCCTTTTTTCAACTCCCTTGCAAGGCCACCGTTCCCATCCCACTACCTCTTATTTTCCCTTTCATCCTACCCAGTTACATGGAGATCTTTCTTGTCCTTTTCAGGTATTTGAAGTCTTCTGCCAGGGTTATAGAGGGGTTCTGTAGGAACTGTTCCATTTGTAGATGTATTTTTGTTGTATTTGTGGAGGAGACAAGATCCAAATACTTCTAGTCCATCAGCTTGATATAAATGGATTAAATGCTTCAACTAAGAGATATAAACTGGCTGAATGGATACCCAAACAAGGTCCATATACATACTATCTATAGGAGAACCACCTCAGACCTAGGGACACATACAGGCTGAAAGTGAGTATATGGAAAAAGATATTCCATGCAAATGAAAATCAAAAGAAAGCTGGAGTAGCAATACTCTTATCAGGCAAAACAAACTTTAAAATAAAGACTGTTACAAGAGATAAGAGTTTCCTAGGTAGTGCTAGTGTTAAAGAACCTGCCTGCCAATGCAGGAGACATAAGAGACGCAGGTTCAATCCCTGGATCAGGAAGATTCCTTGAAGGAGAGCATGGCAATCCACTCCAGTGTCCTTGCCTGGAGAATCCCTTGTACAGAGGAACAGAGAGTCAGGCATGACTAAAGTGACTCAGGCACACACAAGAGATAAGGGACTCTCCATGAAGATCAAGGGATTGATCCAAGAAGAAGATATAACAATTGTAAATGTATATGCACCCAGCATAGGAGGACCTTGATATATAAGGCAAATGTTAACAGATTCAAAAGGGGAAATTGGCAGCAACACAATAATAGTGAGGAACTTTAGCATCCTTCTAGCACAGGTGGACAGGTCATTCAGACAGAAAAGCAATAAGGAAGCACAGGCCTTAAATGACACGTTAAACCAGATGGACATAATTGCTATTTATAGAGCATTTAATCTGAAATCAGCAGAATACACTTTCTTCTCAAGTGTATGGAACACTCTCCAGGATAGATCACAAGCTGAGTCACAAGGCAAACCTTGGTAAATTTAAGAAAATTGAAATCACTTCAAGCATCTTTTCCAGCCACAACACTATGAGATTAGAAATTAACTACAAGAAAAAATATAAAAATCACAAACACATGGAGGCTAAACAATGTGCTACTAAGCAGACAATGGATCAGTGAATAAAACAAAATGGAAATCAAAAAGTATCTAGAGGAAAATGAAAACAGAACAAAAAACAAACAAACAAAAAAAATGACAAACCAAAAGCTATGGGACACCGGAAAAGCAGTTACAAGAGAGAAGTTTACAGCACTATAACTATGTTTCAGAAAACAAGAAAAACCTCAAATAAACAACCTAACCCTACCCTAAAGCAACTAGAGAAAGAAGAACAAACAAAACTCAAAGTTAGCAGAAGGGAAGAAATTATGAAGATCAGAGTGGAAATAAATGAAATAGAGATGAAGAAAATGGTATAAAAGAATAATGGAACTAAAAGCAGTTCTTTGAAAAGATGAACAAAATTGATATGTGCTTATCCAGATTCATCATATATAAAAAAAAAGGAAGAGGACTCAAATTAATAAAAGGAAAAGTGGAAAAGGAGAAGTTACAATGGACAACACAGAAATATGAAGACTCATAAGACTACTACAAGCAACTATTTGCCAACATAATGGAGAGTCTAGAAGAAATGGAGAAATTATTAGAAAGGTACAATCTTCCAAGACTGAACCAAGAAGAAATAGAAAATATGACCAGACTGATAAGTACTGATAAGTACTAAAACTGAAATGGTGATTAAAAACTTCCAACAGGCAAATGTCTATGAATAGATAGCTTCACATGCAAATTATGTCAAGCATTAAGAGTTAATACCTATTCTTCTGAAACTCTCAAAAAATTTCAGAGAAAGAAACACTTCCAAACTCATTCTATGAGGCCACTATCACCCTGATGACAAAACCAGACAAAGATATCAAAAAAAAAGAAAGCTACAGGCCAATACCCCTGATGAAAATATAATCCAGCAATAACTCTTGGCATATATCCAGAGAAAGCCATAATTCAGCAAGATACATACACCTTCGTGTTCATTGCAGCAGTATTTACAATAGCCAGACATGGAAGCAACCTAAATATCATCAACAGAGGAATGGGTAAAGAAGATATGATACGTATATACAATGGAATATTACTCAGCCAATGAAAAGAATGAAATAATGCCACTTGCAGCAACATGGGTGAACCTAGAGATTATTATACTAAGTAAAAGTAAATCAGAAAGAGACAAATATCATATGATATCACTTATATGTGGAAT
This sequence comes from Neotragus moschatus, assembly GCA_006410615.1. NCBI lineage: Eukaryota > Metazoa > Chordata > Mammalia > Artiodactyla > Bovidae > Neotragus > Neotragus moschatus. Next base: position 535,567 of record SJYA01002911.1, on the reverse strand, counting down.
CTTAAAAAATGATACAAATGAACTTATTTACAAAAGAGAAACAGACTCACAGACTTTGAAAACAAACTTGTGATTACAAAAGGGGAAAAGGGCAGGGGAGGGATAAATTAGTTCGGAATTGACATACACATACTACTATACATAAACTAGATAATCAACAAAGACCAACTATAGCACAGAGAGCGCTATTCAGTATTATATAACAACCTATATAGGAAAAGAAACAAAAAGAAACAATATATGTATGCATATAACTAAATCACTTTGCTGTATGCCTGAAACTAACATGATAGTGCAAATCAACTGTATTCCAATATAAAATAAAAATTATCAATTAAAAATGAAAAGATACATGCATGCTATACCCGTGAACAGAGGAGCCTGGTGGGTGACAGTCCATGGAGCTGCAAAAGAGTCGTACGTGATTTAATAACCAAAAATAAAACAACAACAACAAAAAAACAATACTCATAGCAGCACTGTTTACAATAGCCAAGACATGAAAATGATCTAAATGTCCAAGGTATGGATAAAGAATTTGTGAGATATATAATACTCAGTCATAAAAAAATGAAATAATGTCTTTTGCAGGAACATGGATGGACCTAGAGATTATCATACTAAGCAAAGTAAGTCAAAAAGAGAAAGACAAATACCATACAATATTACCTATATGTATAATATAAAATATGATACAAATAAATGTATCTACAAAGCAGAAGCAAACTCACAGACACAGAGAACAGACTTGTGGTTGTCGAGGCGGAAAGGAGTGGGAAGGGAAGGATTGGGAGTTTGGGATTAGCAGATACAAACCAGAGTATATAGGATGGATAAACAATAAGATCCTACTGTATAGCACAGGGAACTATACTCAATATCCTGTGATAAATGACAATGGAAAAGAAAATGAAAAAGAATATGTGTGTGTGTGTGTATAACTGAATCATTTTGCTGTACAGCAGAAATTAACACAACATTGTAAATGAATTATGTTGTTGTTATTCAGTTACCCAGTTGTGTTTGACTCTTTGCAGATGGACTGCAACACACCAGACCTCCCTGTCCCTCACCATCTCCTGAAGATTGCCCAAGTTCATGTCCATTGCATCAGTGATGCCGTCCAACCATCTCATCCTCTGTTGCCCTCTTCTCCTTCTGCCCTCAATCTTTCCCAGCACCAGGGACTTTTCCAATGAGTTGGCTGTTTGCATCAGGTGATCAAAATACTGGAGCTTCAGCTTCAGCATCAGTCCTTCCAATGAGTATTCAGGGTTGGTTTCCCTTAAGATTGACTGGTTTGATATCCTTGCTGTCCATGGGACTCTCATGAGTCTTCTCTAGAACCCCAGTCCAAAGGCATCAATTCTTTGGTGCTCTGCCTTCTTCATGGTCCAGCTCTCACAAACATACTAGACCACTGGGAAGACCATAGCCTTGACTACAGGCCTTTGTCACCAGAGTAATGTCTCTGTTTTTCAAGATCCTGTCTAGGTTTGTCATAGCTTTCCTGCCAAGCAGCAATCATCTTCTGATTTCATGACTAGAGACACCATCCACAGTGATTTCAGAGCTGAAGAAGAGGAAATCGGTCACTACTTCCACGTTTTTCCCCTTCTATTTGTCATGAAGTAATGGGGTCAGATCTTAGTCTTTTTAATATTTAGTTTTAAGCTGACTCTTTCACGTTCCCCCTTCACCCTCATCAAGAGGCTCTTTAGTCCTTCACTTTCTGCCATTAAAGGGGTATCATCCACATATCTGAGGCTGTTGATATTTCTCCTGCCTATCTTGATTCCAGCTTGGCATTTCTCACGATGTGCTCAGTACATAGGTTAAATAAGCAGGGTGACAATAGACAGCCCTGTCATATCATACTTCAATAAAATATTAAAAATATTGTGGGGGACAAATTCATTCTATAACAGCTTTCTATTTAGTAGCTAATCAGCTTAGGGGAAATTCATTTAAGGAGCCTTTATTTCCTTTTCTTATTCCTATCTTGAAGGTTATCCATCATTGTCCAGCAAAGGACCTATACACAAAGAGCAAAAATGCCCTTCCCTCCTTCCTACAGTGACTTATCAGGGTTTCTGAGGACCATCTATTCTTCCCCAGTATTCTGTATGAAATGTGAATGATAAAGGCGTGGGTTTATAAAACCCTCCTGAGAACCAAAAGAGGAAGGGGTAGATTAGAAATTTAGTGAAAGGAGATTTAACAGAATTAAGGGTTACTTGAATAGACAACCCTTCAGGAAATAAGTAGAGCTTCAACCCGTTTACTCTAATTGAGGCCCAAATTCTATAGAAAGCTTGTTTGATAGCTTCAGACTTGTGCCTATCCCTTGTCCAAAGGGTGATGGAAACAGCTTGACTGGAAGTCTCAGTAAAATTGTATCTAATGCGAGAGTTCCCTGAAGCCCATCATGGTATTGCTACCAAAAGAAAAAGATCATTTGTGCTCATGCTTGGTCATGTCCAACTCTTTGCATCCCCATGGACTGTAGTCCACCAAGCTCCTCTGCTCATGGAATTTTTCAGGCAAGAATATTGGAGTGGATTGCCATTTCCTACTCCAGGGGATCTTCCTAACCAAAAAATTGAACCCATGTCTCTTATGGCTCCTGAACTGGCAGACAGATTCTTTGCCACTATGCCACCTGGGAAGTCAGAGAAAAGGATACTGGACAAAAAAGAACATACATCTGTGTATTTAAGTTTACTTAGTTATGCTTAGGTTTTATTTGTCACATACATAGCCATTTGGTATCTCTCATCAGAAAGGATAGCCCTTAAAGCCTGTCTTTGTCTGCACTTGTACAAATGTGTGTGTTGCTTCTTTTGAGACTCCACAGTTTTACGGTTGCTCAGCACATGCTCCCTCAGAAAATACCTGCACTTCCATAATGTAAAACTGGGCTCATTTTGAAATAGGAATTCTAAATTGTAGTTACACACAACTATTGCCACAATCATGCTGCTTAACAAACCATCCAAAATTGAGTGGCTTAAAAGAATAAACATTGATTTAACTCACAAGTCTCCAGTTAACTGGTCAATTCTTCTGTGCTCAGCTGACCTTGGTGTGGCTCACTCATTCATCAGCAGTCAACTGGCAGGTCACCTGGGAACTGGTTGTTTAAACATGGCCTCAGCTTAGGTGTCAAGGCAATGGTTTTTCCAGTGGTCATATATGGATGTAAGAGTTGAGCTATAAAGAAAGCTGAGCACAGAAGAATTGATGTTTTTGAATTGTGGTGTTGGAGAAGACTCTTGAGAGTCCCTTGGACTGCAAGGAGATCCAACCAGTCCATCCTAAAGGAAATCAGACCTGAATATTCATTGGAAGGACTGATACTGAAGCTGAAACTCCAATACTTTGGCCACCTGATGCAAAGAGCTGACTCATTTGAAAAGATTCTGATGCTGGGAAGGATTGAAGGCGAGAGGAGAAGGAGATGGTTGAGATGGCTGAGATGACATCACCAGCTCAATGGACATGAGTTTGAGTAAACTCCAGGAGTTGGTGATGGACAGGGAGGCCTGGCATGCTGCAGTCCATGGGGTCACAAAGAATCAGACACGACTGAGCAACTGAACTGAACTGAACAGCTTAAATGACCTGTCTCTGCTCTTTGTGATTCTTTATCATCTGGGAGGCTACTCTGGGTTTGTTCTCACAGTGAATGAAGAATGCTAAGAGAGAGTGCATATGTATATGGGCTTCAAAAGACCTAGCCTCAGAACTGGCGCACCATCATTTCCATCACATTCTATTGGCCAAAACAAGTCACAAAGTCAGTCAGATTCAGAAAGGAGGAGGAGCAAGGAGGACCAGGCTAACTGCAAAGCACCCTGCAAAGAATGGGAGTCCACGGAGGGGTGGAAGATTGGGAGCTTTACAACTGATCTACCACATCGTCTTAAGAGCTTAAACATTTTATGTTCTGTCAACTGGAGGGACTACACCATATTGCCAAGGAAATCTTTATCTCCGTGGTAACCATTATCCTAGCTACTAGGTATAGAGTAACCTGTAATATTTGTAATTATACAAGTTTTTATTTAGAACTTCTGAGTCTTTGTCATTCATTTAAGATGCCCTATCTTTCTATTAACAGATCAATCAAGCCTTTTATATGCCCTTGTTCAATTTCTTTCTGAATCCATTACTGTTACAAAGCTCATTCAGTTTCAATCTAGCTAAAGATCCAAAGGGTGAAAATGACATTAACATTGTATAATTAAAGGAGCTACCATATGTTTTTCAAGAATATTCTCATTAACATGGTCTATCTTATGTTTATAAGTTAAATTCATATTCTATATTTGAAAGCTATGTTAAACTATGTTAGCCTACATGATAGAAGATTCTCTATTTCTTATTTATCTAATACCACTAAATTATATGGGGCTTCCCTGATAGTTCAGTTGGTAAAGAATCCACCTGCAGTGCAGGTCATCCTGGTTTGATTCCTGGGTTGAGAGGATCCCCTGGAGAAGGGAAAGGCTACCCACTCCAGTATTTGCTTCCCTTGTGCCTCAGCTGGTAAAGAATCCACCCACAATGTGGGAGACCTGGGTTCAATCTCTGGGTTGGGAAGATCCCCTGGAGAAGGGAACAGCTGCCCACTCTAGTATTCTGGCCTCGAGAAGTCCATGGACTATATGTATAGTCCATGAGGTCGCAAAGAGTTGGACACAACTGAGTGACTTTCACAACCTTCCGAAGCTAAATTATAATTAGTGCTATTTTGTACTTTTAAAGCTATGTGAACTGCAAGAGAAGCATGGAGTTTTAGAACACCCACTCACACACACACACACACACACACACACACACACACACACAGAGAACCATAATGAATTAGAATAAGCCTGGAAGTAGGTATCAGAAGACTTGGTTTCTCCCTGGAGCTCTCCTAACTTTCTATATGACCTTGGGCAAGTCACAAAAACCTCTTAGGCTTATTTTCTTCATTTTATATTGAGAAGTTGGACTTTGGAAGTTGTATAAATCAAATCCACTCACTTGGGCAATATATCTTTATATCATGAAGTTTGAATTCATGGGCCTTTCATTCTATAACCTTTACAGATCACTTATATACAGATCAGATTTACTTTTATCAATTTTAAATTACTTTACCTTGTTTATTTATCAGCAAGACAATTCAATCAACTGAATGAAATTTAAGAAAAAGTACCACTCCTGTCTCCCTACTCCGGGTACAAGAATGATATATTATGTATATTTATAGCCAGTACAGCAAGAGCTCAAATCAGAACAGACAACAGTTGTTAATGTCCAACATAGCTGGATTGGCTCAGACTGCCTAGATACCTAGATACCTGCACTGAATCCTCCCTCAAGTGACTCATTGGCTCTCTGGTAAATAAATGCAGACACACACTTACATATCCACACATAAACAGATAAATGGATAAGAAACACATGTGTTTCTCATTTTGCTTTTTTTAAGTAAAATATGAAAGCATACTAANAGATACCTGCACTGAATCCTCCCTCAAGTGACTCATTGGCTCTCTGGTAAATAAATGCAGACACACACTTACATATCCACACATAAACAGATAAATGGATAAGAAACACATGTGTTTCTCATTTTGCTTTTTTTAAGTAAAATATGAAAGCATACTAATACAGTTCCAATAGTCCAATTTATTGTGGATGTCTTTAGTATCAATATTCACAGACCCCATTTATTTCATATATTTTAGTATTTGAAGAGTATTTCAGAGTTTATCTAACCATCTCCTGATGATAACAATTAGGGCATCTTCAATTAATATTTTTACAGTTGTGAAAAGTAAGGCAACAGAATTGGAAATTAAGAACTATAAACTATTGTTTAAAAGAACAGCATTTCAGAAAATAAAGACAGCACCTGCCCAAAGGAGGCAACAATACTGCATTGGTGTTATGCATGACAACCTAAAACTCTCCTCAAGAAATGCCTAGTGATTAGCAGGTGAGACGAGGCCTCATGTCAAGTAGAGACCATGGCATTCACAAAAGAGGAGAAGGAACACCTTATAGTTATAAACACACTTAAAATGTCTCATTGAAAAGAATGTGGAAAACTTACTTTTGAAAGAGATCCTACTGTTTATTTAGTAAAAGATTAAGTGTCTATCTTTTTGGAAAGATTTGTTTTCCTAGCTATAAAATGAGACACTACTTGACTGCAGAGAGCCATGCCTTCCTCATTCTCAAAGTTAACTGCACAAAAACATTTGTGTCCTTGGGCACTTATGCAGAATTGATTCTTAGGGAGTCTGGAGCTAGTTGTTCAGTGATTGTCCCAAGTGCAGCATTGGCTGGGCTGGGCAAGGCAAATGGAATTCATCTCTGGCACGCATACCATCACCCTCACCAGTTCTCAGGGTGGTCCTCCTCATCTCCATGCCTCTTGCTCAGGGCTTTTGTGCTGCCCCTTCATCATGCAAAACCCCCAGTTTAGGGATCTGAGCAGAGCTTCCCTTTCCAAGGCAACACCTCACTCTCGGGAGAAAAAGGTATAACTCTGGGAGAAGCAAGTCTAGGGTGGGGCCTGGGAAGGTACGCATTAATCTATTACCTCTCTGACTACCTTCTTAATAGGTCTCTCTGAATCTTGCCCCTACATTCCATCCTCATGGATGGAATGGTCTTCAAATCTCTCCAATGGTCTTCTCATCATAGTCTTAACTATCGTGGTAACAAATTACCTTCACAATTGTAGAAAAAGTGCCACTTTTGGGAAAATATGCTTAGGAGTAATTATCGCTATCATGATTTTGCTCAGAATCTAAATCCTTTCACCACCTCTAGCTTCAAAATCCTGCTTCTCCTGGATTTTGCTCCCTCTCCTCTGTTCCACTGGTATATAATCAACTGATTCCCATAAAGAAGTTAATCACTGGCAATCATTCATTTTCTTGTCTACTTCCCTTCAGATATTTCCCAAGTTTTCCTGATCATAAGACTCACCTGATTTCTTAAACATACGGTACCCCAGTTTCCTCCCCTGGAGAGTCTGAGTCAGCAGCTTCTGGGTGGGACACAGGAATCTGTGATATTAACAAAGAGCTCCATGTGATCATTTTTAAATTTTTAATTGGAGGGTGATTACANACAGGCAAAATCACTTGTAACAAGGATTTTCTCAAGATTTTCACCTGAGCCAGAGGATGCGCAGTGTCAAGCTATCTGCAGATTATTCAGTCTTCAAAAATGTGTTCTTGGAGTTACCTAGGGAATCTTTTAAACTTCGAATTGAAAGATCTTTAGACAAAACTTTTCCCCAGTTCTTCACAGACCTACCATCTCTATTTCCATCAGGGTTCCAGGCTGGTTCCCACATGCATACTTGTTAACCTGAATCCAAGTTTATCCTGGATAGAAAGCCCTAGGCATTTAATTGCTATCTTCATTACAGTCCTTAGTATCTTACATTGTAGTTATGTATTCCTATCAACTTCTAAGCTCCCCAGGATGGGGAATAAGCTTTGCCTCTCCTAACTGGCATCCTCCCTGATGCCTGTTAGAGAGGAAAGTTTCCTCAACACACTTCTGCAGGAATCATGCCTCCTGTGTTCAAAGATGCCCTGCGTGATTTCTTTGCTCTTCAGGTACTGTCACTTGCTACGAAGACAGAATGGTAGTGGAGTTTAAAAGAACTCTTGGCAACAAGATTCAGCATGCATCTGTGGTGGGTAAGTAATGTGTATTGTCTCATTTAAGTCTTAGTAGGAAGCCCTTGGCTCAAAGTCATCACCATTTTCCAGTGAGCAGAGTACACAAACTCTGGGGCAGTTGGTGCTCAAATCCCATGATGTCACAGGGTCCTTGAACTGCATGGTGACTCCTAAAGAGTGGAAGACCTTGTCTGTCTTTGGAAATCTGTCTTATCTCAGGAATTCCCTAAGAAAAGTCTATCTTCAAATCACAGCATCTCTCAGAGCTTGGGTTATACCCCCAGTTGGGAAAATAAAAAGTAAGAAGTGATTCAAGTACCTTAGAAATAGATTTGCATTCTTGGTTATGTAGCTTTGGTTGACTCTGTCAGTAAAATATAAGATGTAAATACATCTTGGCTATCTCCTTTCTAAAGCTGCTCTTGTTTCTGTAGATTCCCTTGGTCTTAAAATGCTGAACTGCACTTATGTTCTGGACCCAGAAAAGCTCACCCTGAAGGCCCCATATGAAAGCTGTACCAAAAGAGTGGTGAGTAATTGAGGAGGAATTTGGAAAGTAGTAACCCAGGAGTTAAAGCTTTGGAGTAGAGCAGTGGTTCTCAATCAGGGTGATCTTTTTCTTTGGTCATCCCAGAGAACATCCTGCAACATCTGGAGACACTTAACACAGCTGGTGGGGGGAAGGGAAAGGGCAGCTACTGGTCATCTGGTGGGCACAAGCCAAGAATATTGCCAAATATTGCCAACCTCCATTGCATATAGGAACTCTCAATAAAGATATATTATACTCAAAACTCCAATGCTGAGCTTACAAAACCCTTGAATTGAGGCTTTGGGCTTTATTTCTGTCTCTGCCACTGTCTATATATGATTTGGAGTAAGTTAGCTAATCTTTCTAAGCCTCTACTTGCCCACTGGAAAATGGATTGTTATCTTTCCAAAAGGTATCTAAAGACAAATGACACAGTGAAGGACTAGGCATAGTATGTAGACACAGCAAATGATCAAATGTGAGCTCTTTTGATCTACACCCTTCAAGGAAAAGGGGGTGCTATTTTGGTGCTGGCAAATGGAGTGCTGGTACCTCTATGCTGGAAGGTGAGCAGCAGCTGAAAAATAGGATTTTCTACTGTCAAGCAATAGTGCTACCCAGTCAGGGTTATTAGGAGCAATAAAAGAAGCCTAAGTCCTTTTCAGGCTTTATGTGTAAACAATCACTTAGGGAACTTGTAAAGTACAGAATTCACTTAGTTGACTTAGTAGGTCTAGGGTACATCCCTAGACCTAACAGTCGACTTCATCTGATTCTACCGATAATCTCCTGTAGTTAAAACTTAAACTGACTTTCCCAACTTTAGGGAGCTTAGTGTTGTATTCCTTCAGAACAAAGGTCTGCAGAATATGACCTGTGTGTGGCCACAGCCAGTCCATGATTTATGTGTGATGGTCATCAAGCTAAGAATGGCTTTAGTTTTTAAGTGTGTTAAAAATGTTAAAAGCATATATGGCCTAAAAAGTCTAAATATTTACTAACACTTTGCAGAAAATTGTTAGTTGACCACTGCTTTGGGCAGAGTCCCCTGAGCCAGGGGAAATGGCAAAGATGGCTCTGTCCAGCACCCAGCACAATGGCTGCTAAGGTAGGTGCTCAACGAGCATCTCTCTCTCTTGATAGAGGCAGCAAACCCAACAGGACCCTGATACTCAGACATAGGGAAAATGTAAAGGGAGAACAAAAACTGGACTCTGAGCCCTGAAACTCCTGGAACTGTTCTCTGCCAACGAACGAGTCCTAGGATATCTAAAGAGGCTAAAGAATCTCCTGGTAGAGGAATGAGGGACTTTCTAGAACTGTGGTACTGATGACTTTTAAGGGGTTTGCTAATCAGCTGAGTCGGTGTTTTGGAATCTCCTTTCTCATTGAAGTTCTAGCACTCTGTCCTTACTATGCCATCTTCATACAGCTTGGCCAGCACCAGATGACCATCACATTCACGAATGACAATGCTGCCCATAGACAAGGGACTGTCCTATATCACGTCAGCTGTCCGGTTATGCAAGCAGGAAGACATGAACAGCATTCGGGATCCACAATCTGCGCGAAGGATTTTATGTCTGTGAGTGAAGCAGGCTGACTGCTTCTCATCCAGCTACTAAAGGGGGAATGTGGTCTAGAGAGCTGGACTTCAGAACAAGATCAGGATTGCAATCCTGTATTTCACTACTGACTTGCTATGTGGCTTTGGGTTGATTCCTTAACCTCAATGAGACCTTTTTAAATCTGAAATGGGGGACAATAACACCACATAGGGTGACTTTAAAAACTGAGAAGGTAGATACAAGCACTCAGCACATCATGTTTTCGCAATAAAAAGGATTCAGTTGGTAGCTTGACAAACTGGATATTTATGTACCAGGCCCTATGCCAGATGCTAGGAAATCATAAATGAGAAAAACAGCCCAGTCACGTACTCGTGGACTTTAAAGTCTCAAATAGCTAATAGCAACAGTGGACAAAAATACTCATACTTTATTATAACAGTGATGGAACTGCATGGCTTGACAGGACTTAGGGTCTCAACGCACAACTGGAAGGGAGCTTTAGATCTTTCAATTACATTGAGATCTCGAAAGATCAAAGGGGAAATGATGTCTAAGGGCACTTCTAGGTTTCTTGACTGGTCCTGGGTTTCTACTGTATCCCACACCAGCCCTCACACTGTAAGAACCAGACAGCAGTTGCTCTGGGTGTTTTCCATGTACCATCAGATAGCATGACTTAGAGATCTTCTCCAAATCAAAGCTTCACATCATCCTTTTTCCTTCCAGTTTACCTTTCACTTTTTTCCTGGCATGGCTGATGACACTGAGGTATGAAAACTATTTTTTAAATTACAATCATAAATAACCTTTAGTTCTATATTAAAGGTGGCATAACTTCAGTCCTGATTAAAATATTAAATAGTCTTGGAGTTAAGGTGAGCACCAGCCCTCTAAATGACACTTTTGCCTTTAGGGTCCCAGACCTCAGATGGGATGGACCATTACAGTTGGTGATGGTGAAAGAGCCCANTCTTTTTCCTTCCAGTTTACCTTTCACTTTTTTCCTGGCATGGCTGATGACACTGAGGTATGAAAACTACTTTTTAAATTACAAGCATAAATAACCTTTAGTTCTGTATTAAAGGTGGCATAACTTCAGTCCTGATTAAAATATTAAATAGCCTTGGAGTTAAGGTGAGCACCAGCCCTCTAAATGAAACTTTTGCCTTTAGGGTCCCAGACCTCAGATGGGATGGACCATTACAGTTGGTGATGGTGAAAGAGCCCAAAATCTGACCCTTCAAGAGGCTCTGACGCAAGGATATAATCTCCTGATTGAGAACCAGAAGATGAGCATCCAAGTGTTATTCCATGCCACTGGAGTGACTCACTACTCGGTAGGTGTGAAATCTGTTTGTACCACCATCCAGGCTCAGACCAGTATTTCTAAATGCAAGCATAATCTCAACCATTTCCTCAAATTGAGGTTATAATTCATTCAACAGCCAAGTACTGTACTAAGTACGAAAGATGGTGAGATACAATGGTGAACAAAGTAAATGTTTCATACTTGAATCAGTTTTTCTTATCCATAGATCTAAGTTCACTAAACAATGTGGAGCTACAGTAGTACTAAACGAATGAGGGTGTTCTGTTTTATCATTGCCACGTTTTAGTGTTTACAGTGAAAGTGAAGTTCCTCAGTCATGTCCGACTCTTTGTGACCCCATGGACTGTGTAGCCCACCAGGCTCCTCTATCCATGGGATTCTCCAGGCAAGAGTACTGGAGTGGGTTGCCATTGCCTTCTCCAGGGGATCTTCCCGACCCAGGGATTGAACCCAGCCCTCCTGCATTGCAGGCAGACGCTTTAACCTCTGAGCCACCAGGGAAGCCCAGTAGGTACTAAAGCCCAGTAGGCATTTTGGGGACCAACAATCAAGATACTACATTAAATCAGTTAATGTGCCAAAGTACTTAGAACAGGTCTTGGCACCTACATATTCAAACATCAGCCATCTTAACAGTACTATTATACATTGAGTATAAACAAACTGCTGAATCTTAAATATTCTCTCTGAATGCTGATACCATAAAAGAGTCATAAAACAAGAGCTCCTACTGCTTAGAAATGATCAGCTACAGGTCATGAGTAATCACCTTGCCAGATGTTATAAAGTATAAGATTTCAAAACTAGAACTAGTTGTTCACCTGTAGAACAACTATAGGGTGAAATACCTGAACTCTACTTGGGCCAGGATGGTGCCCAATAGTTGAATATGTTTGACCAATGCTAGAAATAGTCAGGGCAAAAATTCAAGTAACTCAGGTAAACCAATGTCTTTGAAAATGCCTCTCTTCAGCAAGGTAACAGCCATCTGTACATGGTGCCTCTGAAGCTTACCCACGTATCTCCTGGGCAGACGATCATCTTATCATCACGACTCATTTGTGTGTCAGGTAAGGCCTAGGAAATGGCAAGTCCAGTTGTGGAAGATATTGTTCTAAGGGCTAATCAAAGCTGACCATTCTGTCATTCCTTCTAGATCCTGTGACCTGTAATGCCACACACATGACTCTCACCATACCAGAATTTCCTGGGAAGTTAAAATCCGTGAGCTTTGAAAATAAGAATATTGCTGTGAACCAGTTGCACAACAGTGGGATTGTTATGGAAATAGCAAATGGCCTCAGGTTGCATTTCAGCAAAACTCTCCTCAAAACAAAAGTATGTTCCATTGAACCCTAGCTTTTTAGGCCATTGTGATTTGGCTGCTGACTTATCCATAAATTCTAATTGCTAGTGTAAAAAAAAAAAATTTCAAAAATTTTGGAGGCCTCATTTAAACAGCTTGCATAAGTAAGTCTCAAGTAACTGAAATTCATTCTCAAATACCAAGTCTTTTTCAACTTCAAGGGAAATTTTCCTTAAGTGTCTTCGTTCACTGAATAATACAAACTGCTATTACGCATCGAATGATGAAGCTCTCATAGCCTATTAAAACAGGACAATTTGAGCCAAACTAGTGTCCCCTGATATCCTCAGTGAAGCCAGTATTGACGGGTGCAATTACCAGGGACACAGAATAATCTTTATGTTGGTGTATATGTTGCAATAACATTTTATAACTCCTGGATTTGCAAGGTACTCAGCTCTTTGGAAGGTGAATTAACAGATCAAATTACAATGTCTAATACAAAGAGCATGCAGTGCTGGGTACTTGAGGGCATGAACTTAGAGAAATTTCCTGCCTCAGGAAGAATCCGGTCTGAAGAAGTGATGGAATCTCTTTGCACTGGTTTAAAGGAAAACCATATTCAGTCTGGAGTGTGCCTTGCAGATTTCAGCGTACTTCCTATCTGCCCGCTCAACAGGCTGTGGCTGCTAACTGGCGTTCTTCCATTTCAGTTCTCTGAAAAATGCCTACCCTATCAGTTCTATTTATCTTCACTCAAGCTGACGTTTTATACTCAACTGGAGACGGTATCCATGGTGATTTATCCTGAGTGTGTCTGCGAGTCAACAGTTNTCCTATCTGCCCGCTCAACAGGCTGTGGCTGCTAACTGGCGTTCTTCCATTTCAGTTCTCTGAAAAATGCCTACCCTATCAGTTCTACTTATCTTCACTCAAGCTGACGTTTTATACTCAACTGGAGACGGTATCCATGGTGATTTATCCTGAGTGTGTCTGCGAGTCAACAGTTTCTATAGGTAAAGATCATTTTCTTGAATAGTTCCTACATTCTACATTCTCTTAGCTCTTACATGGGGGAAAGTGTACATGAGTTCAAATTTTGTACTGATTATACTTCAAGGAAATGGAAGACTGGTTAGACCACAAATAGCAGTCTAAGCTGTTATGATAGAAATCTAAGAAAGATAACACTTCCAAAATACACATACAGGAAGGTTTCACAACTGTTTAATGTTTTTAAGTAACCTGGGTATGCTTCATGTTAGAAGTCTGAGCCCACCATCTAAGTAAGATTGCTTTAAATCTGAAACTAGAGAGACTGAGTATTTCACCAAACTCTTAANCACACAGTCAAAGGCTTTGGCATAGTCAATAAAACAGAAGTAGATGTTTTCTTGGAACTCTCTTGCTTTTTCAATGATTCAATGAATGTTTGCAATTTGATCTCTGGTTCCTCTGCCTTTTCTAAAACCAGCTTGAACATCTGGAAGTTCATGGTTGTTCACATATTGTTGAAGCCTGGCTTGGAGAATTTTGTGCATTACTTTACTAGCATGTGCTGCTGCTGCTCCTAAGTTGCTTCAGTTGTGTCCGACTCTGTGCGACCCCATAGACGGCAGCCCATCAGACTCCCCCTGTCCCTGGGATTCTCCAGGCAAGAACACTGTAGTGAGTTGCCATTTCCTTCTCCAATGCATGAAAGTGAAAAGTGAAAGTGAAGTCGCTCAGTCATGTCTGACCCTTAGCAACCCCATGATCCCTACCAGGAGCCTACCAGGCTCCTCTGTCCATTGGATTTTCCAGGCAAGAGTACTGGAGTGGGGTGCCATTGCCTTCTCCTACTAGCATGTGAGATGAGTGCAATTGTGTGGTAGTTTGAGCATTCTTTGGCATCGCCTTTCTTTGGGATTGGAATGAAAACTGACCTTTTCTAGTCCTGTGGCCACTGCTGAGTTTTCCAAATGTGCTGGCATATTGAGTGCAGCACTTTCACAGCATCATCATTCAGGATTTGAAATAGCTCAACTGGAATTCCATCACCTCCACTCACTTTATTCGCATAACTCTTCCTAAGCCCCACTTGACTTCACATTCCAGGATGTCTGGCTCTAGGTGACTGTGTCAGTCACAACAAACTGTGAAAAATTCTTAGAGAGATCAGACACCTGACCNCTCAACTGGAATTCCATCACCTCCACTCACTTTATTCGCATAACTCTTCCTAAGCCCCACTTGACTTCACATTCCAGGATGTCTGGCTCTAGGTGACTGTGTCAGTCACAACAAACTGTGAAAAATTCTTAGAGAGATCAGACACCTGACCGGTCTCCTGAGAAATCTGTATGCAGGTCTCAAAGCAGCAGTTGGAATCAGACATAGAACAATGGACTGGTTCAAAATTGGGAAAGGACCACATCAAGACTGTATATTGTCACCTTGCTTATTTCGCTTCTTTGCAAAGTACATCATGTGAAACGCTGGGCTGGATGAATCACAAGCTGGAATCACAATTGCCAGGAGAAATATCAACAACCTCACATATGCAGACAACACCATACTTAGGGCAGAAAGTGAAGAAGAACTAATGAGCCTCTTAATTAAGGTGAAAGAGGACAGCGAAAAAGCTGGCTTAAAACTTAACACTCAAAAAACTAAGGTCATGGCATCCAGTCCCATCACTACATTTCAAATAGATGGCAAAAAAGTGGAAACAGTAGAAGATTTTATTTTCTTGGGGTCCAAAATCACTGTGGACAGTGACAGCAACCACAGAATTAAAAGAAATTGTTCCTTGGAAGAAAATCTATGAAAAACCTAGACAGTGAATTACAAAGCAGAGATATCATTTTTCCAACAAAGATTCATCTAGTCAAAGCTATGGTTTTTCCAGCAATCATGTACAAATGTAACAGTTGGACCATAAATAAGGCTGAGTTTTGAAGATCAATGCTTTCCAATTGTGGTGTTTGAGAAGACTCTTGAGAGTCCCTTGGATAGCTAGGAGATCAAACCAGTCAATTTTAAAGGAAAACTGAATATTCACTGGAAGAACTGATTCTGAAGCTGATGCTCCAGTACTTTGGCCAACTGATGTGAAGAGCCAACTCACTGGAAAAGGACCCTGATGTTGGATAAGATTTAGGGCAGGAGGAGAAAGGGGCAGCAGAGGATGAGATGATTATATGGCACAACCAACTCAATGGACATGAGTTTGTGTAAACTTGGAGATATAAAGTACAGGGAAGGGCAGTATGCTACAAATCACGACATCACAAAGAGTCAGACACAACAGTGACTGAACAACAATGACAACAGCGTGATCAAGTGGGCTTTATTCCAAGAATGCAAGGATACTTTAAGCAAATCAATCAATGTGATACACTGTATTAAAAAATTGAAAGATAACAACCATATGATCATCTCAATAGATGCAGAGAAAGCTTTTGACAAAATTCAACACCCATTTATGATAAAAAACTCTCCAGAAAGTAGGCACAGAAGGAACATACCTCAACATTATAAAGGCCATATACAACAAACCCATCACTGCTGCTGCTGCTAAGTCGCTTCAGTCGTGTCTGACTCTGTGTGACCCCATAGATGGCAGCCCACCAGGCTCCCCTGTCCCTGGGATTCTCCAGGCAAGAACACTGGAGTGGGTTGCCATTTCCTTCTCCAGTGCATGAAAGTGAAAGTGAAGTTGCTCAGTCGTGTCCAACTCTTAGAGACCCCATGGACCGTAGCCTACCAGGCTCCTCTGTCCATGGGATTTTCCAGGCAAGAGTACTGGAGTGGGGTGCCATTGCCTTCTCCCAACAAACCCACAGCAAACATTATTCTCAACAGGAAAAAACTGAAAGCATTTCCTCTAAGATCAGCAACAAGACAAGGGTGCCCACTCGCCACTATCAACATAGTTTTGGAAGTACTAGTCACAGCAATCAGAGAAGAAAAAAAAACAACAGGAATCCAATTGGGAAAGAAGTAAAACTCTTACTGTTTGCAGATGACATGAAACTATACATAGAAAACCCTAGAGATGCCACCATAAAATTACTAGAGCTAATCAATGAAAATAGAAAAGTCACAGGATATAAAATTAATACACAGAAATCCTTTGCATTCCTACACATTAACAATAAAAAAAAATCAGAAAGAGTAATTAAGAAAATAATGCCCCTCACCATTGTGACCAGTAGAATAAAATACCTAGGAATAAACCTACTTTAAGAGACAAAAGACCTGTATGCAGAAAACTAAGACACTGATGAAAGAAAGATGACAAAAACAGATGGAGAGACATACCATGTTTCCTGGACTGGAAGAATCAATATTGTGAAAATGACTTTAGTACCAAAGAAATCTATAGATTCAATGCAATCTCTACCAAACTATCAATGGTATTGTTCACAGAGCTAGAACTAAAAATTTCATAATGTATGGAAACACAAAAGACCCTGAATAACCAAAGCAATCTTGAGAAAGAAGAATTGAGCTAAAGGAATCAACCTTTCTGACTTCAGTGTATACTACAAAGCTGCAATCATCAAAACAGTATGGTCCTGACACAAAAACAGAAATATAGACCAATAGAACACGATAAAAATGCCTAGAGATAAACCCACACACCTATGAGCAAAACCTTTGACAAAGGAGGCAACAATATTCAATGGAGAAAGTATTGAAGTCTCTTCAATAAGTGGTGCTAGGAAAACTGGACAGCTATGTGTAAAAGAATGAAATTAGAACACTTCTTAACACCATACTCAAAGATAAACTCAAAATGGACTAAAGACCTAAATATAAGACCAGAAACTATAAAACTCTTAGAGGAAAACATAGGCAGAACATTCTTTGACATAAATCACTGCAAGATTCTCTATGACCCACTTCTCAGACTAATTGAAATAAAACAAAAGAAACAAATGAGATCTAACTAAACTCAATAACTTTTCATTGTGAAGGAAACTATAAACACAGTGAAAAGACAGCCCTCCAAATGGGGGGAAATAATAGCAAATGAAACAACGGACAAAGGATTAGTGTACAAAATATACAAGCAACCCATACAGCTCAATACCAGAAAAACAAACAATCCAATCAAAAAGTGGGCAGAAGACCTAAAGCAGACATTTCTCCAAAGAAGACATGCAGATAGTTAACGAACACATAAAAAGATGCTCAACATCTCCCTTTATTAAAGAAATGCAAATCAAAACTATAAGGAAGTATCACCTCACACCGATCAGAATGGCCATCATCCAAAAATCTACAAACAATAAATGCTGGAGAGGTTGTGGAGAAAAGGGAACCTTCTTGGACTGTTGGTGGGAACATAAATTGATATAACCACTATGGAGAACAGTGAAGATGCCTTTAAAACCTAGGACTAAATCTGCCATATGACCCAGCAGTCCCACCAATGGGCCTATGCTGCTGCTACTGCTGCTGCTAAGTCGCTTCAGTCGTGTCCGACTCTGTGCAACCCCACAGACGGCAGCCCACCAGGCTCCCTCGTCCCTAGGATTCTCCAGGCAAGAGCACTGGAGTGGGTTGCCATTTCCTTCTCCAATGCATGAAAGTGAAAAGTGAAAGTGAAGTCACTCAGTCGTGTCCGACTCTTAGCGACCCCATGGACTGCAGCCCACCAAGCTCTCCATCCATGGGATTTTCCAGGCAAGAGTACTGGAGTGGGGTGCCATTGCCTCCTCCGTAATGGGCCTATACCCAGAAGAAACCATAATTGAAAAAGACACGTGTACCCCAGTGTTCACTGCAGCACTATTTAGAATAGGCAGGACATGGAACCAACCTAGATGCCCATCAACAGAAGAATGGGTAAAGAAGCTGTGAAACATATGTACAATGGAATATTACTCAGCCAGAGAAAGGAACACATTTGAGCCTATTACACGAAGTAAGTCAGAGAAAAACAAATATCGTGTATTAACTCATATATATGGGATTTTGAAAGATGGTACTGATGAACCTATTTGTAGGGTAGCAATGGAGACACAGACATTAAGAACAGACTTGTGGACACAGTGGTGGAAGGAGAGGGTGGGGGGACGAATTGAGAGAGTAGCACGGAAACATATACATTACCATATATAGACTATATGGCCGGGGGGATTTGCTGTATAATGCAGGGAACCCAAATCCAGTGCTCTGTGGCAACCAGGAGGGGTGGGATGGGAGGGAGGTGGGAGGGAGGTTCAAGAAGGAGGGGCATATGCATACCTATGGCTGCTTCATGGCGATGTACAGAGATGTTTGATGTTGGCAGAGACCAACACAAAGCTACAAAGCAATTATCCTCCTGTTAAAATAAATTAATTTTTAAAAGTCTCTGATGCGTGGGTCTCTATAGTAACATTTACTTAAGTTGTATATAAGAAACACAGAGCTACTCTTGCCCAGCTAAAACTGGTTGAGACCACCAACCATTCAGCCAGGCCTGTGCAAGTACCTGAGAGGTGACCTTCTGACGTCAGAAGGCTAGAAACTCCATTCTCAGATCATGTTAGTGCCACCCTTTTCTGAGTATGTGTCCCATGAAGAAGCTTTTGACTCAGACATGCCTGTGCAGAGCGTTGATTATCTCACGTTTTTCCTGCCTCCCATCACCTTCTCCTGCACCTTTGACCACCCTATACTCTCCACATAGCAATACCCCAAGCCTCTTGCCTTTGAGGAGACAGGACCTGAAACTTGTTCTTTTGTCTCTTTACTTGATTGCCTTGTGAATAAATCCTTTCTCTGCTGTAAACTTCAATGTCTCAGCACTTATTGGGCAAACAAAACCAGTTCAGTAACAGCTTTGCCAGAAACTGCTGAGCAACACAGAAATTCAGGCCCTGCTCCACGCCTACAGACTCAGAGTCTACCTTTTAACCCCTTGAACACATGCATATTAACATTTAAGAAGCATAGTTTATGGCTGCCCTGGAAATCTCTGCCTTCTTCCTTAAGCCCTCCTCCTTCCTTCCTCCGAGAGAAGGTGCTTTTAGAGCTTGAGCTCCCCTTCTCCATTCACTAGCCTGTGAATAACAGCCTGTCTTGATTCCCTGGTGGCTCAGACAATAAAGCATCTGCCTGCAATGTAGGAGACCTGGATTCGATCCCTGGGTCAGGGAGATCCCCTGGAGAAGGCAGAACTCTTGCCTAAAAAATCCCATGGACGGAGGAGCCAGGTAGGCTACAGTCCATGGGGTTGCGAAGAGTCAGACATGACTGAGCGACTTCATTTTTGCTTGCAAAAAAATGAAAAAACAAAAAAACACAGTCTAAAACTTCTTCCAATCCTCAAGGTACTGTTGCTTCTCATTGAGCCACCTTCAGATTGCCTGATGTGAGTGCCCTCTACTGGCTTAGAACTTAAGCACCTCCTTTAGGAAACACTTCTGTTAAATTTCCCTCTGCTGGTTTTTCAGGGTTTTCAAATGGGGCTTGAAGCTCCTAAACAAGGCCATAAGGACTACTAGAGCATATGTATGAGGCTTGAGTCTCCTCCTGAGTTTTGGAAAGCTAATCAACGTCTATAGCCAGAGCAGTGGAGCCCACATCCTCTCTAGCTCAGATGGCTCTGATTCCCAATTACCGAGTAGTCTGCCTTCCTGATATTTTATCCTTGCCGCTTCTGCTTTCACTGAAAGCAGGGAACAAAGGAAGAGTGCCTGGGGGAGCCAGGTGATGGTAGATTCCTGGCTTAATCACTAGATATTTTTGAGACCTTCAGAAAATGATTTGCTTGCTCACCCAGTTTCTTCTGCTACCCGTTGACTAGCAAGGCATGGAAATGAGAAGGATCTCTCAGAACTCTTATGAAAAGTCAGAGATCACAACAGATGTGAAAACTCTTAGAAAACCTGAAATATTTCACAAATGTGAAGGTATATATGTCCCTGAAACTACTAGTATAACCAGCTGCTCTGGCAGAACTAGCCAGTCCAGCCCCACCCCAATCCAGAGCTGCTCTTACATGGCCTAGTGCTGTTTATATAATTCTCATTATCTGTCTAAATCAGGGATTCTCAACCTTGGCACTGACATGTGGACCCAATAGTTCTTTGTTGTAAAGGGCTGTTCTGCACATTGTAGAACGTTGAGCAGCATCCAGGGCCCTGACCCACTAGATGCTAGCAGAATTCCTCCCAAACACACACACAGTCATGACAATCAAAAATCTCTCCAGACATTGCCAAATGTCCTGGAGTAGGGGTGGGACAAGTCATCCCAAATAGATAACTGCTCTAGATTCAGTCTACTCGGTCTTTCTGCTGCTGCTAAGTCGCTTCAGTCGTGTCTGACTCTGTGCAACCCCATAGATGGCAGCCCACCAGGCTCCCCCGTCCCTGGGATTCTCCAGGCAAGAACACTGGAGTGGGTTGCCATTCCCTTCTCCAATGCATGAAAGTGAAAAGTGAAAGTGAAGTCGCTCAGTCGTGTCTGACTAGTAGCAACCCCATGGACTGCAACCCACCAGGCTCCTCCATCCATGGGATTTTCCAGGCAAGAGTACTGGAGTGGGGTGCCATTGCCTTCTGCTAGTCAATGCAAAATATTGTGCAAGAAGAGTTTCTATATAGAAGGTTCTGGGATACCCAAGGGGAAAGATAGATACTGTTTCCATTCCCAAAGCACTAGCAGAAAAGAGGCAGGCAGAGCAGGTATGAGGAAGGAAAAATATAAGGGAATGGCAACAGACAAGAGACAATCTAGTCAAGCGAGGGTTTGATTTTTCTAGTGTTTTGTAGCACTTTTGTAATTTAGAGATCACTTGTATCAGTTTCCCAGTGACTCACATTGGGAAGAATTCTTGTTACAGACTGAGAAAATCAATGACCAGAGAAGCAATCATTCGCTTACCATGCCTGGTCCATGAGAGCTGTTAAGTGGAGTAACATGTACATAAGCGAGACATGACTTCACTGGGAGATGAGCCTTGAGCTGGATCCTGGAAGGTGGAAATATTTGGAAACAGGAGGTGTGGAGTGGGATACTCCATCATCATCGATCTTCGACTTCTGCCACACACACAATAGATAATAGATAATTCACCATAAAGACGTATCCAAGAGGCATGCCAGATTAGGGTGTAATGCTCACCTCCTACCTCTTCCCCAAGAAGATAAAGAAAGAGCTTCGATAATTCATAATTGTCAGAACTCTTACCAGTCATGGTGTGTGCGTGTGTGTGTGCATGTGTGCATTTGTACACATGCTTAATTCCTCAGGCATACATGTGTGCATGCACACATAATAAATCACTCACGATACGTATGTGCTCGCACACCCTCATGTGTTTTGAGGGGTGCTGTAGCACAGGTAAGAGAAAGCAAGTTATTCTCAAGTTCCATCCCATTTCTAATGAAGTTCCATTAGTCTTCCTCAACTTTGTGACAGCTCACACCTGATCATACCTTGCCAGGCGTCACAACATCTGGGCTGCATCTCCTGTTCTACCCAGAGCAGACAGTAGAAGCCATACAAAGGTGGTGGTTTAAATAGTACTTCTATGTGCACAACTCTAGAGGGAACCACTGTTTCTATTCCACTTTATGAGAACAGGGATCCCCAAAGTTACTTGACACAGCAGCAAAGGTTATAGGAACTGACAAACAATGTCTATGACAGCATGGATACAGATCCCAGGACTTAAGGCAGGTGGAGGCCTTAACACCTAACAGCACACTGGTTACGAAGGTGGGCTCTTGAGTNTCTATTCCACTTTATGAGAACAGGGATCCCCAAAGTTACTTGACACAGCAGCAAAGGTTATAGGAACTGACAAACAATGTCTATGACAGCATGGATACAGATCCCAGGACTTAAGGCAGGTGGAGGCCTTAACACCTAACAGCACACTGGTTACGAAGGTGGGCTCTTGAGTCAGGCAAGCTGGGCATGAATCCCACTTCTGCTTCTATGTACCTTAAACAATTTAACAACTCCATTTTTCAGCTTCCTCATTTCTAGAGCTGGCACTAGTGAGGATTGACTAAAAACATATATTGAAGTGTAGAGGGCTGAAGACATATGGTTAAAAACAAATACCTATAATTATACTGATGTATTAACATTCTATCTGTATAACATCAGTTTTCACCCTCTGGGGATTAATTACCTTTTTAATTTTAATTGATTTACCTTTCCAAATAAGAACACATTGAACTGTACCTAAAAGGTCAACAGTACCATTTTTACCTAAGTATAATTGATATACAATATTATATTAGTTTCAGGAGTAAATCACTAAGTCAATATCTTTGTGAATTATAAAATGACTATCACCATCTATAACATATGAAGCTAATTCAGTATTACTGACTAGCTTCCCAATGGTTAACCTGACATCTCCACGAATGATACATTTGGAGTAACCAGGGAGAGTCCTACCATTCTTCCAAGCTTGGCTACTAATAGGGTTTTTAAATTTTCACTTGTTTTTAACTAGAGGACAATTGCACTTCCACTAGAGGATTGGAATAAAAACTGACCTTTTCCAGAACTGTGGTCACTGCTGAGTTTTCCAAATTTGCTGCCATATTGAGTACAGCACTTTAACAGCATCATCTTTTAGGATTTGAAATAGCTCAGCTGAAATTCCGTCACCTCCATTAGTTTTATCAGTAGTAAGGCCTCCTAAGGCCCACTTGATTTCACAGTCTAGGATGTCTGGCCTTAGTGATCACACCATCGTGGTTATCCAGTTCATTAAGACCTTTTTTGTACAGTTCTTCTGTATATCCTTACCACCTCTTCTTAATCTCTTCTGCATCTGTTACGTCCATACCTAACAGAAGGTTTCTGTCTTTCATTGTGCCCATCTTTGCATGAAATATTCCCTTTGTGTCTCTAATTTTCTTAATGAACCAAGAGCTTCCAGATGTTCATGGTGCATTTAGAAAAGGCAGAGGAATCAGAGATCAAATTGCCAACATATGTTGGATCATAGAAAAAGCAAGGGGATACCATAAAAATATCTACTTCTGCTTCATTGACTATGCTAAATCCTTTGACTGTGTGAATCACAAGAAAATGTGGAAAATTCTTAAAGAGATGGGAATATCACACCATGTTACCTGTCTCCTGAAAAACTTGTATGCAAGTCAAGAAGCAACAGTTAGAACTGGACATGGAACAATAGACTGGTTCCAAATTGGGAAAGGGGTATGTCATGGCTGTATTTTATCACTCTGCTTATTTAATTTATATGCAGAGTACATCATGTGACATGATGGGCTGGATGGAACACAAGCTGGAATAAAGATTGCAGGGAGAAATTAAATAACTCCAGATATACAGATGACACTACACTAAAGGCAGAAAGCGAAGAGGAACTAAAAGCCTCTTGAAAGTGAAGTGAAGTGGCTCAGTCGTGTCTGACTCTTTGCGACTCCGTGGACTGTAGCCCATCATGATGGCTCCTCCATCCGTGGGATTCTCCAGGCAAGAATACTGGAGTGGGTTGCCATTTCCTTCTCCAGGAGATCTTTCTGACCCAGGGATCGAACCCAGGTCTCCCACATTGTAGGCAGATGCTTTAACCTCTGACCCACCAGGGATTAAGGTGAAAGGGGAGAGTGAAAAAGCTAGCTTAAAACTCAACATTCAGTTCTATTTGCAATTTTTTAAGGAATCTCCACACTGTTCTCCATAGTGGCTGTACTAGTTTGCATTCCCACCAACAGTGTAAGAGGGTTCCCTTTTCTCCACACCCTCTCCAGCATTTATTGCTTGTTGACTTTTGGATCGCAGCCATTCTGACTGGTGTAAAATGGTACCTCATCGTGGTTTTGATTTGCATTTCTCTGATAATGAGTGATGTTGAGCACCTTTTCATGTGTTTGTTAGCCATCTGTATGTCTTCTTTGGAGAACTGTCTATTTAGTTCTTTGGCCCATTTTTTGATTGGGTCATTTATTTTTCTGGAATTGAGCTGCATAAGTTGCTTGTATATTTTTGAGATTAGTTGTTTGTCAGTTGCTTCATTTGCTATTATTTTTCTCCCAATCTGAAGGCTGTCTTCTCACCTTGTTTATAGTTTCCTTTGTTGTGCAGAAGCTTTCCTAAATAATCTGATACTTGAGTATTTTATAATATAATAAGAATTGATGGTGATATGAATGAAATATGCTTGAAGTACACTTGAAGTAAAACATGTAGTGTGAGAAGAGAAGTAAACTGAGAAATGAACACTACCAGGAATACAGAGATGAAAAGGAGTCTTTAGAAAAGTCTAAGGAAAGCAGGTGTGAAAATCAGCATAAGGACATGTGAATTCACCTAGTAAAGAGTTGTAAGAAGTAAATTAAAACATGTCAGTCAATTCATAAAGGTAAATAACAAAGAGTAAATGAAAAACTTGGAAACTTGAATTATGGCAATGAGGAGGACCTTGGCAACCTCTAGTTAGTGACACCAAGAGGTAGCATAGTATAATGTCAAGTGATAGACTGTTTGTTAAGTCAGACTGCTTGAATCCACAAGATTTACCACTGTGTGATCTTGGGCAAGTAACTTAAATTCCATGATCCCCAGTTTCTATATAATCTAAAGGAGTATCATGCCAGTGATTTTCTCACATGATTATGATTTTGTATGAGTTAATAAATGTAAAGAATTAAGAACAATATTTGGTGCATATCTATATAAATGGTGGTATATTTGGATATGGGTTTCCCAGCTGGCATCAGTTCAGTTCAGTTCAGTTGCTCAGTCGTGTCCAATTCTTTGCAATCCCATGAATCGCAGCAAGCCAGGCCTCCCTGTCCATCACCAACTCCCAGAGTTCACTCAGATTCACATCTATCGAGTCAGTGATGCCATCCATCCATCTCATCCTCTGTTGTTTCCTTCTCCTCCTGTCCCCAATCCCTCCCAGCATCAGAGTCTTTTCCAATCATTCAACTCTTCACATGAGGTGGCCAAAGTACTGGAGTTTCAGCTTTAGCATCATTCCTTCCAAAGAAATCCCAGGGCTGATCTCCTTCAGAGTGGACTGGTTGGATCTCCTTGCAGTCCAAGGGACTCTCAAGAGTCTTATCCAGTTCAAAAGCATCAATTCTTCGGTGCTCAGCCTTCTTCACAGTCCAATTCTCACATCCATACATGACCACAGGAAAAACCATAGCCTTGACTAGACGGACCTTAGTCGGCAAAGTGATGTCTCTGCCTTTGAATATGCTATCTAGGTTGGTCATAACTTTTCTTCCAAGGAGCAAACGTCTTTTGATTTCATGGCTGCAGTCACCAGCTGGCATAATGATAAGGAATATGACTGCTAATGCAGTAGACATAAGAGACGCAGGTTAGATCCTAGGTATTTGGATATGCACTACCCCCGGTTTCTCCTTCAAAGGGGGAGTTGGCACCCTAGCTTCTAGGAGAGCTGTTAAGGGGCACTTTCAGGTGTCATCTTCTCTACAAATTGCTTCAGTAATAGAAATCCACCATACATCAAGTCATGGTCTTCCAAGGACAATCTATGTTAGATGACTGGTCAACAGAAAGTATAAAATCCCAATCGTCCAGCACAGAAGGTCTCTGACAGCTATGTTAGCTCAAAGTTTCTCATGGGGCAGGCTGAGGCAGTTGGGCTGGTCCCATTTCCTTCTTTTCTTTTCGATGGTAGTGATTCAAAGGGCCATCTCTCTGTAGTGAACATCTTGAATACTGACATTTGCCTGAGTCTGCTTCTCAGTGGAACTCAAACTGTGGCATGGATGCAGCTTGCTTTCACAGTAAGTCCCCTATATACAAACAAGTTCTGTTCCTAGAGCACATTCATAGTTACAATTTGTTTGTAAGTCTGATGATGTTAACCTAGGTACCCAACTAGCCAACACAATTGGCTATATAGTACTGTACTATAATAGATTTATAATACTTTTCACACAAATAATACATAAAAACAAACAGAAAAATAAAATATTTTTAATCGTATAGTACAGTACCTTGAAAAGCATAATAGTATAGTACAATAACTGGTATAAATGGGTTGCCATCGAGTGAAATGGCAAGAAGAATTACCAGTTAGAGGAGGGAGAGGAGATGGGGGATGCTAGAACTGAAGAATGGAGATGGAAGTGAAGGGAAGTGAAATTCTCTCTGTCATGTCCAACTATTTGCAATCCCATGGACTATACAGTCCTTGCAATTCTTTAGGCCAGACTACTGCAGTAGGTAGCCTTTTCTCTTCTCCAGGGGATCTTCTCAACTCAGGAATAGAACCCAGATCTCCCACATTGCAGGTGGATTCTTTATCAGCTGAGCTATAAGGGAAGCCCATGGAGATGGAAGGTAAGCTTCAATTTCACCCATGCCTGACGGTGATGGCACAGGTTCTGTTTCCTTGCTGAATTCAATTATATCTACCCTCCTGAAAAAACGATCCAGTGATGTCTAGGCAGTCTATCTTTTTTTTTTTTTTCTTTCATGTCATAGATTACTTTGGGTTGTACTCTGAATAGCTGCTACAACCTTCATGTACCGTTCTACATTCAGGTCCTGTGGGTCAAAAACTAACAGTGCCTCCTCAAATAAAGAAAATCTCCTTGCCCTTTCCTCATCATAAATCTTTCCCTAGCAGGACAAGTCTACATCACTGCTGCTTTTACACTTGCTTCCTGACATCCTGGGCTTGATATAAAGATACTATTTCTGTACTCCATANTGTACCGTTCTACATTCAGGTCCTGTGGGTCAAAAACTAACAGTGCCTCCTCAAATAAAGAAAATCTCCTTGCCCTTTCCTCATCATAAATCTTTCCCTAGCAGGACAAGTCTACATCACTGCTGCTTTTACACTTGCTTCCTGACATCCTGGGCTTGATATAAAGATACTATTTCTGTACTCCATACAGCACTGTGCAGTAAAGGACATAAAAACACAGCTATTTGTAGAGGATGCATGCATGTAACAAGGTACATCAGACATGTGAACTAACTTATGTGATTGGACACGTGAAGGCATATTCACATCCTTGAAAGGTTCATATGTAGTGGGTTTATTGTATAATTTTAGTTGCAAGGATAGAGTCAGAGATAGAAGTAGCACTAGATTTCTTTTCATGCTTTTTATTTAATGAGAATGTGTTATTAAATTATATTACTGCGAACCCTAAAGTTTTGAAAATGAATTTATTTTCATATTTATAAGCATAGTACTTCCCAAAGAGTTTGTATAATAAATAAAACTTATTTATCCTGGCAAACTAAATCCTTAAAAGATAATCTATAAAAAGAAATAGCTTAAAAAAAAGTCCTGTTGACTTATAGGTAGAGAAAGTAATTTATACATAATCTAACTAATCACTTTCATTAAGCAATATCCAGTATATCACCTACCCATGTGTATGGTAAAAACATTATTTTGGGTAATTAATATAATGGGTTAAAATGTTGGGTGTAAACTAATGTTATGGTTATTAAAAGAGGCACATCATTTTAAAAAAAAGCAGAATCCATAGGAACAAGAAACATGCTAAACAATGTGAGGTTTCTATAATGAATATCAGTTCAATTCAGTTCAGTCGCTCAGTCGTGTCCGACTCTTTGCGACCCCATGAATTGCAGAATGCCAGGCCTCCCTGTCCATCACCAACTCCCNATTTTTCTCCATTGAGGATAATATTTGCTGTGGGTTTGTCATATATAGCTTTTATTATGTTGAGGTATGTATACATTCTTTTTTAATGTTCTTTTCCATTATGGTTTATCATAGAATAATGAATATAGTTCTCTATGCTATAATACAATAGGACTTTGTTGTTTATACATAAAAACTTACATCTGCTAACCCCAACCTCCCACTTCATCTGTTCCCCAACCCCTTTCCCTTTGGCAAATACCAATCTGTTCTCTATATTTGTGATTTCAAACATGTTCCTTTCATAGCTCCTGTGCATAGACACTTTACGCACAGCTGTCTCTCTTACTAAACTGTAAGCTCTTGAGATCAGGGCCACACCTAATTTCCTGTGTTCCTTGCAGGGTGCCTTGCACAAATCTTAGTATTCCAGACATGATTCCATGTCCAGTTCTAACTGTTGCTTCCTGACCTGCATACACATTTCTCAAGAGGCAGGTCAGGTGGTCTGGTATTCCCATCTCTTTCAGAATTTTCCACAGTTTATTGCAGTCCACACAGTCAAAGGCTTTGGCATAGTCAATAAAACAGAAATAGATGTTTTTCTGAAACTCTCTTGCTTTTTCGATGATCTAGTGGATGTTGGCAATTTGATCTCTGGTTCCTCTGCCTTTTCTAAAACCAGCTTGAACATCTGGAAGTTCATGGTTCATGTACTGTTGAAGACTGGCTTGCAGAATTTTGAGTATTACTTCACAGAGAAATGCAAATCAAAACTGCAATGATATAGCACCTCATACCTGTCAGAAAGGCTATCATCAAAAAGTCTATAAATTACAGGACTTTCCTGGTTGCTCAGTGGTAAGGAATCTGCCTGCCAAGGCAGGAGACATGGATTCAATCCTTATCCCTGATCTAGGAAGATCCCACATGCCGGGGAGTCCCTATCCCTGATTCAGGAAGATCCCACATGCCGGGGAGAAACTAAGCCCCTGTGCCACAACTGTTGAGCCTGTGCTCTACAGCCGGGGAGCTACTACTACAGAAACCAGTGTGCCCTAGAGACTGTGCTCTGCAGCAAGAGAATCCACTGCAATGAGAAGCCTGCTCACCACAGCTAGAGAGTAGGCCCCATCTGCTGCAACTAGAGAAAAGCCCGTGCAGCAACAAAGACCCAGCACAGCCAAAAATAAATAAATAAATAAATAAAATTATTTAAAAGTCTATGAATTATCAATGTTGCTGAGGATGTGGAAAAAAGGAATCCCTTATACACTGTTGGTGGGAAGGGAGGTTTCACACAAAAAAAGATAAAAATAGAACAACCACAAGATCCAGCAGCTCCACTCCTGGAGAAAATGAAAATACTAATTTGAGCAGCATTATTTACAATTGCCAAGATATGGAAGTAAACTAAGTGTCCACCAGTAGATGAATGGATAAAGAAGATTGATGTATATACACAATGGAATATTACTTACTCACAAAAAGAATGAAATTTTGCCATTTACAGTGACATGGATGAAACTGGAGGGTATTATGCTTAGTGAAATAAGCCAGACAGAGAAAGGCAAACATGATATGTTATCACCTGTATGTAGAACCAAAAAATGAATGAATGAATATAACAAAACAGAAACTGCTGCTGCTGCTGCTAAGTCGCTTCAGTTGTGTCCAACTTTGTGCGACCCCATAGAAGCCAGCCCACCAGGCTCCCCTGTCCCTGGGATTCTCCAGGCAAGAACACTGGAGTGGATTGCCATTTCCTTCTCCAGTGCGTGAAAGTGAAAAGTGAAAGTGAAGTCACTCAGTTGTGCCTGACTCTGAGCGACCCCATGGACTGCAGCCTACCAGGCTCCTCCAGCCGTGAGATTTTCCAGGCAAGAGTACTGGCGTGGGGTGCCATCGTCTTCTCTGAAAACAGAAACTACTATGTATAAAATAAATAAACTCATAAGGATGTATTGTATAGCACAGGGAATATAGCTGATATTTTATAACTTTAAAATGAGCATAATCTTAAATATTGAATTGCTATGTTATACATCTGAAACTAATACTGTAAACCAACTATAATTCAATTTTTTTAGTAAAATGCAGTTTCTCAAAGAGACTCAGGTTCATAACAGGCATAAGGCACCCAAGTGAATGAAGGGCTAAGTAAAATATGGTATATGCAATGGAATATTTGTCAATCTTAAAAATGAAGGAAATTCTGATACATGCTGCAACATGAACCTTGAGGACATCATTCTAAGTGAAATAAGCCTGTCACAAAAAGACATCCTGCTTTCATGAGTTACTTAGAGTAGTTAGATTCAGAGAGATAGAAAGTAGAATGGTGATTGCCAAGGGCTAGAGAGAGGGAGAACAGGGAATTATTGTTTAATGGTTTAGTATTTAAGCTTTCCTAGATGGAAATATTTCTGGAGGTGGATGAGGTGATGGTTGTACAACAATGTGAACGTACTTAATGCCTCTGAACTATACTCTTTAAGTGGTTGATGGTTAGTTTTATGTTATGTGTATTTTGCCACAATTAACAATAGAACATGACAAGATAAAACAAATTCAAGAATCTCTACCAATTATTATGTTAATTACAATATGTAACATCAAATATGAAGGAAGAGTATAAGAATAAATAAAGCTTTTTAATGCAATTCAGTTACTTTATTAATAAAACACTTTTATTAATTTTCTCATTTTGTAACAGACAAATAATATGTATTCACGGAATAATTATATTCATGGACAGGCATTAATATGGACCTGAAATTTGAGAACTAATGGTGTTAATTATATTAAAAATAGAAGTGAAGGGAAAGAGAACAATAATTAAAGAAGGTAGCAGGGGCAAGGGAAGAACATTGCCTGTGTTGTTGGCTAAGCTGTACTTTTATGTACTATGATGAGTCACCTATTTCTTCATATTTTGGCAGACATGACTTTGAATAATCATAAGGTATTTGTTTTCAGTATATTCAGTATATTCAGATATTCAGTATTTTATTGAGAACTTGGTATGCTGCCAGGGCCTTCACTCTTCTAAGGATTATATTATCAAAATCTTTTACACGTAAAAGCTTATGCTAAAGATGTGTGTATATGGGTATGTGTGTGTGTGTTCAGTTGCCAAGTCGTGTCTGAAACTTTGAGACCCCATGGACAGTGGCATGCCAGGCCTCCCTGTACTGTACTATAAAACAATAGTATTATGTAAAGCCGCATAACTTAAAGATAAACATGAAATAACACAGAGATCTATATAATCTGGCTATTGTCTAGCTGCTATATTATATTTCCCCTATATTTTCAGTCTCTGAAAATCTTGAATAATATTTTTTACTGTATCCTATGTATATATGGCACGGTCTTGAATGTCATGTATTTTCTGTCTGAGCCGCTAGCTTGTTTTCTGATTGGGGTTCATTTTCTCTATTCTAAGAATAGAACTGAAAGGAGGGGATAATTTTTCAGGGAGGAGTGGATTGGAAGTTTGGGATTTGCAGATGTAAACTGTTATATACAGAATGGATAAACAACAAGGTCCTATCGCTTAGCACAGGGAACTATATTCAATATCCTGTGATAAACCATAATGGAAAATATATATGCATAACAGAATCACTTTGCTGTACAGCTGAAATTAATGCAACATTGTAAATCAACTATACTTTATTAAAATAAATATTAAAAGAAATAAAGATGGGGGACATTTGACTCAGAGGAGAACGAAGACGCACAGTTTTGCTACAGCCACTTCCTTGGCATATGAAATTTCCTCCCAGCACACTTTCTCAAATTGCAACATTGCTTCTTCCTAATTTTAATAGATATTTAACCCTGGACTATTAGAAGGATTTTCTTAGAGGACTAAACAAATATATTATGAAAGGTAATTATTCAGTCTCTTTTGCTTTCTTGTAGATTTCTAGATTTAAACTTTAGTGTTCCCCATAATAGATATATATGATTTTCTGAGCAAGAACCATGAAAGACAAAGATTTGGCCAGTGACAGAAGGGGATTAGTTTTACTAAAATTATATGCTGAATAATTTAAGTTCCTTTTAAAGGGAAATTTAAGTATACTTGCAGCCTTATGCTGATTATGAGCTTTGTGGAAATGCTTTTTAAAACATTAAAATTGAAGGTGAATGAGTTCATCTAATTTATTACAGTCTGAACAACGGAGTATATATAAACTGTAGAGTTGAAAGGATTTTTTATGANGTTGCAATGGTAAATGGAATTGATTCCTTAATTTCTTTTTCTACTTTCTCATTATTAGTGTATAGGAATGCAAGGGATTTCTGTGTGTTGATTTTATATCCTGCAACTTTACTATATTCATTGATTAGCTCTAGTAATTTTCTGGTGGAGTCTTTAGGGTTTTCTATGTAGAGGATCATGTCATCTGCAAACAGTGAGAGTTTTACTTCTTCTTTTCCAATCTGGATTCCTTTTATTTCTTTTTCTGCTCTGATTGCTGTGGCTAAAACTTCCAGAACTATGTTGAATAGTAGCAGTGAAAGTGGGGACCCTTGTCTTGTTCCTGACTTTATGGGAAATGCTTTCAATTTTTCTCCATTGAGGATAATATTTGCTGTGGGTTTGTCATATATAGCTTTTATTATGTTGAGGTATGTATACATTCTTTTTTAATGTTCTTTTCCATTATGGTTTATCATAGAATAATGAATATAGTTCTCTATGCTATAATACAATAGGACTTTGTTGTTTATACATAAAAACTTACATCTGCTAACCCCAACCTCCCACTTCATCTGTTCCCCAACCCCTTTCCCTTTGGCAAATACCAATCTGTTCTCTATATTTGTGATTTCAAACATGTTCCTTTCATAGCTCCTGTGCATAGACACTTTACGCACAGCTGTCTCTCTTACTAAACTGTAAGCTCTTGAGATCAGGGCCACACCTAATTTCCTGTGTTCCTTGCAGGGTGCCTTGCACAAATCTTAGTATTCCAGACATGATTCCATGTCCAGTTCTAACTGTTGCTTCCTGACCTGCATACACATTTCTCAAGAGGCAGGTCAGGTGGTCTGGTATTCCCATCTCTTTCAGAATTTTCCACAGTTTATTGCAGTCCACACAGTCAAAGGCTTTGGCATAGTCAATAAAACAGAAATAGATGTTTTTCTGAAACTCTCTTGCTTTTTCGATGATCTAGTGGATGTTGGCAATTTGATCTCTGGTTCCTCTGCCTTTTCTAAAACCAGCTTGAACATCTGGAAGTTCATGGTTCATGTACTGTTGAAGACTGGCTTGCAGAATCTTGAGTATTACTTCACAGAGAAATGCAAATCAAAACTGCAATGATATAGCACCTCATACCTGTCAGAAAGGCTATCATCAAAAAGTCTATAAATTACAGGACTTTCCTGGTTGCTCAGTGGTAAGGAATCTGCCTGCCAAGGCAGGAGACATGGATTCAATCCCTATCCCTGATCTAGGAAGATCCCACATGCCGGGGAGTCCCTATCCCTGATTCAGGAAGATCCCACATGCCGGGGAGCAACTAAGCCCCTGTGCCACAACTGTTGAGCCTGTGCTCTACAGCCGGGGAGCTACTACTACAGAAACCAGTGTGCCCTAGAGACTGTGCTCTGCAGCAAGAGAATCCACTGCAATGAGAAGCCTGCTCACCACAGCTAGAGAGTAGGCCCCATCTGCTGCAACTAGAGAAAAGCCCGTGCAGCAACAAAGACCCAGCACAGCCAAAAATAAATAAATAAATAAATAAAATTATTTAAAAGTCTATGAATTATCAATGTTGCTGAGGATGTGGAAAAAAGGAATCCCTTATACACTGTTGGTGGGAAGGGAGGTTTCACACAAAAAAAGATAAAAATAGAACAACCACAAGATCCAGCAGCTCCACTCCTGGAGAAAATGAAAATACTAATTTGAGCAGCATTATTTACAATTGCCAAGATATGGAAGTAAACTAAGTGTCCACCAGTAGATGAATGGATAAAGAAGATTGATGTATATACACAATGGAATATTACTTACTCACAAAAAGAATGAAATTTTGCCATTTACAGTGACATGGATGAAACTGGAGGGTATTATGCTTAGTGAAATAAGCCAGACAGAGAAAGGCAAACATGATATGTTATCACCTGTATGTAGAACCAAAAAATGAATGAATGAATATAACAAAACAGAAACTGCTGCTGCTGCTGCTAAGTCGCTTCAGTTGTGTCCAACTTTGTGCGACCCCATAGAAGCCAGCCCACCAGGCTCCCCTGTCCCTGGGATTCTCCAGGCAAGAACACTGGAGTGGATTGCCATTTCCTTCTCCAGTGCGTGAAAGTGAAAAGTGAAAGTGAAGTCACTCAGTTGTGCCTGACTCTGAGCGACCCCATGGACTGCAGCCTACCAGGCTCCTCCAGCCGTGAGATTTTCCAGGCAAGAGTACTGGCGTGGGGTGCCATCGTCTTCTCTGAAAACAGAAACTACTATGTATAAAATAAATAAACTCATAAGGATGTATTGTATAGCACAGGGAATATAGCTGATATTTTATAACTTTAAAATGAGCATAATCTTAAATATTGAATTGCTATGTTATACATCTGAAACTAATACTGTAAACCAACTATAATTCAATTTTTTTAGTAAAATGCAGTTTCTCAAAGAGACTCAGGTTCATAACAGGCATAAGGCACCCAAGTGAATGAAGGGCTAAGTAAAATATGGTATATGCAATGGAATATTTGTCAATCTTAAAAATGAAGGAAATTCTGATACATGCTGCAACATGAACCTTGAGGACATCATTCTAAGTGAAATAAGCCTGTCACAAAAAGACATCCTGCTTTCATGAGTTACTTAGAGTAGTTAGATTCAGAGAGATAGAAAGTAGAATGGTGATTGCCAAGGGCTAGAGAGAGGGAGAACAGGGAATTATTGTTTAATGGTTTAGTATTTAAGCTTTCCTAGATGGAAATATTTCTGGAGGTGGATGAGGTGATGGTTGTACAACAATGTGAACGTACTTAATGCCTCTGAACTATACTCTTTAAGTGGTTGATGGTTAGTTTTATGTTATGTGTATTTTGCCACAATTAACAATAGAACATGACAAGATAAAACAAATTCAAGAATCTCTACCAATTATTATGTTAATTACAATATGTAACATCAAATATGAAGGAAGAGTATAAGAATAAATAAAGCTTTTTAATGCAATTCAGTTACTTTATTAATAAAACACTTTTATTAATTTTCTCATTTTGTAACAGACAAATAATATGTATTCACGGAATAATTATATTCATGGACAGGCATTAATATGGACCTGAAATTTGAGAACTAATGGTGTTAATTATATTAAAAATAGAAGTGAAGGGAAAGAGAACAATAATTAAAGAAGGTAGCAGGGGCAAGGGAAGAACATTGCCTGTGTTGTTGGCTAAGCTGTACTTTTATGTACTATGATGAGTCACCTATTTCTTCATATTTTGGCAGACATGACTTTGAATAATCATAAGGTATTTGTTTTCAGTATATTCAGTATATTCAGATATTCAGTATTTTATTGAGAACTTGGTATGCTGCCAGGGCCTTCACTCTTCTAAGGATTATATTATCAAAATCTTTTACACGTAAAAGCTTATGCTAAAGATGTGTGTATATGGGTATGTGTGTGTGTGTTCAGTTGCCAAGTCGTGTCTGAAACTTTGAGACCCCATGGACAGTGGCATGCCAGGCCTCCCTGTACTGTACTATAAAACAATAGTATTATGTAAAGCCGCATAACTTAAAGATAAACATGAAATAACACAGAGATCTATATAATCTGGCTATTGTCTAGCTGCTATATTATATTTCCCCTATATTTTCAGTCTCTAAAAATCTTGAATAATATTTTTTACTGTATCCTATGTATATATGGCACGGTCTTGAATGTCATGTATTTTCTGTCTGAGCCGCTAGCTTGTTTTCTGATTGGGGTTCATTTTCTCTATTCTAAGAATAGAACTGAAAGGAGGGGATAATTTTTCAGGGAGGAGTGGATTGGAAGTTTGGGATTTGCAGATGTAAACTGTTATATACAGAATGGATAAACAACAAGGTCCTATCGCTTAGCACAGGGAACTATATTCAATATCCTGTGATAAACCATAATGGAAAATATATATGCATAACAGAATCACTTTGCTGTACAGCTGAAATTAATGCAACATTGTAAATCAACTATACTTTATTAAAATAAATATTAAAAGAAATAAAGATGGGGGACATTTGACTCAGAGGAGAACGAAGACGCACAGTTTTGCTACAGCCACTTCCTTGGCATATGAAATTTCCTCCCAGCACACTTTCTCAAATTGCAACATTGCTTCTTCCTAATTTTAATAGATATTTAACCCTGGACTATTAGAAGGATTTTCTTAGAGGACTAAACAAATATATTATGAAAGGTAATTATTCAGTCTCTTTTGCTTTCTTGTAGATTTCTAGATTTAAACTTTAGTGTTCCCCATAATAGATATATATGATTTTCTGAGCAAGAACCATGAAAGACAAAGATTTGGCCAGTGACAGAAGGGGATTAGTTTTACTAAAATTATATGCTGAATAATTTAAGTTCCTTTTAAAGGGAAATTTAAGTATACTTGCAGCCTTATGCTGATTATGAGCTTTGTGGAAATGCTTTTTAAAACATTAAAATTGAAGGTGAATGAGTTCATCTAATTTATTACAGTCTGAACAACGGAGTATATATAAACTGTAGAGTTGAAAGGATTTTTTATGACCACAATCTGCACTGCCTGAGAATGACTAAAACACTCAAAATACTTTGCTAATATTTCAAACATGTAAATAAGGCAAACATCATACCTTCATCCTATTTAAAGCAAAAATAAAGAGATATATATAGGAGTATATGTGGTTTAAGGCAGAATTAGAGTTATTTATTCCGCATAAATTTAATCCTAAATTTAGACAAAAATAGAGATATATATAGAAACATATGTGGTTTAAGGCAAATTGGGGTTATGGCATTATGCTGTAACTTTTTATGATTATTATTAATAACTATGTGTGCCATAGTCAGCTTGTTTTTTTTTTTTTAAATGACTACTGCTGTTTTCTGTGAATTTGTGTTATTTTTATTTGCTGTCTTAACATTCTATTTTTGAATCCCATGGAAAGAGATTTTAGAGCCATTTTACCTCTTTCATTTCAGACTACTAGGCTTAGCTGAACCTTAAAAACAAGCTTTTTTTTTTGGTACGACTTGAAAATTACTCTTCAAACGATTGTTCTTTCATGAAAGGTCAAAAAGGGCCTAATTGACAATCAATTAATGCTGCTTCAAGATTAAAAAATTGAGAGAAAGAATGCTTTAACAGTTAAATCTGATTCTGGTCTGTGATCTTTGATCATTAGAAAAAGCTCATGATTTCCTATCATTAAAACATAGATAAGTAGAATGTAATAACCTAAGAAAACCCATAAATGACCCCAAAGGAAAAGACAAGCAAGAACTTCAGTCTTGACTTTTGGCTTATATTAATTCATATTTTTTTGTGTGTGAAAAATCCACTTTTCCCCCTCCTAATACATATGGTATTAGACATCTGATTAAAGGAGAGAAAGCAATACATAATGAGTATTCTGCCTAAAATTTGGAAATAAAATCATTTCAAAGGTATCTGGTTCAGTAAATGCTTAGTTCAACATATTAAAAATTAGAATTTACTAGCTGCTTAAATCTTCTCCTTTGAAACTGGAAAAGACTGTAGGTTAGAATAAAAATATAATGCCTGCACTGAGTTGGTTTTGCATGCCCCTGGGCAGATCATGTGTGGGCTTCCCTGGGTGGCTCAGACTGTAAAGAATTCACCTGCAATGCAGGAGACCTGGGTATGTAACCTCCCCGTGCTTTAATTTTCTTAGCAGTAACTAGGAGGATAATAATATATCTCATTGTATGAATTTATAGAATTAATGGATCTCAAAAAAAAAGTTATTGGCAGACCTAACTACTTTAATCATATTTTTAACTTACACCATAAAAATTTAGCTAGTAACTTTGAATGAAAACAAGGTCTCAAGCTGACAGCTTTTTGTCTTCCATGTATTGTTACTGTTGTAGCCACCTGTTCTGGGAAATAAACTCACTCAGAAGGACAACACAGATAGTGGAGTGCAATTTATTACACCAGTGGGCCCAAGGCAGAGTCTCCTCTTAGCCAAGGACCCTGACCAGTTTTTCTGAAAACTTTATATACCCTAAGTGTACGTGCCCAAACCCACTTCCCC
Organism: Neotragus moschatus; assembly: GCA_006410615.1. NCBI lineage: Eukaryota > Metazoa > Chordata > Mammalia > Artiodactyla > Bovidae > Neotragus > Neotragus moschatus. Next base: position 497,227 of record SJYA01002911.1, on the reverse strand, counting down.
AAATTCCCTGAAACTAGTCTGAACAAAGGAAAAGAAAGATACAATCAAAGTTAACCCGTGATTCATATGCCTTAAGCCTAGGTAGTTAACAGTGGACAATTATCAACAGGCCTGTGGTCATACCCCAATAAGCATAATAGAATTTATGATTCTATTTGGTTACACAGATAATTAGGGTATTCTTTTAGGCAACAGAGAGTCTAGCTATGAGCCCTGGGGTTCCATCCAGGGGACCTGGTTTTCCAGTTGGTATGTCATTTCCATAGATACTTGGCATAGAGCTCAAAGTCCACAGTCCGGCCCAAGATGGAATCCTGCTTTCAAGATGGAGCCTGTTCTGTCTGTTTCCTCCTTCATTCCCCCCTCTTGATGATCTTAACTCATAGTATGAGCATCGTTCATAGGGATATACTGCACCCTGACTCTCCGACCTCCAATTTGGGATAACAGCATCAACCTTTGCATTGGTTACAAAGTTCATAATACGTTGTAAAATAAGGGTCCACAAAGCAGATCTATCAGGGCAACTATAACAATGGTAAATATAGTTTTCCACCAATCACTGTTTACCCAAGATAGGACTGAAGTCCAAAAAGGAAGATTATCATCAGACATAACTTTTACCTGATCTTTCATGTCATCTAGGGTGGCTGATATATAGCCAGATAAGTCAGGATTATATACACAACATTCAACTTTAATTATAGCACAGGTCCGTCTTTGTACTGAAACAATGGTTAATCTCAAGATGATACCAGCAAGTCCTTGTAGCAGCAGTTGATTGTAGAGCTTCATCTCTGTTTCTTCTTTAAGATGATCTTGGTTTCACAGGGCTCAGTGGGGTCCTTTTGTGTAGTCCACCCGGCATCCTCTGGGTCTGCGTGGTTTGCTCTCCTCATCCTCGTGTGGTGGATCCAGGGAGTGACACCTGCAACTTTAGCTGCAGTCGGGCTGGTTAGAACAACAGTATATGGACCCTTCCAGTGTGGGGTCAAGGAGTTGTGTTTCCAGTCCTTGACCACACCTGATCCCTGGGCACAAATTCGTGAATCTGTTCCCCAAAGGGGAATGGCACCCTTCCTTGTACAAACTTAGTTACCTGATTTATTACCTTACCCAGTTGTTCCATCCGCTGTGAAATCTCATCGCCCCTTACTTGAGGCAAATCTGTTGACACCCGTTTTATTATGGGAGGGGTTCTCCCATATACAATTTTGTATGGAAAAGAGCCATGGGACTGCAGGGTCATCCTGAGTCTGAGCAGAGCTGTCAGAAACAAGTCCACCCAGGAACAGTCAGTCTCTAAGATCCACTTGGAGAGTGTCTCTTTAAGTGTCCGGTTGGTTCCTTCCACCATCCCAGAACTCTGGGACCTATATACTGTATGTAATTTCCACTTGATGTTTAAAGTTTTGCTTACTTGTTATACTAAGTCAGCTATGAAAGCTGGGCCATTGTCTGATCCAATGCTGGTAGGAAACCCAAATCTGGGAACCATCTCCCTAAGCAGGCACCAGGCTACTTTTGATGCTCTTTCAGTCCGGGTAGGAAAAGCTTCTACCCATCCCGAGAACGTACATACTATAACCAGCAGGTAATGGTAGTGTCGGCAAGGTTTCATCTCAGTGAAGTCCACTTCCAGGTGTTCAAAGGGCAGCGTGCCTTTTACCTGAATCCCTGGAGGTTTCTGTCTGTGCTGAGAGGCAGCATTGACCTGTGAGCAGGAAGTGCAGTTCTGAGATTTTGTCCTTTTGACAGCCAGAGGGCCTGGATTAAAGCATATAGTTCGGCCTGTTGAGCAGACCAATGTGATGGCAGAGAGCTAGCCTCAACGATGGTTTCTTCCATGACTACTGCATATCCCGACAGCCATTGTCCTTGTTTCACCAGGCTGGGGCCACTGGTGTGCAGGACCAAATCTGGGTCTGGGATTGGCTGGTCTCTCAAGTCAGGCCTGCTGGCATATTTCCTTCCAATCATGTGAGGGCCCACCTTCTCCCACAAGAAAGAGAGTGGCCAGACTCAGGGCCTGACAAGGCTCAGTAGTAACATGGGGGTTCTCACATAACAGTCCCTGATATTAAAAAAAAAAGCAAAAAAAAACAGTCCCTGGTATTGCATAATCTGGGATGTTGATAGCCATTTATGGGGGTCCCCTTGCAGGAGAGTGTTGACCTCATGTAGGACTTTTATGAACAAATCTTGGCCGAAAGTCAGCTCAGTTGCCTCCCAGACCAGTAAGGCAACTGCAACATCTGCCCANACAAAACAAACAAAAAAAAAAAACAGTCCCTGGTATTGCATAATCTGGGATGTTGACAGCCATTTATGGGGGTCCCCTTGCAGGAGAGTGTTGACCTCATGTAGGACTTTTATGAACGAATCTTGGCCAAAAGTCAGCTCGGTTGCCTCCCAGACCAGTAAGGCAACTGCAACATCTGCCCATAAGCATCCCAGACACCCAGTGTCAACATTGTCCAGCTGATTAGAGATAAGTCACCGGTCTGTCCCATGTCCCCATAATCTGGGACAACACTCCCATAGCCACTTTGTCCTTTTCAGTCACATAAAGAGTAAATGGCTTAGCAAGGTCTGGCTTTGAGTTCTATTACCAGTGGGACTTGTTTTGCAAGCGGTGGGGGGAGGGGGGGTCTTCCACCCAGACCTCAGGGAATTGTTGAGTTAACTCTCTCTCTCGACTGTTTAGCCCGTCTGGTTTCCTTGCCGGGAGACTGTGCAACCTCCATTCATCTTGAGGGGTTACCAGAGAGGTGGATACAATCTAGAAGGTCCAGCTGAGGTGGAATTCTGGGGGCATTGATCAGAGGTCTCCATTGCTGGGATTGGAGCCTGCCAAAACGGCAGCTCTAGGAACTCCAGGAGAGCTGGCGGAAGAGTAGNTGTTTAGCCCGTCTGGTTTCCTTGCCGGGAGACTGTGCAACCTCCATTCATCTTGAGGGGTTACCAGAGAGGTGGATACAATCTAGAAGGTCCAGCTGAGGTGGAATTCTGGGGGCATTGATCAGAGGTCTCCATTGCTGGGATTGGAGCCTGCCAAAACGGCAGCTCTAGGAACTCCAGGAGAGCTGGCGGAAGAGTAGTGGCTGCTGCAGGAACTTCACCTGGCCCTGGATTGGGCATTAAGGTGGCCTCCGGTACTGGTAGAGCACTGGGAGGCAGGCNTTTTCCAAGGCAAACCACTCAACATCAAAGTAATTCAAGTCTATGCCCCAGCCACTAATGTTGAAGAAGCTGAAGTTGACCAGTTCTAAGAAGACCTATAAGACCTTCTAGATCTAACACCAAAAAGAAGATATCCTTCTCATCATAGGGGATTTGGATGCAAAAGTAAAAAGTCAAGAAATAACTGGAGTAACAGGCAAGTTTGGCCTTGGAGTACAAAACGCAGCAGGGCAAAGGCTAACACAGTTTTGTCAAAGGAGCACACTGGTCATGGCAAACACCATTTTCCAACAATACAAGGGAAGACTCTACACATAGACATCACCAGATGGTCAGTATCAAAATCAGATTGATTATATTCTTTGAACCCCCAAATGGAGAGGTTCTATACAGTCAGCAAAAACAAGACCTGGAGCTGACTGTGGCTCAGATCAAGAGCTCCTTTTTGCAAAAGTTAGGCTTAAAGGAAGTAGGGAAAACCATCAGGGCATTCAGGTATGACCTAAATTAAATCCCTTATGATTATACAGTGGAAATGACGAATAGATTTAAGGGATTAGGTCTGGTAGACAGAGTGCCTGAAGAACTATTGACAGAGGTTCACACACTGTACGGGAGGCAGTGATCAAAACTATCCCAGAAAAAAAGAAAGGTGAGAAGGCAAAGTGACTGTCTGAGGAGGCTTTACAAATAGCTGAGGAGAGAAGAAAAGTGAAAGGCAAGGGAGAAAGGGAAAGATATATGCAACTGAATGCAGAGTTCCAGAGAATAGCAAGGAGAGACAAGAGGGCCTTCTTAAATGAAAATGCAAAGAAATAGAGGAAAACAATAGAATGGTAAAGACTAGAGATGTATTCAAGAAAATTAGAGCTATAAAGGGAACGTTTCACGCAACGACAGGCACAATAAAGGACAGAAACTATAAGAATCTAACAGAAAGAGAAGAAATTAAGAAGAGGAGGCAAGAATACACAAGAGAACTATATCAAAAAGGTTTTAACGACCCAAATAACCATGATGGTGTGGTGACTCTCCTAGAGCCATATATCCTGGAGGGTGAAGTCAAGTGGACCTTAGGAAGCATTACTACGAACAAAGCTAGTGGAGGTGATGGAATTTCAGCTAAGCTATTTAAAATCCTGGGAGATGATGCTGTTAAAGTGCTATATTCAATATGCCAGGAAATTTGCAAAACTCAGCAGTGGCCAAAAGACTGGAAAAGGTCAGTTTACATTCCAGTTCCAAAGAAGGGCAGTGCCAAAGACTGTTTGTACTACCACACAATTGCACTCATTTCACAAGCTAGTAAGGTTATGTTCAAAATCCTTCAAGCTAGGTTTCTGAAGTACATGAACCGAAAAATTCCAGATGTACAAGCTGGGTTTCAAAGAGGCAGAGTAACCAGAGATCAAATTGTGAACATTCACTGGACCCTGGAGAAAGCAAGGGAGTTCCAGAAAAACATCTGCTTCTGCTTCAATAACTATGCTAAAGCCTTTGGCTGTGTGCTGTGTGGATCGCAGCAAACTGGAAAATTCTTAAAAAGAAGGGAATACCAGAACACCTTATCTGCTTTCTGAGAAACTATATGTAGATTAAGAAGAAACAGTTAGAAACAGACTTGGAACAATGGACTGGTTCAAAATTGGGAATGAAGTACAACAGGGTGTTTATTGTCACTCTGTTTATTAAATCTATATGCAGAGTACATCATCTGAAATGCCATGCTGGATGAAGCACAAGCTGGACTCAAGACTGCTGGGAGAAATATCAACAACCTTAGATATGCAGATGATAGCACTCTAATAGCAAAAACCTTGATGAGGGTGAAAGAGAAGACTGCAAACACAGGCTGAAAATTCACCATCATCCATTGGATCATAGACAAAGCAAGAGAATTCCAGAAAAACATCTCCTTCTGCTTCACTGACTACACAAAAGCCTTTGCCTGTGTAGAACACAGCAAACTGTGGAAAATTCTTAAAGAGATGGGAATACCAGACCACCTTACTTGCCTCCTGAGATATCTGTATGCAGGTCAAGAAGCAACAATTAAATCAGACATGGAAAATGGACTGGTTCCAAAACGGGAAAGGAATATGTCAAGGCTGTATATCACCCTGCTTATTTAACTTATATGCAGAGTATGTCATGCAAAATGGCAAGCTGGATGAAGCACAAAGATTGCCGGGAGAAATATCAATAAACTCAGATACGCAGATGATACCATCCTTATGGCAGAAAGCAAAGAGGAACTAAAGAGCCTCTTGATGAAGGTGAAAGATGAGAGTGAAAAAGCTGGCTTAAAACTTAGCATTCAAAAACGAAGATCATGGCATCCAGTCCCATCACTTCATGGCAAATAGATGGGGAAACAGTGACAGACTTTATTTTCTTGGTTTCTTTATTTTCTTGATTTTGATTTCTTCAAAATCACTGCAGATGGTAACTGCAGCCATGAAATTAAAAGATACTTGCTCTTTGGAAGAAAAGCTATGACCAACCTAGACAGCATATTAAAAAGCAAAGACATTATTTTGCCAACAAAAGTCTGTCTAATCAAAGCTATGGTTTTTCCAGTAGTCATTTATGGATGTGAGAGCTGGGGCATAAAGAAAGCTGAGTGCTGAAGTATTGATACTTTTGACCTGTGGTGCTGGAGAAAACTCTTGAGAGTCCCTGGGACTGCAAGGAGATCAAACCAGTCAATCCTAAAGAAAATCAGTCCTGAATATTCATTGGAAGAACTGATACTGAAGCTGAAGCTCCAATACTTTGACCACCTAATGAGAACAGCTGACTCACTAGAAAAGACCCTGATACTGGGAAAGACTGAAGGCAGGACAATGGGGTAACAGAGGATGAGATGGTTATATGGCATCACTGATTCAATGGACATGAGTTTGAGCAAACTGCAGGAGCTGGTGATTGATAGGGAAGCCTGGCATGCTGCAGTCCATGGGGTCACAGAGTCAGACACAACTGAGCGGCTGAACTAAACTGACTAAAGATCATGACATTTGTCCCATCACTTCATGGCAAATTAGAAGGGGAAAAAGTGGAAACAGTGACAGATTTCATTTCCTTTGGCTCCAAAATCACTGTAAATGGTGACTGAAGACATGAAATTAAAAGATGCTTGCTCCTTGGAAGTAAAGCGATGACAAACCTACACAGCATACTCAAAAGCAGAGATATCACTTTGCCAACAAAGGTCTGTATAGTCAACCTATGGTTTTTCCAGTAGTCATGTATGGATGTGAGAACTGGATCATAAAGAAGGCTGAATGTTGAAGAATTGATGCTTTTGAATAGTGGTGCTGGAGAAGACTTGCAAATCCCTTGGACTGCAAGGAGATCAAACCAGTCAATCCTAAAGGAAATCAACTGTGATGATACCTGAAGGACTGATGCTGAAGCTGAAGCTCCAATACTTTGGCCACCAGATGTGAAGAGCTGACTCGCTGGGAAAAAACCTTGATGCTGGGAAAGATTGAACGCAGGAGAAGGGGAGGACAAAGGATGAGGTGGTTGGATGGCATCACTGATTCAGTGGACATGATTCTGAGCAAACTCAGCAATTGTGGAAAACAGGGAAGCTTGGCATGCTGCAGTCCATGATGTCACAATCAGATATGACTTAGTGACTGAAAAAAACATGGAAAAATTTTTTTTAATTTTTAAAAATTAAAAAAAAATTTTTTTAATGGTAGTTTTATTCTTAGTTTTTTAAGGAATCTCCATACTGTCTTCCATAGTGGCTGTATCAATTTACATTTCCACCAACAGTGCAAAAGGGTTCCTTTTTATCCACACCATCTCTCTAGCATTCATTGTTTGCGGATTTTTTTGATGATAGCCATTCTGACTGGTGTGAGGTAATACTTCATTGTCGTTTTGTTTTTCTCTAATAATGAGTGATGTTGAGCATATTTTCGTATGTTTAGTAGTCATCTGTATGTCTTCTTTGGAGAAATGTCAGTTTAGGTCTCCTGTCCACTTTTTGATTGGGTTGTTTTTCTGGTATTGAGCTGAATGACCTGCTTGTACATTTTGGAGATTAATCCTTTGTCAGTTGTTTTGTTATTATTTTCTCCCATTCTGAGAGTTGTCTGTTCACCTTGCTCAGTTTCCTTTCCAGTGCAAAAAATTTTAATTGGGTCCCATTTATTTTTATTTCATTTCTCTGGGAGGTGGGTCATAGAGGATCTTGCTGTGATTTATGGCAAAGAGTATTCTGCCTATGTTTTCCTCTTAAGAGTTTTACAGGCTTTGCTCTTATATTAGGTCATTAAATCCATTTATTTTTGTGTGTTAGGAAGTATTCTAATTTCATTGTTTCACACATAGCTGTCCAGTTTTCCCAGCACCACCTATTGAAGGGGCTATCTTTTCTCCATGGTATATTCTTGCCTTCTTTTGTCAAAGATAAGGTACCCAAAGGTGTGTGGGTTTATCTCTGGGCTACTAACTATAGGTTACCTATGTGTTCCTGTTCCACTCAGTTTCAAATAACAGTGCACCATGCACTTTGACAACTATTCTTTATGAACCTATTCTGTGGCAGGCACTCTGCTGGGTTCTGTATATTATTTTACTTCATTTGTTCATCAAGGCCTCAGGCTCCAGTAGTGTGACAGACAGAGCCTGAATTGCAAACTTTGATTTGTATGTCACATCTTGGCAGAACTGGTGAATCATTTCAGCCCTGAACCCTAATTTCATTTACTCTAAAATCCAGAGGCTAAGGAAATATGAAGAATGAGAAGCCAGCAGATATAGCCTGTGATGTAAAGGCCTTAACACTTTTAAGTGCAATGGGAAAACACCTTGTACCTTGCAGAGTTTGCAGCAAGGCTGTTTATGTGATCAGAAAAATGTCTTTAAATGATCTCTTGCCTACTCTCTGGATAATATTCCATAAGAAAGGCTGTGTAAAGCTCTCAGCACTGAAAATACTTCCAAATCTTGTATCCCCAGCCCAGATCTACTCTTAAGCCACTCTTCATTTGATATTCTCTTGGTGTCAAAAAAGCGTATTTGACTTAATAAGAGAAAAGCTCAGATGCCATCTCAGAAAATAGTACCACTGACTACTCACTGGCTCACATTAAAATTTTAGGTGCCATCCTGTGTGTCCCTTTCCTCCACTACCCACATGCAATCCGCCACCAAATGCTGCTAGCTCTCCATGCTAGTGTAAACCATCCTCTGCTGTGGACCTCCACAGACCTCCTAACTGGCCTTTTGACCCTCAATCCATCAGCCACAAGTGATCTTTAAAAATCTAGGTCTAACCTATGTCTCTCTTAATGCAAAGTGTGAAATTCTTTATCATCTTCCCTTTGCTCTTTGCTGTTAAGTTTCTTACCCTATGAGGTCTTGCATGATGGGCTCCTGTCTGTCCTCTATTTACCTTTTGCTCACCAAGTCCAGTCACATTGATATCATTTCTGTTCCTTAAGCTCCTTTCAGTCTTGGAGCTTTGTGTTCCTGTGCCCTCTGCAGGGGATACCCCCAGCTCTTGGCATGGTGACAAATTCTCATTCTGTGGTTCAAAGAGAAGACTGCTGTGGCTGACATGGCCTGCCCCTTGGACTTTAATTCACTTATCATAATCTGATATTTTGTTTACTTGTTGTAGCAGGTAGACTGTAAGGTGGAGTCCATGATTCCCATCCGTGATATGTGTTCCCTTGTGTGATCCCTCTTCTTAGTGTGAGTGGAACCCAATTGCTTCTAACCCACAGAATGTAATGAAAGTGACAGGCTGCACGGGATTATGTGTACATGATTATGTGTTATAGCATGTTACATCCATCTTGCTTAGAGACCCTCTTCCTTGGTAGTTTTGAAGAAGCAGGATGCCAGGTTATGAGCTTATTTATGACAGGGATTGAGAAACTCAGCCCCAAACCCTACAAGGAAATGGGTGCAGCCAATGACTATGTGAGCTTGGATGTGGATCCTTTCCCTGTTGAGCCTCAAAGGAGAGCCCAGCCCTGACATCACTGTTACTGCAGTCATGCAAAGAACTCAGCTTAGAGAAGGCAATGGAAACCCACTCCAGTATTCTCATCTGGAAAATTCCATGAACAGAAGAGCCTGGCAGGCTACAGTCCATGGGGCCACAAAGAGTCAGACACAACTCAGTGACTAAACAACAAAGGACCCAGCTAAGCCAGACCTCTATTTCTAACATACCAAAATTGTAGGATAACAAACATGCTCTTTGTAAACCATTATGCAACAAGAGATAACTAATACACTTGTTAAGTGACTCCTACATTAGAAAGTAAACTTCAGGAGGCCAAGGGCCTTTTCACTCTTCACTTCTGAAGCTCAGAACCCAGCAGGGTATTTAGCTTAGACAGCTAGTAGTGGACACTTGCATGTAAGTAGGAAACATTCAAGAAACGTTAACTGTTAATATTAATATTATACTCCCATGTATTGGCAGGAATATGTCGTTCTTGTTCTCTAATCGAGCTGAAGTCACCTTTAGGGACAGGTGTGGCTGACTGTCATGGGATACAGAAAAGTACCAATTAAGGGCTTCATGTTCTCATGAATCAAATAGCAAGTACTTGCTTCCGTCTGCCCTTTTTCATTTGGGGTCAGAGCGTCTTTCCATCTCTAATACCCTATCACTCCCACCTATGCAGAGTCAGAGGGGGCTTACCCACTCCCTCTCCTAGTTCCTGAATGCACATATGTCCTTGCCCTGATTCGTCAGCATAGTCCATCCCCCACTTTCCCCTGCAGTTGGTTCGGGGTTGCCCACGTGACCCAAGTCTGTCCAGTCAGAGCCAAACTCAGAAAATCTGAATGTACTGCTGGAAAAGAGCAGCCTCTTTGCCCAATGTGGAGTGCTAACTATGAGGCTGATATAAAACTGGAGCTGCCGGGACCTCCACACAGGGACGGACTGTGCAAAAGTCATTTAAGACTGAGAAAAGTGGTGCTGAGAGATGAGGAGAGAGAGATTTGAATGACATCACTTGAGACCCTGGATCCAGCCGTGCCTAAAGACCGACCTCTTGGCTTTTTATTTCAGTGAAATGAATCTCTTCCCCCTCTACTTCCATTTTTTAAAGCCATTTTGAGTTCAGTGTCTACCACTAGCAACTAGAAAAGCCTTATTACCCAGGATCTGCCATTAAATTGACACAGAAGGAATGAATGGGTATGATGTCTACAGAGAATTCTGAAATAAAGAGTAAAGAAAAAACGCTCATCTAAATAAATATTTATTTAATAAAATACCATAGCAAATAAACTGCTGAAGTAGAAACCCCATAGGATTTAAAAAATTTCTGTAGTTGTTTAGCATTTGCATAGGACTTTTTGAAGAAATGGCTTAACAAGACAACTTCCTTAATACAATACAAAAGGTCAAGTGCAAATATTTTAAATAGTAACATCACTGAACAGTATTCAATGGTGGAAACGATACCTTTAGACTTAGAAAAAAAGCTCTTGGCCATAAGGATAAGATTGGACTCTATTTTCTAACTTTGTCTGAGAGGCCATTATTCCCAAATGCTATTTATCTTTCTGATAAAAGGCTCATAAGACAGAAGAGCTTGTCCTGTTTTGGATTTTCCCCCCTACCTTTTTTTTTTTCAAATGGGTGATGAAATAAGCAGCTCTCATTAAAAAGAAAGAAAAAGTAAAAACAATCTATGGTGACCCAAACTGGACTTTAGATACAGGATCTGAGCCTTTGGGAATCAGGTCACTGGCCTGTAGAGGCTCAGGACCTTGCTAAAGTTAGGTCTGCATCTCTAGGGAGGAGATGAGAGGCCCAAAGAGCCACCAAGCCAATGGGATTCTTTGCTGATTCTCCTCGGAAGGGTGGGTCAGCTGATGGAACTGACCCAAAGCAACAAGATCTCCAAAACTGTCTACTGTAGGACCCAACAAATAAGTGAAAAAGCTAGAGGACACCTAGCTTTTCCTTGGGGTCAGGTCCCTTCTAAGTCATAATCCTAAGCGGGAAAGGTGATCCAACAGTGTTCCAGAGGTGTTTGAATAAAACCTTTGGTTCCATTCAGCTGGTCATTCCTGGTAGAGCCCCTCTATGTGTGCAGACTTCATGGCCAGCGGACAGTCACCACTGGAGTTGGGTTGTGGCAATAGCCTGTTTGGTAACAAGAGGAAATGATTAGTTCTAAGGCCTCTTTAAAGAGCAATGTTGACTGTACACGACAGAATAAATGACATTCTTTGTTGGTTTACTTTTGGCCGCTTCTTGAAACCACACCAGATTTGGGGCTACACTAACTTTACAGATGAGGAAACTGGGGACACAAGAGGTTAAAATGCCTGAGTTAGGGGTAGAGGTTATGAGCCTTTTCCCTGTTCCAATTTGGATATTACATTTTCTCCAATTACTGTTTGTGTGCTTACAACAATCCAGCAAGAGAGGCAGGGTAAGGAGTAGCCCTGTTTAACCCATGAAGGAAAACTGAGAACAGAGATGTTGGGTAGCTAGTTCAAGATCACACAGCTGAAAAATGGCATAGCTGGGATTCAGACCCTATCACCAAATCTTAATTGACTATTTCTCTACATCATTAACAGAAGGGAGAGGTAGTAGGGGGAGAGAACTAGGTCNGCTCAGTACACTTCCTCTTGCCTTCCTCATAGCCACATTTCCCCTTCCAGGGTAGAATTAATAACATGGCAAATGCCCCACGGCAGACCTCCTTCCCCTTTTGCCTCACAAGTGGTCAAACTGCCCACCCGGTACTCCACAGTGACAGTTTCAGGGATGGACCATGGAAAGGAAGGAAAGTAGAGAAAGTAAACGGATGTGCTGCCTTTTCATAAGATTCACAAAATCCTAGATCGGTATTTTTCAAAGGATGGCTAACCACCACAAAGAAATGGCAAACATCTCTTTGTGGACTGTGATCTGGTTTGAAAAGGCAAACTGAGCCAATCAGATTTACTTTCTCGGTAATTTTAACTTAGCAACTCAGGGAGAAGCTGACAACAGGCAGTGGGACTTTAGGAGGAAAGGTGAAGGGGGACCCTCAATACTCAGCAAGGCACCTGGCAGGCAACAGATGCTCAATAAATGTTGAGTGAACGGCTTCTCTGTTTAATGACAACAGTTAGCATTCATGGAGAAGCTATTCTATGTCAAGGACTGTGCTGAGTACTTTACAGAACTGTAGGTTTCAACCCTCACAATTCTCTGAGACAGTATGATTACATTCCTATCTTACATATGAGGGATTTGAGTCTCAGAGAGAGTAAACAACATGTCCAAAATCACACTGGGGGAGGTGGGATTCTAACAGACTCCAGAGTCCATGTTTTAACTACTCTGACAAGCTGCCTTGGTTGATGTGATTTTGACAAGAACAGCAACATTTGACAGCAGTGGCAGGTGCCCTGAGTCATTTTCCAAGAGGGTGAGTAACTGAGCAAGATACCTTCCAGTAATACGACTCCCACAAAAGCAGCCAGGGAGGTAAGCACCACAAGGAGCAGGAAGAAGCCGACAGGAACGGCTGACACAGCAACAAATACCAGCAAGGTGAGGGTCAGAAAAGGATGCTGGTCCAGGTACTGACCCACTGGAGACTTCATAAAGGAAACCACCTGTGGACAAAGCGGAAGAGCAGGTGTGAAAGCCATGTCTGAATGCCAGGTTGATGAATTTGCCCGAGCTGCAGGAAGTATCAGCCAAGGTCATAAGGTTAGAAGGCCCGCTGGTAAGAAGTCAACAATAATAATCCTCCCAAGACATGAGTTGCCCCAGCAACAACTTAAGGCAGCTGTGGACAGGGCTAAGTTTGAGGGCCTGCCCAACCTCAAGTCTTGTGAAAGAAGGAAAGACCCAGGCACTACTGCTTCACACACACCCTCTCAGAAGACATGCTCAGCATATGCTCTGATGTGGTGGCTCAGATGGCAAAGAATCTGCCCATGATGTGGGGAGACAGGGGTTTGAGCCCTGGGTTGGGGAGATCCCCTGGAGAAGGTAATGGCAACCAACTCTAGTATTCGTGCCTGGTGAATTCCATGGACAGAGGAACCTGGAGGGCTACAGTCCATGGGGGTTGCAGAGTCGGACGACTGAGGGACTAACACTTCACATCAACATATGTACAAATGGCTGCTTACCTCACAGCTGAGGTTACTGAGGGAGGTTAAGTCCTGGCTACTTGGCATCACCTGGGAGCTTGTTTGGGGCTTTGGGGGGGGATCTTTAATGAATTTGTTACAATATTGCTTCTGTTTTATTTATTTAGTTTGATCCCCCCACCCAGGGCTCAAACCCACACCTGCATTGGAAGGTGAAGTCTTAACTACTGGACCGCCAGGGAAGTTCCTGGAACATTGTTAGAAATGCAGCATCTTGGGCCCCGCCCCAGATGTGACAAATCAGATTCTGTTTTTTAACAAGAGCACCAGGTGATCTGTACACACATTAAAGTTTGAGAAACAGAGGGGATGAAATGACTCATCTAGACTTACATGGCTTCCAAGTGGCAAAATCTAGGCATTCAAAGCTAAATCTTTCCCTCTGGATGTCACATGTTTGCAATGGCTGCCATTTCATTGGGAGAAAATGTTATGTCATCAACCTGATACCAGTCAAGCCACAGCCTGGTGACTGCTGAGAGCTTATGCTGTGTTAATAGGTAGGTTATCTTCCTCCACCAGGCAAAAGGGTTTCTGGAGCTTGCTCAGTGGGGGAGGGCTGCTTTAATACAGAGCAGGCCCTCGGTATCTGTCCCACTGTATCTCACTGTTCGCTGAACCAATGGTAGGTAAGGAGACAGTGGGGAAGCTGGGAGAAAACTCAAAGAGCCGTAGGAACTGCAGACACGTTTATCTCTTCAGGCTGGCACAGGAGCCATAGTAGCAGATATAGCATAACATAATCACAATACATTATAATACACACTCCAATACAACACAACACAGCACAGCCTCAAGGGCTTGCCAGGAGGGGCTTAAATATGATTAGAGAACAAAAATAGCCCGTGGCCAAGCAAGTACCTCGTGAGGCACATGCGCAGTGCTATAAGTGAGCTCAGCTGTTACGTAATCATCATTTACAAAACATGGGGCAAGAGCGACAGGACACGGGGCAAGACAGCCTGACCACGCCATCTCAGCTAATCTGCTCTTACAGCACCCTCATAAGGACAGGCTTTCCTCATCTTCTTAGGCTCCGTGCCATCTCTCTCCTCAGTGCTGGCTAGTAGTTCCCATTCCCTTGAAAGCCTCCATCATTCCAGAACTCTTCCCCATCAAACATGGTCCTTCCTTTGAGCCGTGTAGGCCAGCAGGTAAATTGAAGACATAATTAAAGCTACAGTACTCATGGGTGCCACTAATCAAAATACATGCTCCTAAACGACTTGTTCACCCGAGTGATTCAAATGCAGGAAGTTGGAGGCAAGCTGGAAAGCATGAGGGTTCTGTAGTTCAAGTTGACGAAGAAGCACAGGACTCACTCTGTTTAATTAGAAAAGGCTGTTTCAAGAAGCCACAGCTATCGGTCTTGGGGCTTCAGTATTGACACACTTTACTTCCTGCCCGGCCACAAAATGGCACACTGGCTGCACCGCCTCCAGCTACTCCTTTCTGACAAAAGCTGTCTAAGACTTTGCTATTCAGCTTCCCTTGTCAGAGGCTGACTGTGCCAGGAGTCACCTCTGAGCTAGAAATACCCAGTGTGGATACTCCAGCATCAGAACCCAGCGAGATCTTCTGGTGAGGGCTGTTAGAGGTGAGAGAGAGGCAGAAGGGTCACGGGAGTGGGGCTAGTCCTTCGAGCTGCCTCAGATCTTGGATGCCTTCCAGCTCTAATCCACAGATACCCTGAGTGAACCCCCAGATTTCATCTGGCAGAATAAACTGTTCTCTCTGATCCTCATAAACAAGAGACCCAGCGATCACAGTGGGGAGGAACAGATGCGGCTGGAACACCAGAATTCCAGGCTTAGGACTTCATACTCAGACTGTCCAGTACAGTAGCCACATGTGGCCCTGAGCACCTGATACATGGCTAGTGTGACCAATAAACTAGATTTTTAATCTAAAATTTAAAATTGCTACTTGATTCAGTCATTGAAAACAGTTAATTATATTTCAAATAAGTTGGGTATGTTTCAAATAGTTTTTCAATTTTATGAAATTTGAATAGAGACCAAGTATCTCCAATGGAAAATTAGCATGTGAATTGAGAGGTGCACTGAATGTATTTAAAAAAGAATGCTTCATGACCTAGAAGGGTGAGTTGGGGGGAGGGGAGGGAGGCTCAGGAGGGAAGGTATACATATATATATGTATATATATAATTATGACCGATTTGCATTGTTGTATGGCAGAAACACAAACCTGTAAGGCAGTTTTCCACTAATTAAAAAATAAATAAAATTTGTTTAAAAAGTAAGGTATCTCACCCATGATTTTTTATTATTGATTATATGTTGAAATTATATTGTTTTATATATATTGGGTTATATAAATTATCAAAAATTAAATTTACACAGTTCTTTTTATGTTTCTTAATATGACTACTTGAAAATTTTAAACTATATATGTGGCTCACATCCTATTTATATTGGAAAGTGCTCACGCAAACTATCTAGAAAAAAATAAGAAGCAAACTCCTGGCTTTTGGGCAAGACTGTCATACAACCAAAGGAATAATTTTTTTGACTAATGTAAACATTTTAATATTTTTTATTGGCATATAATAGCTTTACAACGTTGTGCTAGTTGCACAGTACAACAACATGAATCAGCCATAAGTATACAAATATCCGGTCCCTCTTGAGCCTCCTTCTCACTCTCCATCCCACTCCTCCAGGTCATCACAGAGCACTGAGCTGAGCTTCCTGTGCTATAGAGCAGCTTCCCACTGGCTATTTTACACACGGTAGCATATATATCCAATATGATTTTACACGTCGTAGCATATAGATCCAACCAGTCCATCCTAAAGGAAATAAGTCCTGAATATTCATTGGAAGGACTCATGCTGAAGCTGAAACTCCAATACTTTGGCCACCTGATGCGAAGAACTGACACTGGAAAAGACCCTGATGCTGGGAAAGATTGAAGGCGGGAGGAGAAGGGGATGACAAAGAATGAGATGGTTGAATGGCATCACTGATGCAATGGACGTGAATTTGAGTAGGCTCTGGGAGTTGGTGACGGACAGGGAAGACTGGCTTGCTGCAGCCATGGGGTCGCAAAGAGTCGNCACTGGAAAAGACCCTGATGCTGGGAAAGATTGAAGGCGGGAGGAGAAGGGGATGACAAAGAATGAGATGGTTGAATGGCATCACTGATGCAATGGACGTGAATTTGAGTAGGCTCTGGGAGTTGGTGACGGACAGGGAAGACTGGCTTGCTGCAGCCATGGGGTCGCAAAGAGTCGGGCACGACTGAGCGACTGAACTGACTGAGCATATATATGTCAATGCTACTCTCTCAGTTTGTCCCACTCTCCCCTTCCCCCATGTCCACATCCATTCTCTATGTCTGCATCTCTATCCCTGCCCTGCAAACAAGTTCATATGTACCATTTTTTTAGATTCAAAGGAATAATTTTTTTTAAAAGATGAACTTAGCAGTCCTGTGGAAGAGGCAACAAGGAAGATTTGCAGGGAAACTAGCAAGAGATAATGATGGCCAAAACTAGGCTGATGGCAGAGGAGGAAGAGATGCTGTATGAAAGAGGAATGAAAAATGAAAAATCAACAGGACCATCTGGCATGGGGGTCCAGAGGAGAAATGCAGGAAGGGACTACTTACAGTCCTTAAAGAAATCTAATTTTTTCTTAACCTCTTCTAAATCTGGGGCCTACAACCAAAAAGTATAAAGTCATTCAGACATGCAGACACCAACTGGAGATGCACACAATTAAGCCCAGCAATTGTCTTCTCTTAGGGAGGATGGCCCTGCTCTGACAGTCTGTCTCAGAGGGGAAGATATGATTCAATGGCCACGTCATGCGAAGAGTTAACTCACTGGAAAAGACTCTGATGCTGGGAGGGATTGGGGGCAGGAGAAGGACAGAGGATGAGATGGCTGGATGGCATCACTGACTCGATGGACTCGAGGCTGAGTAAACTCCGGGAGTTAATGATGGACAGGGAGGCCTGGCGTGCTGCGATTCATGCGGTCGCAAAGAGTCGGACACAACTGAGCGACTGAACTGAACTGAACTGAATAATAATAGAGAATATTCATTAAATACTCAAGTGCCAAGTACTATTTTGAGGACCTTCAATAAATTTCCTATTTCTGTCTACAGTGCTATGAGATAGATAACAAGGGAAAATTTTAACATTACTTAAATTTGGGAATTAGAATATAGCAATTAACTTTTCATTCTCCCAGGCAACAGAGGGTGACACAATGGAAGGACAGAAAATGGGAGAGCTTATCACTCAGGAACATTTTCCATCCCTATCCTGAAATAGATCCAGGTATTCTAATCAAGATTTTACAGGCATGGTGCAGTGCTGAATAACCCAGGAATGCAAAGTTGGAACAGACTGGCACCATTAAGTGCCAGACTCTGTGCTAAGGCCTTCTCAAATAGCATCTGAGATCATCCTCACAACAAATCTATGAGCCTGGCATTGCTTATTTTAGAGGAGATGAGATGTAGAGTCAGTGAGCCCGAGCAACTAGCCCAAGGTCGGACAAAGATGACTTATTTTAAAATGTACACATGAGTATGAGAGGTTCCAAAGTAAGGGACAACATGGGCAGTGTTTAAGGACATAAAGCCTCCACCTGGAACTATTTAGAAGACAGGCTAATTCCCTGGTCTGAGAACGAAAAAAAAAAAAATCAGTATCCACTGTCCTTTGCTACCAGAAGGGCTCTGGAGGGCAGAGGGATCAGGATTATTTAAAATCACTGGTAATGACAAATCCAAGGTTCTATATGATAGTTTCTTCTAGATTATGGTCCTATAATTCAGGATTGGGACCCAGGTGCAAAGGAGGTAATTCAAAAACATCCTTTGTGAAAGGAAAGGGCCAGCATGAGAGGAAAACTATTTTGTCACAGGTAATCCACATGGAGATATCACTGACAGGGTTGGGTAGGGAAGTGCTATCTGCCCAGCCCATGCTTGCTCTCTATTCCCTCCTCTCTGAAAACTGCCCCCTCCCACAGCAGGGGTATACCCCTGAAGCCATGTTTATACCCATGAAATGGAAAGTCCCAGCCCAGCTGCCATGTGGTGACTTGGTCAAGCAGATTCTTGCTCCTAGGAATCAAGCACTCTCAAGACGAAGTTCCACAGAGGGCTTTAGCTGGGAACTGGAGGAAACATGAGGAGTTAAAGGTACCGTCTTGGGCAAGTATGTCTGCCCAAGTGAAGAGAACAGCAAAGGAAGCCAGGCTGCAGAGAGAGAAGAATGAAGCTTATACACAAGGAAGTTATAACGAGGAGCAATAGGGTTCAAGAGAGGGTACTGGGTTACTTCTGACCCCAGTGACCCCTCCTGAGGCTCCGCCCTGCTACTTCTTGCCTTTGGCTCCTGAGACAGCCTTACATTTCCCCAAAGTTCTAGCAGGTTCCACTGTTTGTTTGTTTAAGCCATTTTAGGCAGGTTTCTGACTCTGTCAGCCTAAAAGTAAGACATTAAGACTTTATGTTCAAGAGGTTTCCCAAAAGAGATGATGGAGTTGTTTCACAAACACTCAATCTGGAAACCATCTATTCTTATCTGGAACTCAAAGGGCTTATGAACTCTAAGGATATAAACTATTTAGGACACAGAAATCACCTAAATATCATTGAAGCAAGGGGATGACTATGTAAATTATGGTGTATCAATCTGAGGGAAATTTCTACTACAAAAAAAAAGCAATTGGTAGGAAGACCTATGCTTCAATCTGGAAAGACACCAATATACAATATCAAACAAAAATGTAGAACTACATCTGCCATAATTAAAAACACTGTATCTAAAAATTACATACTGAGGAGGCCTAATAATAACAAATACAACAATGATAATACCACCACTGGATTTACCAGTGATGGGTTTACAGGTGACTTCCCTTCCTTTGTCTGCCAATATTACTCTATTTAGTAAACACAATTAATACTAATTAATTCAATTAACATAATGTAAAAATTTAACAGAAACTACTCTACTTCAGGACTATCTGAAGAACATCAAGGCTGAGCCAACTGATGACCCATCCCTCATTCTGGGAGTTGATTGCCCTGGAAGTTATCTAGTCCAAACCTACTTCACTGACCATGGCTGAGGATCTAAGGTGAAAAAATGAAGAAATGTCAAGAAGTCAGAGTTCATATGCTTTGAAATGCCTACCTTAGAAGGTAGACGTGAATATTAAATAAGTTAAGACATGCCAAGTGCCTAGCACAGTGCCTGGCATATAGTAAGTGTTCAACCATGGTTAATTAATGTACAGTCAATTCCTATTATTTGCAGAATCCTTATCTGTGAACTTGCCTATCACTAAAATTGATTTGTAACCCCAAAATCAACACTTTAAGGTGCTTTCATGGGCACGCACACAGCAGTGAAAAACAGGAACCACCTGAGGCACATGTTCCCATCTGAGGTCAAACTAGGTTAACACTCTGCCTTCTTGTTTCAGCTCTTTATACAATTGTCCTTTTCATGGTATATTTACTGCCACCTCTTTCTGCATTTTTGCGGGTTTCTTTTGTTGTTGGTGGTGATTTTCCCATTTAAAATGTGTAGCAGTACTGGCCTGTATTCCTAGGAATAAGAAGGCTGTGATGGCCTTATAGAGAAAATGCAAATACCAGACAAACTTCATTCAGGCAAGAGATACAGCTGCCTATATAGTATAGGCTGTTGGCCTGGAGTTCAACCTTAATAAATCAACAGTATGTACAGGATAAAGGTCCCTTTAAACAAAGACACACAAAACAGGTTATGGTTTCATTGGCTGGTGAAAATGTTGGCACCAGAAGTTTGCCAGAACCTATTTCTCATTTGAGCAATGGTTCAACCAGTCTGTAAGATACAATTGGAATGGTTCAGTGTCTGAGGTGAGTCAACAGAACTAACACAAATTATGAGAATCAACTGAAAATGTAGATGAGTATGAGCACCTTTCTCACTAACGTTAGTAACAAGAATCTCAGCCTGCTGACTAGAAAGTTACTTGTCTCATCTAAAAATAGCTTGCTAAATGCAGAGTGCCAGAGGCCTTTTGGGATGAGTTCAGAAAAGATCCCTATAGAGTATACTGCTCTAGACTACAAAGGCATGGGTCCTCAAAGAGATCCTAGTGGAATTGTGGCACTGAATACAAAAATCAGATCAACCAGCTCACTTTGTTACATACATATATGTATTTTATAGGTATATTGCATAGAAAAAAGTCTAGAAGGACATTCAACAAAATGTTAATAATATTATCTCTGAGAGCTGTTTTTTTCCTCCTGAAAAAATACTGAAAGACATGGAAGAAAACAATAGATATAAAAGTTCAAAAAACCAAAATATACTGTCTCAAGTCTCACTGCCATTGAATGGGTACTGAGCACTTGTTAAGTGGCTAGTTCAAATGGAAATGTGCTGTAAGTGTAAAATACACACTGATTTCAAAAACTTAGTAAAAAAAAAGAATGTAAAATATCTCAATAACTTTTATGATTAATATTTTCATAATGATTACATCTTAAAATGATACATTTTAGGTATCTCAGGTTTAGTAAAGTAACTATTAAAATTAAGTTCATCTGTTTTTCTTTTAAAATGTGGTTACTAGATAATTTTAAGTTACACATGTGTTCTATGTCATATTTACATTGGACACTGGGTTTCTAGTGAAACACTGGACTCTAGTAGTCTCTCATTTTTAGGGTAACAGGTCAAATTATAACAAAACAAAAGGATGGTATNTTTTTCTTTTAAAATGTGGTTACTAGATAATTTTAAGTTACACATGTGTTCTATGTCATATTTACATTGGACACTGGGTTTCTAGTGAAACACTGGACTCTAGTAGTCTCTCATTTTTAGGGTAACAGGTCAAATTATAACAAAACAAAAGGATGGTATTTGTGCCATAGACTGAGAGTTGCCTCTATCTCCAGCTAAAAAATTACACTTGCTACAAGGGATGATCAGAAAACTAAATTCTGGTCTGTGAGATGCAAGTGGAAGTTTTATGTATGTGTGACTTTTAGGAAGTCTCCTTATATTGGAAGTGGCTTGCAAGTCTTTTTCTCCCCACAACATCTTACTGCCTAGAATGTGGATTCAATGGCTGATACTCGAGCAGTCATCTTGGTCAGTGAGTTTGAAGATCACAACTTAAACATGACATGATGGTGAGTTAGAAAGATTCTGACCTATCTCCAAACTTCTCCTACTTAAGGGAGAAGGCAATGGCACCCCACTCCAGTACTCTTGTCTGGAAAATCGTATGGACGGAGGAGTCTGGTAGGCTGCAGTCCATGGGATTGCGAAGAGTCGGACACGACTGAGCGACTTCCCTTTCACTTTTCACTTTCATGCATTGGAGAAGGAAATGGCAACCCACTCCAGTGTTCTTGCCTGGAGAATCCCAGGGACGGGGGAGCCTGGTGGGCTTCCGTCTATGGAGTCGCACAGAGTCGGACACGACTGAAGTGACTTAGCAGCAGCAGCAAGGGAGAAATAATTTTTTATGGTGTTAAGCTAGTGTTATTTTGGAATTTTCCATTATGTGCTCTGATTGGAAACTGACCTTTGAGTTACTCTGGACAGATGCTATCAGCAAAGACAGCTTCCTCTGCAGCTCCTGCAAGTCCTTTGAAGTACTCGGGGGCTCCTCTTTCGCCATCCTGAAACCCACTTCAGGCTCTTTAAGGATTAATTCTACCAGGAAGCTCTTCAATGCACGGCACAGTCAAATCTCTCATGTCACCTGGTCTCTTGTTGTCACTGGAGAAAATGAAAAGTATCTTAAACCACTAGTGGCCTCCACTCAGTTGACCCAACGAGGGCTTCTACTGTCCTCACACACTGATGATGGGTATAGAGATGAAGGGTAACCGGGCAATACCCATCAAAATATCAAATTGTACACACCTTGACCCAAAAATTTATTTTCCAGGAACCTGAAAGAAACAATCAATTATATCAAAACATGCCAAAAGGATGTGCGATTATCTCTGTTTATAATACATACTTAATAGTAAAACAACAGGAAGAAGTTGTCTACTGATAAGAACTAGGTTGCTGCTGCTGCTGCTAAGTCGCTTCAGTCATGTCTGACTCTGTGCAACCCCATAGACGGCAGCCCACCAGGCTCCCCCGTCCCTGGGATTCTCCAGGCAAGAACACTGGAGTGGGTTGCCATTTCCTTCTCCAATGCATGAAAGTGAAAAGTGAAAGTGAAGTCGCTCAGTCATGTCCAACCCTTAGTGACCCCATGGACTGCAGCCTAACAGGCTTCTCCATCCATGGGAGTTTCCAGGCTAAATAATGATAAATTCATACAATGGAGTATTGTATAGCCATTAAGATGATGTTGATATTTATCTAATGAAAATATGTCTATGATGTGAAAAAATTATAAAATACTGATAACATTTTATGTATATGTCCATAATATAAAATACATATATACAGTAAATACAGTAAAATAAAAGATCTAGATGCACATGTAACAAAATGTTAATGGTATCATCTCTGAGAGCTTATGTTTATTTTTTTAGCCTGATAAAATGCTGAAAAGAATATGAAGTAAGGCTGAAGACACTATTTCGAGTCCCAATGCCTTTTTTTTTTTGCCAGAAAGTCTTCTCAAACATATGACCGTGACCAATTTCTTTATTTACTACCCACAGTAAATAGGTTGGCTCCCAATCACATTGTGCCATAAATTACTCTCTATTTACTTGTAAGTCTCATTTCCATAACAAGAGAGGGACAAACTTTGCCACAATTATACTCTGTGACTCAATGGCCTGGAATTTCCAGGATTGTCCCAATAATAAAAGCTGTTTGTTAAATTATATATCTATTTTTTAAACCCTTTTTAATGTTTATATAAACAAATACATTATTGTTTTATATTTTCCAGAACAACACTGTTAAGACTGGGCTGGACACAGAGATATCTTTTCCATTATTCTTTACAACTTATCTCCTGACCTACAGCACAAATGCTAAAAGATTCTATCACAGTGGACAAAATTAACTGAGAGACGTTCATATTTATTTACCATACTCAACATCCCACATGGTAATTATGTGAGATGGGAAGTGATGATGGTGGTTTAATCGGTAAGTCATGTGGAATCTTGGGACCCCATGGACTGTAGCCTGCCAGGCTTCTCTGTCCATGGGATTTTCCAGGCAAGAATACTGGAGTTCTTCCCCAGGGGATCTTCCTAACCTAGGGACTCAACTCCTCTAATCTCAAATCTGCAACGGGCAAGAACAAGCCCAGCTCCCGTCACTGGTTCCCAGGGCCTTGGAAACCTAGGGGCCANATCGGTAAGTCATGTGGAATCTTGGGACCCCATGGACTGTAGCCTGCCAGGCTTCTCTGTCCATGGGATTTTCCAGGCAAGAATACTGGAGTTCTTCCCCAGGGGATCTTCCTAACCTAGGGACTCAACTCCTCTAATCTCAAATCTGCAACGGGCAAGAACAAGCCCAGCTCCCGTCACTGGTTCCCAGGGCCTTGGAAACCTAGGGGCCATCCGGACCGGTTTGGGAAGTTCAATGTGGATAATGTGGGTAGAAAGCCATTGGCCACAGCCGTAAAATACAATCAGCTGGCCACCAATCCCCAGCCCCCCTAGTCACTCACTTGGAGGGGCCTCCTCAAGCAAAGATAAGGTCTCAGGAGGAGGGAGAGGGGCAACCCCTTAATCCGACGCAGCGCTCAGTTCCCCGCCTTCTGCCTTCTCCAGGCCTTCCGGGCTGAGCCAGGAAAACACAAGCCAACTCGCCCTTTCCCTTCCACGGCCCACCAACTAAAAGCCCCCTCTCTTCCTCGCCCACCCCTCCCGGGACAAACGGAAACCCTGAACGTTCNTTGGGATAAAAACTGACCTTTTCCAGTCCTGTGGCCACTGCTGAGTTTTCCAAATTTGCTGGCATATTGAATGCAGCACTTTCACAGCATCATCTTTCAGGATTTGGAATAGCTCAACTGGAACTCCATCACCTCCACTAGCTTTGTTCCTAGTGATGCTTTCTAAAGCTCACTTGACTTCACATTCCAGGATGTCTGGCTCTAGGTGGATGATCACACCATCATGATATCCAGGTCATGATAAATAGCTCTTTAAGAAAGAGAAAAGCAATCACAGGGTTGTAGTGAGGACTGGTGCAATAATGGCTGTAAAGAACTTAGCACCTATCAGGAACATGGGAGGAGCCCAGAAATATTTAGTGTATTGTGCTTTTTTTAATGTATGTTTTTTCAAGGTTATTTGGTTTTTTTTTTTCTTTTTTCTTTTTTTTATTGCAGTATAGTTAGCATATAACATATGACATATAAGTATTAGTTTTGGGTGTACGACAATGATTTGATATTTGTTTATATTGCAAAATAATCATCACAACAAGCATAGTCAACATCTGTCACCATATACAGTGACAGAATTTTTTTCTTGTGATGAGAACTTTAAAGATTTACTCTATTTGCAACTTCAAATAGGTGATACTGTTTTTACTTCTTTCACTGATTTTGCCCATCCATCAAAGATGTATCAGTTCTACCAACTAATATTTCTAGAAATAATCAGGCTAATGCATTGAGAAATAAGCTTAAGGTTTATAATAATAATAAGCTAAAGGACCCTGTTCTAACTCCTAACTCTGCAAGAGCCAAGAAAGGGAGTAGTGGTGAAGATAGGAGGACCAACAGATGTGTCCCTAAATTTTTACGTTTCAGGCAGTTCTGTCTGGTTTCATGCCTTTTGTTCAGCTGAGGTGTGATGCTTGCCCCACCCAGGAAAGGGTTGGTTATTTTTATTATTATTTTGGAGGGGTTTTTCCTTTAGAACATAACTGAACCCCTCTTTCCTTGGTGGGTGTTGCTTTGGAAAGCTGAAGTCGGGCCTCCATTGGAAATTTTGTTCAAGGATGCCATCTAGGGGGGACTCTGTGAATCTTCTAATTCCTTCCACTCCCATTTTTGCCCAGACAGACAGATTTTGCTTTTCTTTGTGTGTTGGCAGACTCCTGTACAACACTATATATACCCTAATGGTGAGAGTCTTAGCATCTATTTGCAACACAAGAACTTGGCTCTTGCTGTGTTATGGGTCAATAAAATAAATCCATGCGCAGCTTCTTCTACACCTTTCCACAGTTACTTACCCTGCTAAGAACTATTTTCAGCCTCAGTAAAGATCTGCCAGAAGCACTGGACCCTGAATTAGAAATATGTGAAAAACTCCAGCAATAGATTGAGACTCTAAACTGTTAACAAAGATGAAGATAACCTAGAACCGAGCTGACCTCTTCTCCCATATTGCCAGATTCAGCGAATAAAAATATAGGACACCCAGTTCAGTTTGAATTTCAGATGAGCAACAGATAACTTTTTCATATGAGTATGTATGGGCATCCTGTATTTTATCTGGCAGCCCTATATGCTGGAAGTTAAGGGATTTGAGGCCTGCATCCTCACTTAGAAATTATTGAACAGCAGATTAAGTCAGCAAACAATTCTGGTGCTAGTGAGGTGGTCTGGGTTAGAGGAGAGGTGATGGAGTTTTCATTTTCTTTGGCAGATATTTTATTTATTTTCTATCTTTCTTCAGACTACATGTAGGCTTTTGGTTAAAACCATGGAGCAGATACCATGATCAAGTTCCAACTATGCCATTGACCTAGCTGAGTGTCTATGCAAATTACTTAACCTTCCTGTTTCTCAGTTTCCTCAGTTATAAAACTTGGGATAGTTGTATTTATCTTCCCAAATTGTTAACAAGATTTGGAAAGATGATGCTCATTAAGTGCTTACCATAGTGCCAGCAGCTGATATATATCAAGAAATCAAAGCTATGATTATTACTTTGATGTTTTTGCATACACATAGACTTAAAGCCTTAAAGCACACAAAATTTAAATTTTAAGCACACACACACACAAGGTCATGGGGTTCATGGGTGCCCTACCAGGCCCTTTCTAAAGCACTTTACTTGGTTGGATTACAGCTGCTGGGTTGGTTTTTTTTTTTTTTTTTTTTGAGACATGGAGTTTCATATCCTTTTATAGGAGACTTAGTAATAAGTCTCTACGCACCCACAAGGTCATGGGGTTCATGGGTGCCCTACCAGCCCTTTCTAAAGCACTTTACTTGGTTGGATTACAGCTACTCGGTTTTTTTGTGTGTGAGACATGGAGTTTCGTATCCTTTTATAGGAGACTTAGTAATAACCCCATTTCTGTCTAAAGTCTCAAACCCTGTCAGTGGCTCATTTATTCTAAACACTATTTGAAGCTGTTATGTATACTTTATGGTAGAGAATGCAAGTGTAAGGAATGAGGAGCCTCAAGGTTATTTTCTAAGTATGGAAAGCCAAACTTTGAGAAAGAAGTAAGAAGAAGGAGAAGTACTTGGTACTATATAATGCTCATTGTAAGATCTAGAAATGTTTGTGCTCTGGGCAGGCACTTTATGAAAAGAACACTGAACTCTGGAGTCATAAGGACAGGGTTCAAATTGTGTCAGCACTACTTTCAAGTCCTGGCAACTTGGATAAATTATGTATCTTTCTCAGTGTTTGTTTCATCAATCATAAAATGGTAATATCATGGAATTTGGGGGGGAAATGAATGAAAAAACATATATAGAAGCATGTCTCCCAAAAGAGCTCAGTAAATCGAATTTGGGAGAAGGCAATGGCACCCCACTCCAGTACTCTTGCCTGGAAAATCCCATGGATGGAGGAGCCTGGTAGGCTGCAGTCCATGGGGTCGCTAAGAGTAGGACATGACTGAGCGCCTTCACTTTCACTTTTCACTTTCATGCATTGGAGAAGGAAATGGCAACCCACTCCAGTGTTCTTGCCTGGAGAATCCCAGGGATGGGGGAGCCTGGTGGGCTGCCATCTATGGGGTCGCACAGAGTTGGACACAATTGAAGTGACTTAGCAGCAGCAGCAAATCAAATTTGATTTTAAAAGAATTTTGAAAGTGACCATGTGGTTTGAATACCAGTGTGCTGTGCTTAGTTGTTCAGTTGTATCTGACTCTTCAACCAGGGACTGTAGCCCACCAGGCTCCTCTGTCCATGGGGATTCTCCAGGCAAGAATACTGAAGTGGGTTTCCATGCCCTCCTCCTCGGGATCGTCCCAATCCAGGGACTGAATGGCATAGCACTTAATCATATCTTTCGTGTGTGAGCATATATGTGCATGTGTTTCTGTGTTAATCGTGAGAATGATGTTTAGCCACATTTACAGACTGCCTACTGTGTTGAGTGACCAAACTGTCCCAGTCTGCCCATGACTAAGGGAGTTCCCAAGAAACTGGGACAAGTTGGTCTTCCTTCTACTATGTGCAAATTGCTTTACAGGCATTTTCTTGTTAAACTCTCAAACCCACCTATGAGGTAGGTTGTCACATTTTTGGCATTTTACATTATAAAGGACACTTGGAGAGATCAAGCAGTTTATCAAGCCACATAGCTAATTAATGGGAAGGGCACAGTCTGAACCCAGACCTGTATGACTCTAGAACCCAGGAATTTAACCATCACTCTGTGTGCATTGGGCTTCCCTTGTGGCTCAGCTGATAAAGAATCCCCCTGGAATGTGGGAGACCTGGGTTTGATCCCTGGGTTGGGAAGATCCCCTGGAGAAGGGAACAGCTACCCACTCCAGTATTCTGGCCTGGAGAATTCCATAGACTGTATAGTCCATGGGGTTGCAAAGAGTCGGACACAATTGAGCTACTTTCAGTTTTCTGCGTGCTTTTAGACTCCTCCAAAGGCACAGCCTCTAATTGCCTCTCACCACCTGGATCATTGCTTAAACTTCACCTTCCCACCTTCCTTTATGTCACAAAACTTCCTTCTGCCCAGATGGCCTCCAGCAAAGGGAGAGACCTGGACACAGAGCTGAGTCAAGCCCAGTCTTGTATCTGGGCACAGCAGAGGCCCCTGCTTCCCTAGCAACAGACGCCGAAGCCTTGTGACTGGCTCCAGGACCTGGATACAAGCTCCTCCAGTGTTAAAATAACCCAAGAGGAGGAGAAAAGAAGAATTCAGGCCCCAGAGGAATAGTTTGGTGAGTTGCTTCCTCCCTCTTCTCTGTGTTAGTGTGTAACTCTGCTTCAGATTTTCCTCAACTGTGAACTCAGTGTGATCCTGGAAAAGTTCCAAGAGAAGGGCCACTCAGTGGAAGGGAAGTACGGGCTTTGGAGGAAGCCACAGCACAGAGCCAGCAGAACCCTAAGGCTGCTGTTTCATTGTCGAGCTTTCCTTTCTCTCCTCTTCTACCAAGATACTGCTCAGTGGGCTGAAGTCTATGACCTCAGAGAGGTGCCCTGTGAACAGAGCTTTCAGAACATCTGTAAAGTTCCATGATCTGTGACATCCCCATTATGCTATAAGGAAGTGTGAATCTCAGAGCCACTGATAGAAGAGGAAGAAACTGAGAGCGCTTGTTGTTCCTTTTTTTAATAGGTCCAATTAGAATGGACAACATGAATGACACAGATTGCTCATCTCAGAAGGTAGGCATGAATTTTAAAGTGTTTCTTTTTTCGTTCAGTTCAGTTCAGTTGCTCACTTGTGTCCGACTCTGCAACTCCATAGACTGCAGCACGGCAGGCTTCCCTGTCCATCAACTCCTGGAGTTGACTCATACTCATGTCTGTCACGTTGGTGATGCCATCTAACCACCTCATCCTCTGTTGTCCCCTTCTTCTCCCGCCTTCAATCTTTCCCAGCATCAGGGTCTTTTCAAATGAGTCAGTTTTTTGCATCAGGCGGCCAAAGTGTTGGAGTTTCAGCCTCAACATCAGTCCTTCCAATGAATATTCAGGACTGATTTCCTTGAGGATGGACTGGTTGGATCTCCTTGCAATCCAGGGGACTCTCAAGAGTCTTCTGCAACACCACAGTTCAAAAGCATCAGTTCTTCGGTGCTCAGCTTTCTTTATACCTGTAGTATTTTCAATATGTAGGGAATTTGAAAGTAGGTAGGAAGGAGGCATTTCAATCACAAACCAATAGCCGTGTTAGATCTCCTTGACCAAGCATGCCTGCATGCTCCATCTCTTCAGTCATGTCTGACTCTTTTCAACCCCATGGATGTCCCCACCAGGCTCCTCTGTCCATGGGATTCTCTAAGTAAATATACTGGAATGAGTTGCCTTGCCCTCCTCCGGGGATATTCCCAACCCAGGGATTGGACTCATGTCTCCTGTATCTCCTGCATTGCAGGCAGATTCTTTACCCACTGAGCCACCTGGGAAGCCCCTGACCAAGCACGTATATTAATTTTTTGTTGTTGTGTCCTTGAATTATGCTTTGTGATACATTAGGCTTTTGGACATCTTCAGGTTTTGTTGAGAAAATTTCAGGAATAGACACCTTTCTTTCCCTTCCTTTCCAAGGCTATTAGACCGTATATTCCATCCAACAGCTCCCAACACTGGATGTACATAAGAATATACTGGGGAGTCTCTTCAAAATATGGAGATTTGGCCTCACTCCCAAAGAGTCTGATTCAGAAGGTCTGAAGTAGAGCCCTGCAATCTGTATTTTTAACTAAGATCCTAGTGATTCTGCTGTTCCAGGTCCTCAAGTGAGCATTTGGGAACTGTTTCCATGCAAGACTTGCAAACATCATGTACAGTTAGAGATAAGGCACCTGAAAGGGACCGTTCTACCCACTCTAAGTGGCTGAATCCTGGTGGAAAAGCTAAGATCCATTAAGTTGCCGTATACGGAGGTGTCCAGAGGAGCATTTTAAATCAAAATTTTGTAAAATTAAAGTTGATTTGTTGAAGGGGAAAAAAGTTCACTACCCCCGAAGTGAAAACACTCTGCTATTTACCAGAGAGAACACTTAAGCATTAATATTTATCTGGATAGCCAGGTCGGTCTTACAAATCTCCATCTCTTGCACCTTGAAGGGGCCACAGAGTTCTTAACCAAGTATGTTTAGGAAAACTCTTTTTGTTCTATGAATTGACTTCTAGATCTGCTGATCTTGTATGTGTCCCATGTATGCCTGTTGCATGAACTGAGCTGTTTTCTGCTATCATGGTTTTTACAGTTCTATATGTATAAATCTTGGTCTGTGGCTGTGAACCAGCTCAAAGTTTAATTTGTTTCTCAGAGGTTTGGCTTCTCTCCATTATGTTCTGCAAAATGCTCAATGTTAGTTTGCTTTCTTGCAAAATGTTGTTTTGCTTCCACTCCAGTATTCTTGTCCGGATAATCCATGGACAGTGGAGCCTGGTGGGCTACAGTCCGTGAGGTCGAAAGAGTCAGACATGACTAAAAGAGACTTGGCACTAGCACTAGCACTTTCTTTATTATCCCAAGAATGGCTTTTCTCCTTGTATGATGACTCAGCTGCCTCTGTGTATATCTCTTGGCTGACCAGCTTTCAATATAGAGGGACATAAATATGTCCAACTCAAATTCAAAAAGGAATCTATGGGCTTAAGTAACTGAGAACTCCCAAGTTGGAGTCCAGATGATGTCACTGAGAGTCCTTCTCATTCTGGTGCTCTGCTTTATGATGGTTTTAGTCTAAGGAAGGCTTTTTTGTTTTTTTTCACATAAAGCGAAGATGGCTATTTAGGCTATCTCTTTCCCAATGGCTCTAGCAAAAGTGTTAGGAACAACTATGATCAGCCCACCTTGGGTCATATGGCTATCCATGAACCAGTCATAGTGTCTGGAGAAGAGAGTATTCTGATTGGCCAGACCTGTATCACATGCTCTGGCCTGGACACAGATGCTGGACACTGTACAACATGGACTGAAATTGAAGTAGAGCCAGTTATGTCCACTAGGGCTATATTCTGCCTGCTTTGCTAGTAAGAGTAACTTTCCAATATGTCTGAGGGCTGAAATCAGGTTTATCCTAACCATAAACAGAAGCATTAATGCCAAGACACCTCCTGAATAATGTTAATATTCTCAACAGCAAAGTTCAGTTCAGTCGCTTAGNGGAGAAGGGGACGACAGAGGATGAGATGGTTGGATGGCATCACTGACTCGATGGGCATGAGTCTGAGTGAACTCCGGGAGTTGGTGATGGACAGGGAGGCCTGGCGTGCTGTGATTCATGGGGTCGCAAAGAGCCGGACACAACTGAGTGACTGAACTGAACTGAACTGAAGTTAGTTTTGGTTGTTCACACATATAAATGTACTCAAACAGCGTACTCTTTTGACATACCTTTTAAAATCTTCCTTTCTTCCTTACGCCTTCATCTGGCATCTTAGGACCCCAGATTAGTACCAGATCTTATTATTGATGGCTTAGAACTTCCATCCTAAGGTGCTGTTTTAGGGATGTTGTAGATCTGGTCCCTGAGGTTATGATAGGCTTGGCCTAGTTATTACCAGCCTTTCTTTGCTATCTGTGGCCACTGTGTGAATTGAGAATGCAGTTGCTTTATCTGCATGACAGTGTTGCTGGCTTTTCAGCCTGTCTTCATGGGTAGGGCAGCCATGGCTTTATACGGTGAACCTAGCTTCAGTCCCTACAATCATCATGTGTTTTGGATTTCATTATTCTCCCAGGTAACAATCACCTAATTATTTCCGCCTGCTTTTGGTGCCAGAAGCCAAGTTTAAAATTTTTACTTCACACTGTGTTTAAGTTCACAGAGAAGAGCTTCTTTTTGAACAATGCATTGTCTTTTTTTTTTTTTTTTTGCATTGTCTTTTTTATTTTAAAGAATTTTTTCTGTTATTGTTATATTTGCAGTTGTTGTTGTTCAGTTGCTAAGTCATGTTCTTCTCTTTGAGACTCTAAACTGTATGTAGCATACCAGGCTTCCCTGTCCTTCACTGTCTCCTAGAGTTTACTCAAAATAGTGTCTGTTGAGTCAGTGATGCCATTCAACTATCTCATCCTCTGCTGCCCCTTCTCCTTTTGCCTTCGATCTTTCCAAGCATCAGGGTATTTTCCAGTGAGTCGGTTCTTCACATCAGGTGGCCAGAATATTGGAGCTTAGCTTCACCATCAGTCCTTCCAGTTTATATTCAGGGTTGATTTCCTTTAGGGTTGATATTTGGAGTAGATTGAGGAAATCAAAGTATGAACTCAGAATATATCTTGATTAAGAGTCTTCAATCCTCTGATTCTCTCAAAATATCAATTTCCTATTAGTATGTATATGACATGTCTAAAATTACATGTTAATTTCTTAGGCTAGACTCTTAAGCAAGTATCCAGTTAAGGTTTAGTAGTGGAATGATGTATATATGTATACTTTATATGTATATACATTTTGTGTGTATATACATTTTATTTTATTTTTTAAATATTTATTTATTTTTGTCTGTGTCAGGTCTTACTTGTGGCAACAGGGATCTTTTGCTGTTTTGTGCAGGCTCTTTGTTGCTAGGTGTGGGCTTCTCTCTAGTGGTGGCATGTAGGCCCTAGAGTGTGCAGGATGAGTAGTTACAGCACATGGGCTTAGTTGCCCCACAGCATGTGGGAATCTTAGTTCCCCGAGCAAGGATTGAACCCAAATTCCTTACATTGGAAGTCGGATTCTCAACCACTCGGCCACCAGGGAAGTCCTGGTAGTAGAGTTTTATATTGTATTTATTAGGTTTATTTATCACAAATGATATTTATTGCAATGCCTTCTATTTGTTGCAAATCACATCATTTTTTCTATTTGCAGTAATTATATTTATTGAAAAAGACTGGTTTTTTAATTTGTGATACTTATATAATATTTCCTTTAAAATAAATAGCTTAAGTTTAAAAGTCTGAATCTATTTAAAGAAAAATATTTAGCAATAATACACCTAATGTTTAGAAAATAGAGCACATAGGACTGGGGGGTGAATTGAGGATATATTAATATTTGTCCAGTGTATGAGAGAACAGAAGGTATGCTCATGCCCATTTCACAGTTGAGGAAGCTGAGGCTTAAAGTGATGGTCAGGGTCACACAGGTAATTAGTGGTACAGGTGGGACCAGGGTCTGCATCACCTGCTTCATCCCACCACACCAAGTCCACCCCTCTTAGTGTTCTCCTGGACGCCCTAATACTTGCATCCCTGTGGGCAGAAGATGGCCCAAGGTCACTGCCCATCACTGATATCTTTCTTCTTCACTGTTCTAGCAAATAAAAGCTCATCAGAGCCTAACAAGAAGAAAATGAAGTTCTCCCCCAGAGACAAAGAGGATCTCACTGGGTAAGGTGTTTCTATGGGCACAGGACACTAGAATGAACTGACGGAGAAGGCAATGGCACCCCACTCCAGTACTCTTGCCTGGAAAATCCCACGGACAGAGGAGCCTCGTAGGCTGCAGTCCTTGGGGTCGCTAAGAGCCGGACACAACTGAACGACTTCACTTTCACTTTTCACTTTCATGCATTGGAGAAGGAAATGGCAACCCACTCCAGTGTTCTTGCCTAGAGAATCCCAGGGACAGGGGAGCCTGGTGGACTGCTGTCTGTGGAATCGCACAGAGTCGGACACGACTGAAGCAACTTAGCAGGAGGAGGAGAATGAAGTGAAGGTTATGGTCTCATGAAAGCCACACTCTGCTTCTTGACTTTAAAGGATTCCTGGATACCTATTACTTATGTTTTTTCCCACCAATACTCTTAATTCAATTTATTAAGGCTCTAAATAAAAATAAATTTGCTAACTAAGCAAAACCAGTGCTTACAAACTTATGAAGTATGAAGTGTTCATGGAACCAGGCACTAAGCTGTGTCTACTTTTCAGGATGAAGTCAGCCTCAACCTCCTTACCTATGAAGAAGGAGGTTGTGACATCTTTGACTTTCCCAGAAAGCAGACCAATGAGTCCAGAAGAACAGATTGATGTGATGTTACAGCAGGAGATGGAAATAGAAAGTAAAGAAACCAAACCATCTGAATCAGACTTGGAGGTACGTTCTTATTGCCTCCTTTCTCTCAGTTTGCTAGGTATTACTCTTGACATCTCAGTGATCCTAAACTGGAGAAAAGCAGTAGTCACCTGAGGAATGTTTTAAAAATACTAAAGTCCAAAGATAGGCAGGTTGATTTCCCTTCTTCTTTCTCAACATTGCTAAGGCTATTCAAGGTGAAGTAAGTTAGAAAGAGAAACACCAATGCAGTATATTAACACAAATATATGGAATTTAGATAGATGATAATGACGACCCTATAGGCAAAAACAGCAAAAAAGACACAGATGTATAGAACAGACTTTTGGACTATGTGGGAGAAGGCAAAGGTGGGATGATATGGGAGAATAGCCCTGACGCGTGTATATTACCCTGTGTAAAATAGATGACCAGTGCAAGTTCAATGCATGAAGCAGGGCACTCATGAAGCTGGTGCTCTGGGGCAACCCAGAGGGATGGGGTGAAGAGGGCTTGGGAGGAGGTTTCAGGATGGGGGGGTCACAGGTACATCTGTGGCTGATTCATGTCAATGCATGGCAAAACCCACCACAATATTGTAAAGTAATTAGCCTCCAATTAAATAAATTATTTTTAAAAATAAATAAAGATGCTGAAGTCCAGACCCCATGTAGACTACTTAGTGAAGGTGTGCATGTGTGAGTCTCTGCTTTAATAAGTCTTAGAAACCTATGCCTTCAGGTCCTCTTAGAACTTAAGTTGCAAAATGGCTGCATAGAACATAGGCTGAGGTTGCCAGATTTTGAAAAACAAAACAAAAAACATGGCCCCCAGTTTGAATTTCAGATAAACGATGAATAATTTTTNCCCCATGTAGACTACTGAATGAAGGTGTGCATGTGTGAGTCTCTGCTTTAATAAGTCTTGGAAACCTATGCCTTCAGGTCTTCTTAGAACTTAGGTTGCAAAATGGCTGCATAGAACATAGGCTGGGGTTGCCAGATTTTGAAAAACAAAACAAAAAACATGGCCCCAAGTTTGAATTTCAGATAAACGATGAATAATTTTTAGTATATTCCAGTGCATCCTGTATTTTATCCAGCAGCCTGACCATAAGTTAAATATGGCCTACAGATGTGTTTGGGAAATGAAAAAAATCTCACATAAGCTTAGATTTCTAACCTCTCTTGAAAAAATTAATATATTTGAAACTGAACAATAGCTATCTCCTTTGGATGAGAAATACATTCTCTGGTTTGTCAGTCTCCATAATTCCTTATTATTTTATTATGTCCAGCCAACGTTCAGTTATTAACACTACCAGCTTGGTCCCAGATAGATTTTTGAGCCTCTAACCCCTAACTTGAAAGAACNCAGTTTGAATTTCAGATAAACGATGAATAATTTTTAGTATATTCCAGTGCATCCTGTATTTTATCCAGCAGCCTGACCATAAGTTAAATATGGCCTACAGATGTGTTTGGGAAATGAAAAACATCTCACATAAGCTAGATTTCTAACTTCTCTTGAAAAAATTAATATATTTGAAACTGAGCAATAGCTACCTCCTTTGGATGAGCAATATATTCTCTGGTTTGTCAGTCTCCATAATTCCTTATTATTTTATTATGTCCAGCCAACGTCAGTTATTAACACTACCAGCTTGGTCCCAGATAGATTTTTGAGCCTCTAACCCCTAACTTGAAAGAACTGCAAAACTTTAGAGCAAAGAGCTTTTGAATTTATAGTGTATAGTAAAATGATTAACAATAAAAACTAATAGTGACTGAGAATGTGCTATTGGCAAAATTCCATACTAAACTTTCTAGATGCTTGACCCCATTCAGGACCTGGGGACTGTGATTATTTCTGTTGTCCAGTTGTGGAAATTGGGGTGGGGACAATCAACTTGCTCCAAGTTATACAGTCAGTAAGAGGCAAAACTAGAATTTAGATCAGTCTGGCTGATCCTAACATTCTGTGCTCTTAAGAGCACAGAACAACAACATTTCTCAAACTTGCCTGAAAATAAGAATCGCCTGGGGTTCTTGTTAACATATCCTAAATGCCCTAGGAGGGAGGGGCCTGTGAATCTGCATTTTAAGAGGAGCCTCTCTCCTAGCCCCAGGCAGTTCTTATAATGAGAACTTTGGAAGTTTGTCCTTTATTAAGGTTGGAGAGATGCAAGTTCAGCCTTTTCTGACCACAGACAATTGGCACAGAAGGTCAAAGCCGATTTCCAATCCTTTCCTATACTTTGTGCCTCTCTTTTATCTGAAATTATACATTTCTAGAGCCATTCAGCCATCTAGCAGCTTAGAGGCAAGCCCTAAATAAACCAAACTTCCTAATGCCACCAGGTCACATTGGGCCTGTTTGTTCACTTCATGTGTTTATGTTGCTTTTCTAAACTCAAAAGTTCCATGGTTGAATTAGAATAATTATCATAAGTCTCACTCAGACTTGGGGGAGTTCCCGTAAGCCATAGGATCAAGTACTTTCTTCCTATAGGGTCATTGTTATGAAGGAGAGTGAATTGAGTCCATTTGAGGAGCTTGTCATTCCTCTTCTTAAAGCTCGCCAGATATGTTATCTCCATTCCCGAGGCTTAGTCCTCTTTCCACTGCTCCTGTTTGCATGGCATTTGACAAATCCTTCCTTATACAGCACTGAGATCTGCCTGGCTTTGGTTGACTCCTCCAGAGTCATGGGGAATACTCACCAACAATTTATTACAGTGAGTGTGATGTCATGGACCAAGAAGTGAGTGAAGGATGGAGATCAGTGCTGTATGAACAGGGTTCTTTGGCAGCTGATGGGTGTGGTCAAGTGGGCACAGGTAGCCAATTGATTATGATCATTTTGTTGCTGGTGGTTTTTTTTTTGTTTGTTTGTTTGTTTTGGTGGTTTGTTTCTGGAAGAGATACTACTACTATTTGACCAGTGGAATCCGAAAAGACATGATTGCCCCTGAGGAAGACAAAGTGATGGTTCGGATTTCAAAGCTGATTTCAAACACGCTGCTGACAAGTCCCTTCCTGGAATCCCTGATGGCTGCCCTTGTGGAGGAGAAGGAAAATGACTATTACAGCAGCCTCATGAAAAGCATTGGTAAGGCTGTGCATGAATGAGGCAGGGTTCCTATGTGGAGGGCACCTTCTTTCCTTTCACTGTCAGTTCCTCTCTGTTTTCTCAGAAAAATGCCAACAACATTGTGTAACTTTTCATTCAGTTGCTCCCCCACACTACCACCATCACTCATGTCCGTACCAGTACTTATCATCTGTGCAAACTAAGGATCTTATTAAAGAGCAGATTCTGATTCAGTAGAGTTTGGGAGGGGCCCACGATTCTGCACTTCCAGCTAACTCCCAGGTGGTGCAGGTGCTACTTACCCTGGACACAGCATAAGTAGCAAGGGCCCATAGCCATTTAAAATGTAGCTCAAGACCTCTTCCCTCAAGTATTTTGATCTCNAGTACTTATCATCTGTGCAAACTAAGGATCTTATTAAAGAGCAGATTCTGATTCAGTAGAGTTTGGGAGGGGCCCACGATTCTGCACTTCCAGCTAACTCCCAGGTGGTGCAGGTGCTACTTACCCTGGACACAGCATAAGTAGCAAGGGCCCATAGCCATTTTAAATGTAGCTCAAGACCTCTTCCCTCAAGTATTTTGATCTCTGCAACCCTCAGTGATCACTCCGTCTTCTGCATTCATAGCACTTCTCAGTTCTACTTTCAATTCATACCATTTTGGAACTTCTGTGCCATTGTTTCTCTATGGCCTTGAACACTGGTCTTGTCTTTCTCATGGGTCTCAGCTCCCTTACTAGACATTTACTGATATATCACCAGTCCTCACTCCCTTTCATATTTAACTGCATGTCTTGTGCGCACAGTAGGTCATTGGGAAATGTTTGATGATGGTGAGTAATGTGAAAAGTGAAAGTGAAATTCTCTCAGTCGTGTCCGACTCCTTGCAACCCCATGGTCTATACAGTCCATGAAATTCCCCAGGCCAGAATACTGGAGTGGATAGCCTTTCCCTTCTCCAGGGGCTATTCCCAACCCAGAGATCAAACCTGCTTTGAAGGTGGATTCTTTACCAGCTGAGCCCTGAGCCACCAGGGAAGCCCATAATAATATGAGAATAATGTGAGAAACGCATCAAAGCGGAGAGGTGATCATATTAGTTCCCCACCTTCCCATTTATCTGAAAAACAGCTATACTTACTAAATTAATGGGTTTTTTAAAATTTCCTAATCAATTTTCAGGGCTTCCCCAGTGGCTCAGAGGGTAAAGCACCTGCCTGCAATGTGGGAGACCCAGGTTCGAAGCCTAGGTCGGGAAGTTCCCCTGGAGAAGGAAATGGCAACCCACTCCAGTATTCTTGCCTGGAGAATCCCATGGATGGAAGAGCCTGGTGGGCTATAGTCCATGGGGTCACAAAGAATTGGATACAACTGAGAGAGCTCACTTCACTTCACTTCAATCAATCTTCTAGTGATGTCAGTATGATGTCTCCTTGTCTGCTATAGGCTAGAATCCAACTTTTAAGATTAAACATATAAAGCCCTTCAAATTTCAGCCTCAACCTACTTCTCCAGTCTTATCACCTTGAACTCTACTGCTTGTACCTGATATTTCTGCCACAGCATGACCCACAGCTTCTTGAGCGTATTATACAAAAATCATGGAACTGCATTTATCCTGTCAGACAAAATCCTACTCATTTTTCTATGACCCAGCTTAAATGTTACTTCCTCTGTGAGGCTTTTGCCTGTCCCTATCATGTGAAATTTCTAAACTTCCGTTCATAGGTATCTGGTGTCATGTATTGTGTTTATTTTTTTTTTTAGCTATGTTGGTGTGCTGTGTCGTAATAAGGTTTCAGCAAATACTATTTTATTGATAAGCATGATGCTAGATATCCTAATGGGACTAAACTCCAGATTCTAAGTGCTCCAGACTCTGAAGTTATATTCCTCTTCCCCCAAAATGTCTCACATACCAACAGGGTGAAACCTACTCAGTTAAGTTATACCCAGGGGATTACCAATGACCTTGTACAC
Source organism: Neotragus moschatus (assembly GCA_006410615.1). Classification (NCBI taxonomy): domain Eukaryota; kingdom Metazoa; phylum Chordata; class Mammalia; order Artiodactyla; family Bovidae; genus Neotragus; species Neotragus moschatus. The sequence goes on along the minus strand of SJYA01002911.1, from coordinate 457,929 downwards.
GAGGGAACATTTCCAGGTGTAAATGGACAGAAGCTTGTTTACCTTCTAAGTGTTGAAACTGAGAGCACAAAGTGCTCAAGGCCCCTGATTAATAACAAGTGTTTGCCCTCTCGGTTATAGTTGATTACATCCTCATGGACCCCATGGAGAGGAAAAGACTCTTCATTCAGAGCATCCCCCGAGCGTTTCCTCAAAGAGTGATCCGGGCCCCTGTGCCCTGGCACAGTGTCTACAGGAATGCCAAGAAGTGGAACGAAGAGCACCTGCACACAGTGAACCCCGTGATGCTCAGCCTGAAGCAGCTGTGGTTTTCAGAGTAAGAAGTGCCTCCTGTCCCTTTCTTCCCTTTCTTTATTATAAGCTTCCACACGTAAGAGATCATCTTATGATGATCTTATGATGATCTTATGATCTTATGTGGGAGTAACCTTGCCCTTGAAATAAAATGACGGCAATCCTAGACCCAAGTTGCATATGGTAAGGGATAACTCTCTGTGCAGAGCTAGGTGGCCCTCCTTTGTGCCTCCACAGCACCCAGCGGCTATGTAGAGGCCCTGGAATATACTGGTTAAGAGCACTCACATGGGGCCAGCTTGCTCGGGTCCACCCTAACTCTATTGCTTCATAAGTAACATCCTTACCTCTAAATTTGGGATAAAACTTCCTACTTCATAGTGCTGGTAGGAGGGATAAATAATTTAGAGTACTTAGAACAATGCCTGATACAAGTATCCAGTAGGTGTTAATTAGACCTCCATTATGAGGTCTATAATACTGAACTACAATTGCACCTTTACTAGTTTGACTCTCTAGCCTATGAAATGTATGGGATGGGGGCTTGAGTCTTCTTGTTTCTTTTCCTTTCCCAATTCTTTTTTTAAATTTGTTTAGTTGTATAATTAATTTACAATGTTGTGTTAATTTTTGCTATACAGCAAAGTGATTGTATACATACATACTTTTTCATGTTCTTTTCCATTGTGGTTTATTACAGGATATTGAATATAGTTCCCTGTGTTATATAGGAGGACTTTGTTGTTTATCTATTCTATATATACTAGTTTGTTGTTTCTCTATTGTATATACACTATTCTGTATATACTAGTCAGTTTCCACTAACCCAAACTCCCATTCTGTTCCTCTCCTATGCTCCCTCCGCCTTGGCAGTCACAAGTCTGTTCTCTATGTCTGTGAGTCCTTTGCTGTTTTATCGATAAGTTCATTTGTGTCATATTTTAGAATCCACATACAAGTGGTATTAGGTGGTGTTCATCTTTCTCTTTCTGACTTACATCATTTAGTATGATAATCTCTAGGTCCATCTATGTTGTTAAGGCATTATTTCATTCTTTTTTCTGGCTGAGTCGTATTTCATTGTGTATATGCACCACATCTTCTATATCCACTCATCTCTCAATGGACATTTAGGTTGTCTCCATGTCTCAGTGGTTGTAAATAATGCTGCTATGAACAAAGGGGCTCTTGCTGCTGCTGCTTAGTTGCTTCAGTTGTGTCCGACTCTGTGTGACCCCATGGAGTATAGCCCACTAGATTCCTCTGTCCGTGTGGATTCTCCAGGCAAGAATACTGTGGTGGGCTGCCATGCCCTCCTCCAGGGGGTCTTCCAGACCCAGGAATCTAACCCAGGTCTTCCACACTGCAGGCAGATTCTTTACTATTTGAGCCACTAGGGAAGTCCTGGTGCATATATCTTTTCAAATTATAGTTTTTGTGTGAATATATGCCCAGGAGTGGGATTGCTGGATCATATAACAATATATTTTTAGTTTTTTAAGCTAATTCTTGTATGTAACTCAGGGCCAGTGCAGAGCTGGCATACAATAGTCTCACTTATATTTATAGGTGACTAAATTGGCCACAGATATTGTAGAAGTTCAGAGGAGGCAGGAGTCACTTTTTCTCTTTCCTTTTTCTAAATTAAGATGTTACTTGCATACTTTAAGATTCACCCTCTTGAAGTGTGCAATACAGTAATTTTGAGTATACTCACAAATTTATTCAGCTTTCCTGAAAATATTGGGAATGCTTTCATTATCTCCTAAAGAAACTCTGTAGTCGTTAGTAGTTACCAACTTTTCCCTTCCATTTAGCCCCTGGCAGAACATTAATCTGCTTTCTGTCTCCATGGATTTACCTATTCTCAATATTTTACATAAATGGAATCATACAATATGTGCCCTTTCATGTCTGGCTGCATTAAGTTAGCAAGATTCATATTTTCAAGATTCATCAATATTGAAGCATTATCAGTAATTCATTTCTTTTTATGGCTGAATAATATTCTATTTTATTGTTATACCACATTTTTTAATCTATTAATCAATTGCACTGGGAATAATAAAGACTGATTTTTTCTATGAGCCCCTCAAGAATGAATGTGAATCCTGGTGGGAGAATGAGGCCACCAGAGTTCACCAAAAGGTTAGGTTAATGAAATGATGTGCTACTACCATGTGGGTTTTTTATTAGAAAAATTGGAGGCAGATATGTGTGTGTAATTGTGATTGGTTAAACTTAATCAGCTCAAATATTTTGTTTGAGGAGGATCTATAGCTTTGTATGGGTTTTGTCTTTGGGGAGCCTTATTACCTGGATAACTTAATTGTTTTTCACATTCTTAGTTTTACCTGTATTTTAAAAAGTAATTGTAGGTAGAATCAACCTAGGATAGAGCCCATCAATCATAAGATATAAGCACATTCCTTTTTTTGAATTCAGTTTTCTAAGGCATTAGAGGTGCTAGTCAGGACATGAGAAAAAAAGTAGTTTTCTAATGAGGCAGAAGTATGTAATAATAATTTATAGAAAAATAATAATGTATAGATAGAGTAGGCTCTGAAACTAACCAGCCTAGGTTCTCATTCTTTCTCTGTCCCTGATGAACTGTGTGATTTGGGGAAGTTAATCTCTCTGGACCCTTATTTCTTTATATGCAAAACGGGATTGTTGGGTGAAGTACTTAGAACAGTGCTTAGCATACAGTAGTTGTTCAATAAGTTCTGCTTTAAGTAGAAGCATGTTTGTGGCCTCAAAAAATAAATTAACATAGAAATTAACAAGAAAGTTAGCCACAAGGCTGATAAAATTGCCAGAAGTTTAGTGCTAAGAGAATGTACATATGAATTTAATTTGATCACATAAAGAAAATGACAAATTATTATTAACTTTTACTATAAGAATTCTTATCACTTGCTCTTTTCCTAATCTATTCCTTCTTCTTTATATCTTATATTTTTAGCTGATTGCTTTACAATATTGGTTTGATTTCTGTCATATGTCAACACGAATTAACCATAGGTGTACATATGGCCCCTCCCTCTTCAATCTCTCTTCTACCTCTTTCCATTTCCCACCCCTCTAGGTTATTACAGAGCCCCAGTATGAGTTCCCTGAGTCATACAGCAGATTTCCATTGGCTGTCTATTTACATATATTAGAGTATATGTTTGGGCTTCTCTGGTGACTCAGACAGTAAAGAATCCACCTGCAGTGCAGGAGACCTGGATTCAATCCCTGGGTCTGGAAGATTCCCTGGAGGAGGGCATGGCAACCTACTCCAGTACAACTGCCTGGAGAATCCCCATGGATGGACAGAGGAACCTGGCAGGCTACAGTCCATAGGGTCACACAGAGTCGGGCACGACTGAAGCGACTCCGCGGCAGCAGCAGCAGTGTATATGCTTCCATGCTCCTCTCTCCATTCATCTCATCCTCTCCTTCTTCTTCCCCACCCTTGTCCATAAGTGTCTTTTCTATGTCTGCACCTCCCTTTGGTTCAGTTCAGTTCAGTGGCTCAGTCGTGTCCAACTCTTTTTCTGCTCTGCAAATAGCTTCATTGGCACCATCTTTCTAGATCCATTATATGTATGTTAATAGACAATATTTGTTTTTCTCTTTCTGATTTGCTTCACTCTGTATAATAGGCTCTAGGTTCATCCACCTCATTAGAACTGACTCAAATGTGTTCCTTTTTATGGCTGAGTAGTATTCCATTGTATGTATGTACCACAGCTTCTTTATCCATTCATCTGTCAGTGGACATCTAGGTTGCCTCCATCTAGGTTGTTCTAGCTATTGTAAATAGAGCTTCAGTGACTAGAGCTTACAGTGGACTCTGTAATAACCCAGAGGGGTAGGAAAGTGCAGGAGGAGGCAGGGAGATTCAAGAGGGAGGAGACATATGTACACTTATGGTTAATTCATGTTGACATACGGCAGAAATCAAACCAGTATTGTAAAGCAATCAATGAAAAATAAATAAATATAAAGAAGAAGGAATAGATTAGGGAAAAAAGCAAGTGATAGAGAATCCCTTTTATAGTAAAAGCTATACATTTAATAATTTGTAATTTTCTTTATATGATCAAATTAAATTCATGTCTACATCCTCTTGAAATACATGTGTCTTTTTCAGTTTTGGTTTCTTCAGGGTATATACCTAGAAGTGGTATTTCTGGGTTGTATGGTGGTTTTATTCCTTGTTTTTTAAGGAATCTCCACACTGTCTTCCATATTGGCTGTATCAATTGACTGCACAATAGTGAACCGAAATCAATTAGGTTTTTGTCAGCTGAATCAAAAAATTAGCAATGAGAAAGATTTGTTAAGGAAATGCTATAGAGAAATGTTCTTATGTGACCTGTAATATTTAGCTTTAAACATGTTAAGAGGTCACCTAATGATCAGTGAGGGCCAGAATGAGGGTCGTGATCTGAGCAAAGAATAGATTTTTCTGGCCAATGTGGGAAGTTTATTACGATTGAACTAAAGATGAGTGACATAATTATCAGACGGTGACCAGGGCCATGCTAAGGTTGGATATCAAACATATATGGAGAGTGAGGTCCTTGAATTCTGTCCTCCCCAACAGTGCTTTGTGACTGGCCAGAGAAGATGAAGACTAAGTTCATCACCTCCATCAAAAAAGAATAGAAATGTAGGCTGTAGGATTTTAAGAGTATGCAGGAAAGTGCCTAGTGGGTCATTATAGTGGATGATGAAAATGAGAAGTGAGAACTGGGGCAAACTAAGAAAGTGAGCAGAGATCTGGTTGGGGAAGTTGTAGGCACTGATGGCTTCAAAGAGTGATTAATAAACGAATGAATAGGTCTCAAGAAGAGAAATGCTGGCCCTGTGAGCTTAAAAAAAAAAAGGCCTTGGGGAGTGTGGCAAAGGGCAGCACCTCTATTAACCTGAGAGAAATAGGAGAAAATAAGATCAGAGAGGGCAGGAAGAGATCCAAGTGTTCATTTAACAAATATTTACTGAGTTCCTGCACTGTGTAAGGCAGTGTCCCAGGAATGCTGTGGGTGTCTTGGTGAGCCTGCACGCTGTCAAAGGCAAGTCTATAGGGTTTTGGGGTCCAGATCAAAGTGGTCCTCCAATTTGTCTTGAGTAGCTCACCAAGGGGCCACGTTGAGGACTGTGTAGCACCCACTTGATTGTGAAGGTGATGCTTTGCTTGCCCTGTCCTCTTGTGTCTTTACCTGTCTTCCTCTGTATTGGAAAGAGCTTTGACTTGTCATATCCTAGTTTCCAGTCAGCCAAATGCCAAATCAGTGTCAAAATCCCACTCCCCACGGGTTACCCAGAGAAGGACACATAGGAAGGCTCAGTAACAGCTCCTGAGTTTCTCTACTCCTTGCAAGAGTTCTTGTGGACTATCCACTCCCTCCCAGACTTTTCAGATACAATTAGTTTTAATCTGTTTAAATCTCCTCTCATTAAAAAATGAAAATATATTTCCTCTGAATCCATCATATAAAGTTTTTTATTAAGCATCTTCTTGGCTTAGAATGTTTTGCCCTCTCTTTTGGCAGATTTGGAGACCTCAGGTTTGTTCGAACAGCAGAATTACTGGCGGGAAAATTACCTCTGCAGCCTCTTGAATATCAGGATGTCATTCAGAAACACTGCATGGAAGCACGCCAAATTCTTCTCAACAAGTCAGTATCTGGCCTCAGAATGGCGCTGTCAGTGTCAAAAAAATCGAAAGTTCTCTGAAGTGAAAACTGGTCTCCAACCTGGCAGGGTGCACAGATTTTGCTGGCTTCTCTCTGACACCTTCCTCTATCCTCATCCTTCCACGTTTCCATACCTGAGAGCCTCTGTGCCTCCTCACATACGCTCTGCTCTTTGACCTCACTCCTAGTCTTCCTTTGCCCTTTTGAAGCTTCCTCATTACCATTGCTTGTTGAGCGCTTCCATCACCTCCCTCTGAAATCCTTTAGGCCTTGCTGGGTTACACACACAGTGGTAGTCGCTCAGTCATGTCCAACTTTTTGCAGCCCTATCTACTGTAGCCCGCCAGGCTTCTCTGTCCATGTGATTTTCCAGGCAAGAATACTAAAGTGGGTTGCCATTTCCTTCTCCAGGAGATCTTCTCACCCCAGGGATTGAACCTGGGTCTCTTGCATTGCAGGCAGATTCTTTACCATCTGAGCCACCAGGGAAGGATAATGCATTTGAATGACGTGTATTCAGGCGGCCCAGATAGACACCTGTAAATTTCCAGGGATGGGAGTTTTTAGTCACTTAATTTTTTTTCCTTTGCAAATGCATACAGGACTGTGTCCAGAGCCAGAGAAATTCCCTTGTGTGAAATGATGGTGATAATATCTACTAAGTGGTTTTTATTATCAGAGAAAATATTTATGCAATAGCTGGCATATAGTATCTCTTAAATATAATTATTACCTCTACAATTATGACTATTACCAGTACTTCCCTGATTATTAGAGTAATACTTTTCTAGCAGTCAGAAAAAAGACTTGATAAGATGCAAATGAAAGTAGTTCCTGTTGGGAATTAGAAATTGGGGGAATAGAATGAAAGGAAAAATGAGGCATCCATTTCTTCTTTTGGTTTTCTAATTTCTGCTCTCAACTTCTGAGCGGCCACCACCACACTGGAGTTTCTCCTCCCAAGTTTTCTTCCTTTTCTCCTTTTTCTTTTCCCCTGTCAAGTTTCAGTCAGAAAACAGATACCTGCCAAGGAGAGAAATTGGATAGAACATTTCAGTTCCTTATGCCCTTTTAGCCTAATCTCTGAATATAATAATCTATAGACACCTTCATCTTTCAGCAGGACTGTCCATTTGGGTATTGCTAAATGGGAAAACAGTCTCTCAATCCAAATCTTGTTACTTTCTTCCCCAGAAAGGGGTGATGGCAGGTGAAGAGGCCAGGGATGTGAGAGTACCAACTTGCAGAGCTGCTTAGTGGGAAAGGAGCCATCTGCCTTGTGGTGGAGAGTTGGGAGTGGCGAGAGGGCATCTTGGAACTTGGAAGGGATTCTCAGTCAGATGCCCTGCTTTCTTTACAGATGGATCCCCACCTGTGCCCAGCTATTTGTCTCCCGGAAGGAGCAGTGGATCCATTTTGCTCCCAAGAGTGACTATGACTCCTCTCGTAACATTGAAGAATATTTTGCTTCCGTTGCATCTTTCATGTCCCTCCAGCTCAGGGAGTTGGTCATTAACTCTCTTAAGGACCTCGTTTCCTTTTTCATGATACACAAGGTGTGTAGGGGATCAGCAGTAGATTCTTTGGAGTGGAATCAAGACTCAGTATTTAATCATGTAAGGTCCTCAGCTGTAAGCCAGGCCAAAAAGTAAAATTCTTGACTTGAACACATATGTGGTAATTATTAGCTTATACAAATGATTTATTTAAATACACGGCAAATTTTCCCAAGATAATTACCTACTTTTATATAGTAAAAATCTATATTTTTACTAGAGAAATTAGAGAAGCTAATTTAAAGAAAGAGTGAATAAAATGGAATGTCTACCTCCTACTGTAGAGGAGTGGTCACTTTTTCATCCTCTTTGTTTAAAAAAAAGAGGGATTGAAAAGGGGTTGTTATCAATCTTTTGGCTTGCTATCTAGGAAGTGTTATGCATGTTCACTGCAGATCCTGGCTTTTATTCTTTGGTTTGGAATGGATACCTCTAAAATCAAAAGACTTCACTGACCTAATTAATAACTTCTTTCATGACACTGCTTAAGTGAAGTCTAGATGAAAACGAAAGCACTAAGATAAAAACGAAAACACTGTGATGGTTTTCAAAGCATCATGGACTCCCTTAAATTTAGATAACATGGGAAATCAAGGAAGATTTTTTTGTATTTTATACTATGTGCCATTTTAATTTAAAAAGAGTGATAAAATTTAAAATTTCCTGGTTAGAAAAGGTTAAGTTCTAAGCATTTTGCCAAATAAAGTAAAAATGAACAGTTGACCTTTTATTCAAAAAGTATAGAACCAGTGCTGTCAAATTTAGACTGCACTGTTAGCATTCTACAGTGGACTAATCTATACATACCATTGTAATCATCTATTTGGCTAAGCAGAAGAGACTCAAACTCAACCAAGTTTCGTTCTAAAATGCCAAACAAAGGGAAAACTAAAATTTGCATATATCTTAAAGAAAGAAATGTATGGGTATTTGATACATTGTAGACATTCACCTAATGCTTATCAATAATCCTTATACAAATCTAGAATTTCTAGATTCTAAACTGAATCTTTAGAATCAATTATTTGAGCAAATGCTTTACAGCTACCTCATGCCAATTTATTAGGCACTATGCCTTTTATGAAAAGTATCTTGTGTTACTAGCCAGTGTTAGGAATTAGAAATGTCTCCATGTCAGTTCTTTAGCAACTGAGCTACAGCTTCCCTGGTAGCTCAGCTGGTAAAGAATCTGCCTGCAATGCAGGAGACCCCAGTTCAATTCCTGGGTCAGGAAGCTCCCCTGAAGAAAGAATAGGCTACCCACTCCTGTATTCTGGCCTGCAGAATTCCATGAACTGTATAGTCCATGGGATCACCCTGCTGAGCGACTTACACTTCACTCAACTTCCATATCAATATTTTTACTGCAGAAAGGTTGACATTTTGAGAGTCTAAAATATAGTATATGCTAATTAACAACTCCATGTGGGATGTACAGATAAACTCTTATACTTTTGGATTCAGGCAACAAATTTTTATTGAGCCCTTGTGCATGTGTGCTAAGTCACTTCAGTTGTGTTTGACTCTGTGACCCTGCGGACTGTAGCCTGCCAGGTTCCTCTATCCATGGGATCCTCCAGGCAAGAATATTGGAGTCGGTTGCCATTTCCTCCTCCAGGGGATCTTCCCGACCCAGGGATCAAACCTGTGTCTGTTATGTCTCCTGCATTGATAAGCGGGTTCTTTACCCCTTGTGCCACCTGCTCTTATGATGTACTATAGCTATCTTGGATATTTTGGAGTACATAGATGGTTCACACACAGATCCTGTGCATGTAAATCTCATGATAGAAAGATAAAATACCACACGGAAGTGGAAATAAGGAAGTTCAGAGGCAGAAGATTATTTCTTGATGGGGAACAGGGAGGCTTCCCAAAGGAGATTTTTTTTTTAACAGATGGGGAGGATTTGGAAATACTGATAAAATAATTTCCAAGCAATGTAAACATACTTTGAAGAAGGAGGAGAGGTGAACGCAGGTGGGCTAAGCCATACTTAGCCCTTATTTTAAATATGAACAGTGCATGGTACCTTTCCTTTCCCTTTCTGGTACCCATGTAGTGCTATGAACAAGTAAAAGTCACTCCTTTGATTCTAAAAGGTACCATTTTGTAATAATCACCATATCTATGTCTCCTGAAGGATGGAAATGATTTTGAGGAGCCCTACCAAGAAATGGAGTTCTTTATACCCCAGCTGATTATGATCAAGCTTGAAGTCAACGAGCCAATTATTGTCTTTAATCCATCTTTTGATGACTGCTGGGAATTAATACGTAACTCTTTCTTGGAAATTATTAAGAACTCTAAAGGGATTCCCAAGGTATAGTACTCAATTATTTGTTTGTATTTGTATTCACATATTGAATAAAACTTATGTTTAAATGGCTGCTTGTGCAAAGTAGGGTTTTACTATGGGAGATATAGCTGAGTACACCCTCTTGACACCCTGAAAGAGCTGGGCCTTAAAGAAATTTCCATGCATCCGATTAACAAAGACACTGAGATCTGCTTTGTGAGCAAGCAGAGTTACCTGCATGATGCCAACATCAAAAGGGCAGATGTGTCCCAAGCCATATCCATCTTGGATTAATAATTCATGATGGGTCAGTTGCTATGCACTTTACGAAGAATTTTTATAAGACTATGTATTTCATTTAGTTCTTGAAGCTCCCTATGTTTGTTTGTTTATTAGTTTGTTTAACTTCTAGGGGAGAGATTAAACCTTCCCTTCCTGGCCTAGGGAACTCGGGAAAAGGAAACCTTTTCCCGAGTTCCCTTTCCAGGGTGACTTTGCTAATCAGATTTCAGTTATTAGCAGACTTTTAGAACTGGGCAGGATCACCCACATGAGTGTGACTCTTTTGCATTCCGTCTTCTGTCTCCTTCTGGGTGGTTGATGTGGCGAGAGGCCAGTGTCCAGCCCCACATAGGGAAGGGACTTGTGAGATGTTTCTACCCACCTCATTTCTGCCTTCCACGCTCCCTCCTTCCCCATATATGATGCTCAGGTACCCTTAAGCATGCTTCTCTTTGCAGTCCTGTACTTAGAGCGTTCTAAGATCTCATGATTAGAGTTGGAGTTTTTAGGAAAGCATGTGAAGCTGCATATTCCAGCTGGTTTCACCAGAGAACTCTAAATTGAGGGTTTTAACCCAATCGAGTCAGAGTAACAGGAAAACTGGATGTGCAGAGAGGGAAGAAGTGTGGGCAGCTCTCCTACAATCAATATCCCTAGGAAGGAAATGAAAGAGAAGACCCTATAATTTGGAAGGATAAGTGTGGGGCTTGGAGACAGATAAAGTACACACCACTCAAGTTCCCCTTCACTGCTGTTGATCAGCAATGTTTACAAGCAGCTGGGTTGGGAGAGCCCAGGGCTTATGTGGCTGGTAGTAGATTTAGTGAATTATAATGCCAAGAAGACACAGTCATAGGTCAGAGTTTGTACCAGGTTTGAAAGCCAGACCCAAGTAAATGCTGATGACTCTTCTAGACTAAAAAAGCAGCCCAGGATCTGAGTTCTCTGTCTAAAGATGCCCAGGGCACAGTCTCCCTCCCTGAACCCCTCATACTGTATTGTCTCTGATCTGGCTAGTGACATTTTAAAAGAATAACCCTTCAGATTGAATATCTAAGAATAATACCTGAGAACAGCAACAGGTGGACTTTACCCTATCTCCTCTCAGTCCTGCCTTATATATAAACATGAATTTTAAAAGTTAGAAATAAATATCAGCATGAGATGTTTGAAAACCATACTCAAGGTGCAAAAGAAAAGTGTATTTGTGAGAAATTTACTAAAGTAACAGTAGTAAATATTAGAAAATATTTGTTGTAGCCAAAAGTTGAGAAAAATATGAATCTGTAATACTGACTGAAATGAAAAGAGGCATAAATAAAAGGAAGCTGGATGAGATAAGGGAAGGATTTTATAAAACTGCAATAATTAGAATTTAAAACAGCATTAGCAGTTGAGACATTATTTTCACAATTGTGAAATAAGATTACTTGGGTCAGTCTCTCCTCATGGAAGAATTTTCTAACTCAGAGTGCCAGAGAAATGCCAAAGTTGGAGAAGTATGCAGGAGAAAATACTGAGGGTGATGACAAAACCAAGAAGTCTGGGATCAGAGAGCCAGGGAGATAATCAGATAGTAACAATGATTACCTGGAAAGAGCACTATTGTTCTCGGCTCAGTTTTACAGACTGCTCTGCAGGGTATAAGAGAGCCAGCCACTNCACAGAAAGTCTGACAAAATGAGGTGGCATATGTTCTAGACAAAGAAAGAAGGTAAAACCTCAGAAGAATAACTCAGTGAAGTCGAGATAGACAATCTTCCAGAAAAAGAATTCAGAATAATGATAGTGAAGATGATCCAAGATCTCAGGAACAGAATGGGTATACAGACTGAGAAGATAAAAGAAATGTTTAGCGAAGAGCTAGAAGATTTAAATAACAAGTAAACAGAGATGAAAAATACAGTAACTAAAATGAAAAATCCCTAGAAGGAGTCAATAGCAGAGTAAATGAGGCAGAAGAATGAGTAAGTGACCTGGAAAACAGATTGATTGGTGGAAATCACTGCTACAGAACAGAATAAAGGAAAAAGAATGAAAAGAAGTAAGGACTGCCTTAAAGACCTCTGGCATAACATTAAACACACCAACTTTCACATTATAGTGGTCCAGGAAGGAGAAGAGAGAGAAAAATGGACATGGGAAGATATTTGAAGAGATAATAGCCAATAACTTCCCTAACATATAAAGGAAACACTCAAGTCCAGGAAGTGTAGAGAGTCCCATACAGGATAAACCCGAGAAGGAACATGCTGAGACACATATTAATCAAACTGACAAAAATTAAGGACATGGAATATATTAAAAGCAGCAAGGGAAAAGCAACAAATAATATACAAGGGAACCCCATATGGTTATCAGCTAATTTTTCAGCAGAAACTCTGCAGACCAGAAAGGAGTGACACAGTATATTTAAAGTGATAGAAACGAAAAACCTACAACCAAGAATACTCTATGCAGCAAGGCTCTCATTCAGACTTGATAGAGAAATCAAAAGCTTTCAGTTCAGGTCAGTCACTCAGTCATGTCCGACTCTTTGCAACCCCATGAATCACAGCATGCCAAGGCCTCCCTGTCCTTCACCAACTCCAGGAGTTTACTCAAAGTCATGTCCATTGAGTCGGTGATGCCATCCAGTCATCTCATCCTCTGTTGTCCCCTTCTCCTCCTTCCCCCAATCCCTCAAAAGCTTTATAGACAATTAAAAGCTAAGAGAATTCAGCACCACCAAATCAGCTTTACAACAAATACTAAAGGAACTTCTCTAGACAAAAACAAAAAGCCCACAAATAGAAAAAAGAAAATTACAAAAGGGAAATCTCACCAGTAAAAGATAGGCACACAGAAAAGAAAATGCAATCCAAACACAACCCTAAAGATGGTCATCACATCACAAGAGAAGAGAACAAAAGGAAGGGAAGCAAAAAAGACTAGACCAAAAAATTCTGTATTACGAGAGGCTGTCCTTTATATGATAGGGTGTTTAGCAACATCCCTGGCTTCTTCCTGTTAGTAGGACCCTCCCTACTTTTGACAACCAAAAATGTATTCAGACATGCCAAATGTTCCCTGGGGACAAAATCACCTCCAGTTGAGAACAGCTGCTTGTCTATTCTGAAACCCATGGCCTCAGATTTGAAAACTCTGCCCTCATGAATTCAACCTAGGATCTTCTGTTAGAAACCTCTGTTTTCCCTGTTTATTCTTATACATATAGTTTGTTTTTCTGGACTGACAGTTCCAGAAGCTTCTCTGTATCTTAGTGTCAGTCTCTGAAGTGTTGGCCAACTCTTGGAAGTATACCACTGAGCTCTACAAAGTTAATTCTGCCTACTCTGTGTCATCTTTATTTTATTTTGAACATATTTTAAGTCAGAGCATCCCAAAACATCCTCCAATTTTGGGAAAATCTGTCCAGCCACTTTTACATCTGACAACAGACAGAGAGAAACTGAATTCTGTTCAATAGACTTTAGGTTCATTAGTTCCTGAATATTCATCTTAAAATTTAGACATAGAATTTTAGAACTAGAAGGAGGAATAGGAAGTATTGTTTATTGCACATTTACTGTATGTTAGGCATAGTATTAATTGCTTTATATTATAGCTTTACAGCAATCCAATGAGGTGTTGTTCCCACTTAAAATTAAGGACACTGATCTTTGAAAAATATAAATATTTTGTCTAAGTTCATATAGCTCAGAAGTGGCAAAACTGGAATTTGAAGGCAAAGTTCTGAATTCCCAGTTCACTGTGCCTTTTGCCATGTTGTGTTTCTTTCATAGTTTGGACTAGTTTTTATATTATCTCTTTGTTTGCCACTCTGACTAATCTGATTTGGTGACCTGTATTTGTATGTTTGATTTTCTGCTCTTCAATATGGAAGATACTTAAATGTATACAAAAAGTATGATGACTTATTGGATAACACAGCAGAACAAAACATCACTGCATTCCTGAAAGAAAATCATGAAATTGAGGATTTTGTGACGGTAGGAGATGCCACTTGACTTTTTCTTTGTATCTTGGTTACATGTGCAACAGACAGTCCAAAAGCACTGTATTGGCTGGGGATGAGGCTAGGGGCAAATGCATAGAGGCTAAAGACAAATTAAACTACTGAATCTACTCTTTCCTACAGAGAATCAATAGCATTAAAAAGCGGAGAAATGAAATTGCATCCATGCACATAACTGTGCCTTTGGCCATGTTCTGCCTAGACACCATGACCCTAAATTATGATCTCTGTGAGCGAGCCCAAAATCTTAAAGACCGTCTGATCCAATTCCAAGTGGATGTAAACCGGGACACCAATACCAGGTATTATTGTTGCATCCAGGGAAATAGCAATGATAATTGGCACAATGGGAGAATGAAAAAGTGGCTCAAACTTGTACCTTCCAGCAATGACCAGGCTGAACTTCCAATTCAACTTGTTTCTGCCCCCAGAGTGAGGGTTGCAGGGACTCTAAGTTCAGGCGAGATGATAAACAATAAGGAGAAAACTATCTGGGACTTAGAGTTGTTGTTCAGTCGCTCAGTCGTGTCTGACTCTTTGTGATCCCATGGATTGCCGCATGCCAGGGACTTAGAGTATGAAGATGGAAAGAATCCCGAGGCAGTTAATCTCTGATCCTTCAGCCTTTGCTTTCTTGCAGACAACTTCAGAGAGATATTACCTGGCAGTCTGAGCTCACAGGCCCTCTCACTGGCCACCTGTCACACACTCGAAGACACAGGGTACTTACAATCAGCCCTTAGACTCTCCTCTATGTAGACTTCTACTGTCTGGGTGTGGGGATTCTGTTATTCAACCTTAAACTCTATATCATGCCTTCATTTTACTGATGACCATATGTTAGTCCATACATTTTTGGTTGTAAGGGGTAGGAGGTGAGACTGGCTAATGTAAAAAAGAAATTTGGAGTCTGCATGTTGAAAAGTTTAGGAGTTGCTAGCCTCTGGCCCTCAATACTACAAATTAGGATGTAGTCTCCCTCCCTCTGCTTGCTGTCTGCTGTGTCAGCTTCATTCTCGGACAGATTCTCTCCAGTTTTGGGGCCCCAGCAGCTCCAGACTTAATCCTCCCAGGTCCTCATTCACAGAGGAAAAAAGATTTACCTTTTTTCCAATACTGTGCCACTGGGCAAGTGTGGCACTGGCCTGACTGGATTGTTTGGACAACACCAAGGCAAACACCATAGTCAAGAGGATGGTTTAGAGCTGGGTACTATTCTCATCTCTGGAGTGAATGTCAGCCTTACCTAAACCATGAGAATCAAGAAAAGGAAAGAGAGGGTACCCCGAGAAGATGTAGGCTGTGGTTACTAGAAAAAGAAATGATGCTAAGATGCTGGGACAGTAAATTTTGGCTACTCTGCTTCCCACTCCAGTACTCTTGCCTGGAAAATCCCATGGACAGAGGATCCTGGTAGGCTGTAGTCCATGGGGTCGTGAAGAGTCGGACACGACTGAGCAACTTCACTTTCACTTTTCACTTTCATGCATTGGAGAAGGAAATGACAACCCACTCCAGTGTTCTTGCCTGGAGAATCCCAAGGATGGGGGAGCCTGGTGGGCTGCCGTCTGTGGGGTTGCACAGAGTCGTACACAACTGAAGTGACTTAGCAGCAGCAGCCTCTCTTTGAATGTTACAAAATGTGTCTTATTTTTAGCTCTCTTTCTCAGACAGCTTTAAATGATAGACTAAAATGATTTAACATTAATAATCATTATTAATGTTATTTTATATATCATTCACTTATTTGTAGATAAGTATAAATTTAGCATTTTATGGCACTTTTAAGATTTACAAACTACATATCAGAAACTCATCAGCAAATTAATGATGATAATAGTTACCATTTTTCCAGCATACATTGTAGTCCAGGCACTGTGTAAGTGTTCTGAACATTCAATATCTAATCAGTCTTTACACCAACCCTAAGAAGTTGTTCATTATTCTCTCCTTTATGTTGATAAAGAAACTGAGCCTCCAAGAGATCCTTAATTGGCACATGCAGGGCTTAACCTAGTTCATTTTGACTCCAAATCCACACTCTTCCACCACTGCATTCAACTTTCTGACTGAGTAATGAAATGGTGGGATTCCTGTTTTGGGAGCCAGAAGTCTTGATTTTGAATCCAAGGTCTTTCATTTACTTGTTTGTGTTCTCTGGCTTCACCTCTTGGATCTTCAATTTCTTTGCCTATAGAATAAATATTTGGGACTAGGACAGTAAAACGTTTTCAGCCTTCGAACTACTAGGACACTTCCTTTTGGAAAGTTTGAGCATCAGGTAATTGTTTGTTTGTTTGTTTTTTCCCTTAAGTATTTGTTCCTGTCAAACCAGGGCTTCCCCAGTGGCTCAACTGGTAAAGAATCCTGCCTGCAATGTGGAAGACCTGAGTTTGATCCCTGGGTTAGGAAGATCCCCTGAAGGAGGGAAAGGCTACCCACTCCAGTATTCTGGCCTGGAGAATTCCTTAGACTATATAGTCCATAGCGTTGCAAAGAGTTGGACATGACTAATTGACTTTCATTTTCACTTCCTATCAAATCAAGCAACATGGTGCCTTGGTTGGTCCATGCTTTCTTCCCCATCAAAATAAATGTATAATTTCCTTTGGTCTTTTTAATATAAATGAAAGTAAGTGTCCCATTACAAACCTGGGTATTTCTAAGAGCCCAGAAACAGAAACTCCTGGTCAGTGATTGAGTTCTGAAGTTTCTTTCTACCTTGAAAATAGTGACTCTGACTCATTTGTTCTTCTCAGCCATCCAATGAGGTAGGTAAAACAGATATAAAACACCCTACTGAATGGAGAAGAGGCCCGGGTGGTGGGGGAGAAAAAAAACTCACTTGCCCAATTAGGTGGGTTTGAATCTTCTGAACCCACATCCCACCCTCGCTACTTTTTTGTCCTGTGATTGCTGAGTAAAGTAACTTCTTGTTTCCAGTGATAGGTGTGGCCTAGAAAGGGATGCTCTGGCCATAAAGGCAGGAGGCACCTTGAAGTGCATTGGTAATAAAGTGAGCATGCCCTCTATTTCCACTATAGGTGCATTGGTCTAAAGTTGCTAAAACAATGACTTGAAATATTGATCAGAAATTCCATGGCCCTGAGTAGAGATATAAGAAGTTATCCCTCAGGTCTGAATGTATGTTCCCCTCGGGGTGGAAAATCNCCATAAAGGCAGGAGGCACCTTGAAGTGCATTGGTAATAAAGTGAGCATGCCCTCTATTTCCACTATAGGTGCATTGGTCTAAAGTTGCTAAAACAATGACTTGAAATATTGATCAGAAATTCCATGGCCCTGAGTAGAGATATAAGAAGTTATCCCTCAGGTCTGAATGTATGTTCCCCTCGGGGTGGAAAATCTTGTCCAAAAAGTGACAACAAAGTAGAGAGGCCATCAGTTCAGTTCAGTCAATCAGTCATGTCTGACTCTGTGACCCCATGAATCGCAGCAAGCCAGGCCTCCCTGTCCATCACCAACTCCCAGAGTTCACTCAAACTCACGTCCATTGAATCGGTGATGCCATCCAGCCANATATTCAAAAGCAGAGACATTACTTTGCCAACAAAGGTCCGTCTAGTCAAGGCTATGGTTTTTCCTGTAGTCATGTATGGATGTGAGAGTTGGACTGTGAAGAAGCCTGAGCACCAAAGAAGTGATGCTTTTGAACTGTGGTGTTGGAGAAGACTCTTGAGAGTCCCTTGGACTGCAAGGAGATCCAACCAGTCCATTCTAAAGGAGATCAGTCCTGGTGTTCCTTGGAAGGAATGATGCTAAAGCTGAAGCTCCAGTACTTTGGCCACCTCATGCGAAGAGTTGACTCACTGGAAAAGACTCTATGCTGGGAGGGATTGGGGGCAGAGTGGCCATAGATTGATGCAAAATATATTGGTCTCCCTTATGCCATCACTACACCAGACAGAGAATAGCCCTGTGTTTACAGAACCCCTGGATCTGTATTTTAAATGATATTGTCAGTGCATGTAGAAAACAGTGTTTGTTGTGCTTAATTTATCCCTGGATATTGCAAAGGGGTTATTTTGGTCAGATTTCTGATATCATCAACCCATATTCAGGACTTTTAGAGGATCTAGTAGTTAATGGGTATAAAAGAAAGACAACTCAGTCTAACTTGTGAGTAGCAAAATCTACATCTTCCCTACTGTGTGTTTTCTCTGTGTCTCCTTTACTTTTATATAGAACTCTTCATTCTTATCACTGCTACTCACCAAATATTTAGAGGACTTTCCCCACACAAATCAATTCAGCTGGGTGCCCTGCAATTCAACTTAATTCTGACACTGTCTTCCCAGAGGTAGCATCAGCTTCCACAGGTTAAGGGCTCAGTCCTATAAGACTGTCTCATAACTTCAGACACCAGTCACAAGTTCGAGTTGTGCTTCTGTGCTTCTGACCAACCAGCTGTAAATTGAAAGTTCTAGTGACCCTTTCCTTGAGTTTAATTAAATTGTTCCAGGCTTCTAATCATGGCTCAGTCTTTCCAGTGACCAGCTCCTCATGCAGGAGTCACCCTGAGCCATCTCACTAGAATGAAAGATATTCTTATCACCCATAAAGTTACATGGGTTTCATGGGCTTGGTGCTAGGAACTGGGGGCAGAGACCAATATATAATTTTTGTTGAGACAGTTCAGTTCAGTTCAGTGGCTCAGTCGTGTCCAACTCTGCGACCCCATGAATCGCAGCACGCCAGGCCTCCCTGTCCATCACCAACTNTTGCTCAGTCGTGTCTGACTCTTTGCGACCCCAAGGACTGTATAGTCCATGAAATTCTCCAGGCCAGAATACTGGAGTGGGTAGCCTTTCCCTTCTCCAGGGGATCTTCCCAACCCAGGGATCAAGCCCAGGTCTCCTGCATTGCAGGCAGATTCTTTACCAGCTGAGCCACAAGGGAAGCCCATATACGATAATTGTTTTTCTCTTTCTGACTTACTTCACTCTGTATAATTGGCTCTAGGTTCATCCACCTCATTAGAACTGACTGAGATGCATTCCTTTTTAGGGCTGTGTGGTATTCTATTATATATATGTACCACTGCTTCTTTATCCATTTATCTGTTGATGGACGTCTAGGTTGCTTCCATGTTCTAGCTATTGTAAATAGTGCTGCAATCAACATTGGGGTACATGTGTCTTTTTCAGTTTTGCTTTCCTCAGAGTATATGGCTAGGAGTAGGACTGCTGGGTCATACGGTGGTTTTATTCCTAGTTTTTTAAGGAATTTCCATACTATCTTCCATAGTGGCTGTATCAATTAACATTCCCATGAACAGTGCAAGAGCATTCCCTTTTCTCCACATGCTCTCAAGCATTTATTGTTTGTAGACTTTTTGATGATGGCCATTCTGAGTGGTGTGAGGTGATATCTCATTGTAGTTTTGATTTGCATTTCTCTGCTAATGAACTATATTGAGCATCTTTTCATGTGTTTGTTAGCCATTTGTATGTCTTCTTTGGAGAGATTTCTGTTTAGGTCTTTCCCCCATTTTTTGATTGGGTTGTTTTTCTGGTATTGAGTTGTGTGAGCTGCTTATATATTTTGGAAATTAACCCTTGGTCAGTTGTTTCAGTTGCTATTATTTTTCTCCCATTCTGAGGGTTCTCTTTTCACCTTGTTTATAGTTTCCTTTGCTGTGCAAAAGTTTTTAAGTTTAATCAAATCCCACTTGTTTACTTTTGTTTTTATTTCCATTACTCTAGGAGGTGGGTTATAGAGGATCTTGCTTTGATTTATGTCATCGAGTGTTCTGCCTATGTTTTCCTCTAAGAGTTTTATAGTTTCTGGTCTTACATTTAGGTTTTTCATCCATTTAAAATTTATCTTTGTGTATGGTGTTAGGAAGTGTTGTAATTTCATTCTTTTATACATAGCTGTCCGATTTTCCTAGCACCACTTATTGAAGAAGCTGTCTTTGCCCCATTGTATATTCTTGCCTCCTTTGTCAAAAATAAGGTACCCATGAGTGTGTGGGTTTATTTTTGGGTTTTCTATCTTGTTCCATTGGTCTATATTTCTGTTTTTGTGCCAGTATCATAGATTTTGATGACTGTAGCTTTGTAGTATAATCTGAAGTCAGGAAGGTTGATTCTTTCAGCTCCATTTTTCTTTTTCAAGACTACTTTGGTTATTCAGGGTCTTTTGTGTTTCCATATGAATTGTGAAAATTTTTTGTTCTAGTTCCATGAAAAATACCATTGGTAATTTGATAGGGATCACATTGAATCTGTAGATTGCATTTGGTAGTATAGTCATTTTCACAATATTGATTCTTCTTACCTAGGAACATGGAATATCTCTCCATCTGTTTATGTAATCTTTGATTTCTTTCATCAGTGTCTTATAATTTCTGTATACAGTTATTTTGTCTCCTTAGTTTTATTCCTAGATATTTTATTTTTGTTGCAAGGGTGAATGGGATTGATTCTTTAATTTGTCTTTCTGATTTTTCATTGTTAGTATATAGGAATGCAAGTGATTTCTGTGTATTGATTTGTATCCTATGACTTTGCTAAATTCACTGAATAGTAATTTTGTGATCTTTAGGGTTTTCTATGTACAGTATCATGTCATTTGCACACAATGAGAGCTTTGCTTATTCTTTTCCAATCTGAATTCCTTTTATTTCTTTTTTTTCTCTGCTGTAACTAGGACTTCTAAAACTATATTGAATAAAATGGGTAACCTGGAAGAAATGGACAGATTCTTAGATAAGTTCAATCTTCCAGGACTAAACCAAATAAGACTTAACTCTTATTTGTTAAGAATATAAGGTTTGGAATCGGTTAAACCAGGTTCAGATCCTGGCTCTGACACCTAAACATCATGTTGCTTTGGATAAAGTTATTCAGCCTCATTTCTTCCATTATAAAATGTTAATAATATTAATAGTTCCTAACTTAAAAAATTTGTGGAAATTGAGTTAATACTCATTCAGTGATTAGAATGGGCATGACAAAGGGCATAGTACGTGTCATATATTATTACCATTTCTACTGTTATTATTTCTAAATATGGTATGCATGTGAATATTATCCATCAAGAATTTACAGGTAGAGAAAATTTGGAAAACCTTGTTCTAATCTCCAAATAGGAATCATGTCTGCTTAGTATAGTGTTTTATAAGAAAGTTATTTTAGATGTTGATGATGGCTGTTACTTTCCCTGTAGCATCTGTAATCAGTACAGCCTCATTGCCGACAAAGTCAGTGAGATTCCTATCAACACTGGGGAGCTAGTATTCCTCATTGAATTCTTAAAGAAATCCAGTGATGTCACCGTGTTCAAACTCAGGAGGCAACTTAGAGATGCGGTTGAACGGCTGGAGTTCTTGATGGACTATGCAGACTTGCCCCGTAAGTCCAATGTCATGTGTGTATGTGCAAATGTATGTATATATTTAGATATTTAGATATAAGAAGCCAGAAAAGAAGAGTTCACAATCCTCCCACTAAATATCTGTATCAGGAGAGCTGCTTTTTAAGTGTGTCTCTATATTAGAAATACTAATTCCACACTCTTATCCAGAGAAATTTGAATCAAATGATGAGAATCTTATTGGTAGACAAAAAGAAATATCTAGGGACTTGACTGGTTCTTAGATGCCTGTCTTTGCCTCCTATGTGTGGTGTTCCTAAAGAAGTCTCTTTCAAATGCAGAGTCCATTCATCTGTAGGTAGGTTTCATTCGTCTATAATCTTAATACAATCCTACCTTTGAGGAAGCCAGGGCACTTTCCTTCATGCTCCTGCATATTTTAAGAGGAAAGAAATGGCTGGGGCTCCTTCATGGCTTATTGAGCCAAGTTAGGACTCAATAAGGACCTAACTTTGTAAGGACCAGGTTCTGAAGGAAAAGCTAATATGACCTCTACAAGTCACATTTCAGAACCTTTTTCCATCTGGAAATACCTGTGAATTATCTGGTGTTCACCATGGTTAGGTAGGAATGGTTATGGGAGGGAGAGATAGGGACTGGAAGTGAAAAATTGGTCCCATAACCATCCACCTGCACATCTGTGAGCTGTTCTCTTGACCATGTGAACACACACCGGAATCCCTCATTGTGGTCTCTACCCTCTAAATTCCCAAGGGTACATAGGAAACCCAGGGCATTTTAACTGACCAGAGCCAAAAAAATGGGTAGGGTATCTGACATTGGTATTACCACTGACCTTTAACCCAGACTGAAATTCAGATGAGGTGAAATAGTTTAAAGAATAGCACCAAACTTTAGCTAGGATTCTACTCAGACCTAGCCTAGGAAGATAATGGAGTGCATAGTGGTTAGAACACAGGCTTTGGAGTTGGTTAGTCTTGGGTTTGAAATCTGCCCTGCTGTCGCCTAGCAGTGTGACTTTGATCACTTGGCTTAACTTTGTTTCCCATCTGTAAAAACAAAGATAATCATACCATCTACCTTCTAGCCTGGCCCTTGGTAAGTGCTCAGTAAATGTTGGGTAACATTTATCAATAATGGGCCCATTCATTAACTACCACCCCTATACTCACTTCTGTTGACCTCTTATTCTGCTGAATTAATCCGTTGCAAACTGAGCAGTGTCCTAAAGCAGACTGTGTGTGTTTTGCAGAAGAAGATATCAAACTGAACAGCACTCTGTTCCTCTGGCCAGACCAGATTGAAGATATCTTTGAAAACAGCCGAAACCTTCTCCTTAGCAAGAGGGATCAGGCAGAGATGGACCTCATTAAAAGGTACAGGAAAGGTCTGATGTTTAAGAAATGATGTCCAGCTTTATAATATGCTACATGTTCCTGGTTCTGTCTAGGGCCACTCCTGATCCAGCAATGCATGGGTGAAGGCTCATGACAATTGGTGGAGAAGGAATTTCCTTTTGTTTCCCACTAAGGGATATTTTCTGTAAGGCTGCTTCACTGTAGTAACTCCAACCAGTGCCTTCCCTCCCTGCCTTGAACAATTGAAATTTAGTGCCGCAGGGAGAAAAAGGCAAAAATAGTAGCATATAAGAGCAGCCTTACAATAATAATAGCAAAATTGTCAGCCTTACATTTAAGACCGTGGATCTGTGAGATATCAAGACAGGGATAAAAACATGGTTGGTAGCTGAGAAATTGCCTCTTTTGCAGTTGATCTCATTCAGTGCTAATCTGCCTGTAATCATTTTTTCATTGAGTATTATGGCTTTTTGCTATGTACTGTGCTCTATTCTAGACACAAAAGTGTGTTTGACTGCTAAATAAAGATTTTGATACAATGACAAAATATCAATTACTGAAGAAGTCAGACAATGTCAAGTGAAGTAGGCCAAGTGTCACGTATCTGATAAAGACATGCTTGTGTACATATGCATGTGCACATATGTGCACACACTCACACATACACATACCAACTTATAGCACTTTGTTTAGGGACTGCAAATTCATACCAGTTACCATAGCCATCACACATGAAACCCCCAGTACCCAACTTTCGATTCCATAATCCTTGCTAATACTCAGGAGAAAGGAAAAGGGCAGATAAAAGCAGGGATTTCTACACAGAATGGGAGATTGCGCTCAAGGATAATCCCAAGAGAGGAAGTTGCTATCCTCACAACAACCTTTGCCCAGCAAAACAACAAGAGGTGTGTATGTTTGTTTCTATCTACAGCCTTCTCCCTCTACCTAAATGGCTGCTGTCCCCAGAACCCAGAATTTAGCCCAATGAATAGATACTTTTTAACTAATGTTTTTGTTGTTGTTCAGTTGCTAAGCTTTGTCTCTTTGCAACCCGATGGATTGCAGCATGCCAGGCTTCCCTGTCTTTCACTATCTCCCAGTGTTTCACTGTCTCCCACTATCATACCCACTCCAGTGTTCTTGCTTGGAGAATCCCAGGGACAGGGGGCCTGGTAGGCTGCCGTCTATGGGGTTACACAGAGTTGGACACGACTGAAGTGACTTAGCAGCTTGGCAGCATGTCCATTGAGTCCATGATGCTATTCAACCATCTCATCCTCTGTCGTCCCCTTCCCTTCCTGCCCTTGATCTTTCTCAACATCAGGGTCTTTTCCAATGAGTCAGTTCTTCACAGCAGAAGGCAAGAGTATTGGAGCTTCAGCATCAGTCCTTCCAATGAATATCCAGGGTTGATTTCTTTTAGGACTGACTAAAGGAAATCAGTCCCAGGGACTCTCAAGAGTGTTCTCCAATACCACAATTTGAAAGCATCAGTTCTTCAGTGCTCAGCCTTCTTTGTGGTCCAATTCTCACATCTGTACATGGCTACTAGAGAAATCATAGCTTTGATTATATGGACCTTTGTCAGCAAAATAATGTCTCTGCTTTTTAATACGCTGCCTTGATTTGTCATGGAGAAGGCAATGGCACCCCACTCCAGTACTCTTGCCTGGAAAATTCCATGGATGGAGGAGTCTGGTGGGCTGCAGTCCATGGGGTTGTGAAGAGTAGGACATGACTCTGCGACTTCACTTTCACTTTTCACTCTCATGCACTGGAGAGGGAAATGGCAACCCACTCCAGTGTTCTTGCTTGGAGAATCTCAGGGACGGCAGAGCCTGGTGGGCTGCCATCTATGGGGTTGCACAGAGTCGGACACAACTGAAGCAACTTAGCAGCAGCAGGTTTGTCACTGCTTTCCTTCCAAGGAGCAAGCATCTTTTTTTCCTTTTTAGAACAGTTTTAGGTTCACAGAAAAATTGAGCAGAAAGTATAGGGTCCTCCTATACCCCTTCACCCCTTACACATATTCTCCCTTCTCAGTGGAACTGAGTTTTGATACCTCACCAAGAAGCAGAACCATTTTAAAAGCTAGATGAACAGGAACAAATTTCTTCATCTTTTTTGAACCTAAATGTCCTCATCTGGAAAATGGGGATAGTAGAACCAATCTCAGGTCATCTGATTTTGTGAGCGTCTCATTATGTTAAAGGATGAAATCAGATGGTCTGAGGTGATGCCTAAGTGATATCTAGCACTTGGCAGGCATTCAGGAGCAGTTAGTTTCTTTTGCACATTAACAATGACTTCTTTAGGGAGAAAAATGCTTCTTAACTTTCAAACCACTACCTGTGAGCAGACTTCTAGAACATTACTCTAGAACCATTCACAGTAACTGCTGAAGTTAATAGGACTGAGAGGTGGTCTGGAAGAAATTGGAACACGTGTTATTTATGGTAAGAGGAGAGTGCCAGACTTCTTCTTGGAGGGGCAACTCAAGCTTGACCAATCACTTGGTATCTGAGCTCTCAATCACAGAGCTCAGCAGAGAAGCAGCTGTAGGGACACCTGCAACCCTGAGCTCAGCCCTTTCTTTAGTGAACTCTTAAATTTCCTGTCCATCATTTTTGCATAAATCCTGAGAAAACCTGCGAGGAGGGCTTGGAAATACTCATTTATTCATTCATCTTCTATGAGAACAGTCCCCTTCCCTCTCTGAGACTTGACCTTATTTTCCCAGGCCATGGTAATTTTTTTTACTTCAATGCCAATTTCCATTTGTTGTCCCCACCCCCTCTCGCAATTTCTATCCACCTTCCTCTGTCCACTCCATGCATGGTTGGCTGATTCCTGCAGTCTCTAGCCTTCAGCTCTTGTGTCTGTTGGATCCAGACAGGCAAGGCCAGTGGAAAGCCCTCTTGAGATTGGAGAGTGGCTGCTGTGCTGCTTCTGTCCCTCCCTACTTGTCCCTCTCTACTTGTCCCTCCCTACTTGTTCCTTGGGTTCTGGCCAGCAGCTGCATACCTCCAGGATAACGATTCTTTCTCCTCCATGTTTCCAGTTCTCATTGTCCCCTCAGGCCTAGGGATCACAGTGACTTCCCTCTGAGGTTACTAGTCTCTGGATGCTTCGTTCTCCTCTCTTTGTTCCTTTGAAAGTGACAGTGAAGTCGCTCAGTCGTGTCCGACTCTTTGCGACCCCATGGACTGCAGTCCACCAGGCTCCTCCATCTATGGGATTCTCCAGGCAAGAATACCGGAGTGGGTTGCCATTTCCTTCTCCAGGGGATCTTCCCGACCCAGGGATTGAACACTGGTCTCCCGCATTGCGGGCAGACGCTTTACCCTCTGAGCCACAGCCTTAACTCTAACTCACATCTCACTTCTGTGAGTAGTTCCTTCATTGAAGTCTCTTTCTTTGAACACCAGAGTAAATTATGTTTCTTGGCAGAATTCTTAACAATATAACATTTTAAAATTATTGCAGTATTCTCCCACAGACTTCAGGTGATCCTAGGAATAGAACTCAATTTACTTAACCAAATTTCCCGAGTGCCTACTAATTACTAATGACATACTTATATATATGTATATACTATGGATTTGAAAGCACTTTAAGAAATTGTAATGTGCTAAGCAATTATAAAAAATTTAAAACAATATAAAGTGTTAGTTATAAAAAATATTTTGGGAATATAGTCAATATTTTATAATAACTTTGTCTAATGTCTAATATCTATAAAGATATCAAATCACTGTGTTATACAACTGAGACCAATATAATATTTCAAGTCAACTGTACTTCAATAAAATTCATAAAAGAGAAATTTTAAGCAATAGGTAACAGTAATATTTTCCAATAATCACTGAGTTTGTATACTACTTCCCTCTGGGAAGAATTCAAAAGTGCTTTTATCAGAGATTTATTTTTGTGTGTAAGTCTGTATTTGGCATCTAAAAAGAATCTTAATGATGTGAAAAGGCAGTCAGCAGCACATAATTGTGTGGACAACAGGAGAATCAGCTTTCCTCCCATTTTGTTCCACTCAGTGGTAGGTTCCAAGGGCCTAAAAGTAACCTGGAATATACATGACAAACATTTCAGGAATGTGAGCTGCTCTTTGCCATGAGAATGCATCTTGTGAATAGAAAGAAAGGTATTTCAGGGAGAGTACCCAGATTATGAGCTGGGGTCCAGGGAGAACATAGTGCTTTGCAAATAGCAAGTTCTCACTCTTTTGATGAATGAATGAATGAATGAGTGAGTGAATGAGTGAGACTTTTTCCTAATAAGGATATTCTCTGAAATAATATAAAAATCACAAAACAAAAGCGAAAACTTGGTGCTATGTGTCTCGTTGCACTTGTTTTCTATCTCTGAATCCTTAAAACTTTGGTGCAAAAGAAGCATGAGAGCAGGAGCCACCTTGCCTGCTTTCCTTTTGGGCTCCTGTATCCATTTCTCTTCTCTGAGGATACAGTGAAGAAAAGGGACATGGGAGGTGGAAGATAAAGCTGATAAGACAGAAGCTCTCTGAAGAAAAGAATGGGAAAATGGAGCGCAGTGGTTGCATTCAAAGGGCAAATCGGGAAGGGCTCATGTAAATGAGACTTGAAGGATGAGAAGGAGCCCATTAAGGCAAGACTGGGAGGGAGAGAATAGAAGGATGTCCTACTCTATTGCAGGTATCAAGCATGACCAATGGCTCCAACTTGAGACTACCTTTACCTATAAAATGAGGGAGTAATATCTCATCACTTTTGCCATATTCTTTGTTAGAAGTGAGTTACTAGCTCTAGCCCAAACTCAAGAGGACGGTTATACAAGGATATAAGTACCAGGAGGTGTGGCTCTTTGAGGACCTTACCAGAGGCTACTTACCACACAGTGTAGTTAGAAATAAATTCAAATCAAACCATTGAAAATTAACTCTTTTAAATTATTTTTAATGAAAAAAAAAGAACATCAAAACTGCCATAACAAAAAAGTATTTTTTGTTATTATCTTAAAGTATTTTTAAGATAATAGCCAAATTTATGTTACTATAGTTGTTCTTCATGGCAAATTCCCCTTATTCATTCAATGAATATTGATGATATTATGCCAGATGCTTCTTCTAAGTACTGGAGATTCAATAAGGAATGAAGGAGATTAAAACTGCATTGGTAGAGTTTAAATTCTAGTGAATGAGACTGAACACTTTTATAGTGATTTTTATGTACCAGGCTCAATCTGAGCATTTTGTATATGTTAGCTTACTAGAGTAGGCACTTTATCCATCCCTGTTTTATCTGAGGCCTAAAGAGTTTAAAGAACTTGAACAAGGTCATGTAGCTACTGAGTAGCAATGTAGGGACTTGAACTAGTCAGTCCAGCTCTAGAACCTATCCACTTAACACTAAGCTAATCTACCTCTTAGGAAAAGGGAGAAGTACCTTTGAGAACTGCTTTGTTGATAATATGAATAAAGTAGATAAATCTCTGGAATAGTCTCCCCTGATCACTCTAACTAAAGTAGCTCGTCCACTAGGCATTCTGCTCTGTTCTGTTTTCTTCAGACCATTTATCACTATCAGAAATACCTTATTTCATATTTATCTATGTATGGTTTTATCTATCCATCCATTCATTCATCCATTCATATATGTTTACTGTTTGGGTTTCCCCAAACTAAAATATATGCTCCATAAGGGTAGGGAGCTTAAGGGTGTACTTCACAAATATATTCCTGATGCCTAGAGCAGTTCTTGGAATTAGGCATTTAATAATAAATATATAATAGAGAAATAAATAATATGTATATGCATGAATTTTATACATGTATATATTTTATTAGGGCTTCTCTGGTGGCTCAGTGGTAAAGAATCCAGCTGCCAATGCAGAGACACAGGTTCGATCCCTGGATCAGAACAATCCAGTGGAGTAAGAAATGGCAACCTACGCCAGTATTCTTGCCTGGGAAATCCCATGGACAACAGTAGCCTGGCATGCTACAGTCCTTGGGGTGACAAAAGAGTCAGATATGACTTAGCAACTAAACAACATATATTAAATAGCATATATATTATAATACATATTTTATATACATTTACCTGTATGAGAAAGATCTGGAAATATTTAACCACCACTAGGTTCACAGCAGCTCTCTCTGGGAGGTAGGATTACAAATTATGTATAATAGCATTTATTTGTAAGTTTTACATCTGTGGTATCAGAAGATCATATTCTCCCCAGGCTTGATTATGGCTGAGCAGTGCTGATAAATGGAAAATCCCAATATGATTGGATTGTGTTTACTTTCAGGTGCTCAGAATTTGAAGTAAAACTTGAGGGCTACAGCAAGGAACTGGAAGGTTTTAGGAAACGTGAAGTAATGACTACAGAAGAAATGAAGAACAATGTTGAAAAGCTTAATGAGCTTTCAAAGAACCTAGATCAAGCACTGGTGGAATTTGAGGTTTGGGGTCTTGGGATGGGCACTTATGACTGTACTGCTCTGGTGGTCCCTGGTTATTGGTTTTCCTAACATCACCTGTCAGGTGGATAGTATTAGTTGACTGATGAGTTCTTTCTCTGGTACTTTCAACTACCTTTTCCCATATCCCTACATTATATCAGGTTTGTTAGTCACTGAGTACATAAAGAAGAGTTATTAATATAATGGAATCATTGCTGACATGTATCAAGAATGTATTACGTACATAATGTACCAAGGACTTCCTATGTGATATATCACTTAATATCCATAATAAGTCTTTGGGGTAGGTACTATATATTCATTTACCTTTATTTAAAATGGGAGAACTAAGTCTTGAAGAAGCTAAGTAACTTGCCCTGAAGTTGTCTACAGTAGTAAGTTCTTTAATCATTAAAGTTCTTACCTTTGAGGCAGTTCAGCACAAGAAGGTAACACTGTGTTAACAGTTAAAGGACATATAAAAATTCATGAAAATGGGAATATGTATGTGTTACAGTGGAAGCAAAGATGATGGAGCAAGTGGCCAATTATTGTAAAGTTTCACCCACTGATCTCAGGTGCCCTGACTCTCAGAGGTAACAGAGAGACCTTCTTGCTTGAGTTCATACGTTATTTTCCAGTCTTACTCTCCAGATAAACATGCATCTTCCTCAACTTGGTTTTCAAAGCACTGAGGAATTTGCCATGGTGGCTTCTGGGGTTCAGAAGAACCACCCACCCAATAAACAGCATCCCCTTTTGCCCTGCAGTTGATCAATAAGGAGGAGGAGCTGTTGGAAAAGGAGAAGAGTACCTTCCCTCTTCTGCAAACTGTGATGACCAACAAAGTGCCTTATGAGCAGCTGTGGGTGACAGCCTATGAGTTTAGCACCAAGTCAGAGGAATGGATGAACGGTATGCCGCAGTTTCACTCTACTTGGACAGGATGGGAGTAGGGTAGCAGAATCAACCCAGCCAGTTCTGAAATAAGACTGAGACTTCAGATTCTGGCTGGACTTTTTATTCTCATCCTCTGGATTAAGGCAACCACAGTTAAATTTTTCTGATGTGATAACGATGGAAGGTGGGGATCAAAAAGCCAGACCTGTAGCTAGGATAAAATAGAATGGGCAACCACTTAAAGCCATGGATTGGGTAGTGACTCAGAGAGGCAAGTGGTGGGAGGATAAGATGGCACTTCGCCTATTATGCTGATGCTTTATGCCAATGCTTCAATATAATAAACACAACTATGAGGAACACCTTTGTTGCCAATTTTCTGGATACAATAACAATAATTTTCTTAGGATAAATTACTGGAAGTGAAATGGCTAGATCAAAGAAAAGGTTGTAATAAAAATATGAGGATTTTAGAATTTACTTTTATTATTGGTATTGCTTTCCAGAAAAGTTATGTTTTAATTTAATATTCTTCTAGTAGTATTTGAGTGCCCATTCCTCATACCCTCAACAAACATGAGAAGTAAGAGCTTTACTTTTTTGCTCAAAAAAGTGTTTTTTTCCTTTAATAGAAGTTGAATGTTTATTGGCCAATTGAATTCCTTGTTTAATAAGTCTATTTATGTGCTCTCTCACTTTTTTCTATTAGTAAACCACCTTATTTAAATAATTTTCAGTTTTGAATAATATTTTTATGGATGCATTTTAGTTTTTTAAGTACTCAATCATATCTACACAGTTAGAATATTTTACCTTATTTATCACTTTCACTCCTCTTTTAAAATTCACTTTTCTAAGTGAATCATTTCACTAGCACTTCCAAATTAAACAGTAGTTATAATGAACACCTTTGTCTTATTCCTGATTCTAATGGAATTCTTCTAGAATGTCACCTTTAAACATGATACTTTTTGTTGATTTGAGGCACGAAGTATTTATGGTGTTAAGGAAGTATTTATAGTTTAGCATGTCTTTTTGTTAGAGATAATATATTTAAAATTTTTATATTTTGTTTATCAGTTCCAATGACTTCAATAAACTTCCTTGTATTACTCCTTTGTAATCACACTCTCTACAGCCTTAAGACCTAGCAACTATTGATCTCTTCATTGTTACTACAGCTTTGTCTTTTTGAGACTGTCATATAAATTCCATTTTCTTTTTCAAATTATATTATAACTTTTACAGTACCTTTGTCTTTATTTCTTTTGTATAAAATTTTAGAATCAGCTTATTCATTTACATGTGAAATCTGCTGGAATTTTGATTGGAAATATATTACATGTAGAGATCAATTTGGAAAAGAATTGATATCTTTACCACGAAATCTTCCAATCCATGGACATTGCATATCTAATTATTTTGATCTTCTTTGACTTCATTTTGCCAATGTTTTGTAGTTTTCAGCATATAAATTCTATACATGTTTTGTTAAATTTACATGTATTTCTTTTTATTTGTTGTTGTTCAATTGCTAAGTCATGTCTGACTCTTTGTGACCCCTTGAACTGCTCCACACTAGACTTCCTGTCCTTCACTATCTCCCAGAGTTTGTTCAAACTCATGTCTATTGAGTCGGTGATGCCATTCAACCATCTCATCCTCTATCACCCACTTCTCCTCCTGCCCTCAATCTTTCCCAGCATCAGGGTCTTTTCCAGTGAGTCAGCTCTTCACATTAGGTGACGAAATATTGGAGCTTCAGCTTCAGCATCAGTCCTTCCAATGAATATTTAGGATTGGTTTCCTTTAGGATTGACTGGTTTGTTCCAGTCCCTTGACTGGTAGTCCAAGGGACTCTCAAGAGTCTTCTCTAGCACCACAATTCAAAGGCATTAATTCTTCAGTGCTCAGCCTTCCTTATGGTCCAACTTTCACATCTGTACGTGACTGGAAAAACCATAGTTTTGACTATATGGACTTTTGTCTGCAAAATGATATCTGCCTTTTCATACACTGTCAGGGTTTGTCATAGCTTTTCTTTGAAGGAGCAAGCATTTTTTAAGTTCACAGCTGTAGTCACCATCTGCAGTGATTTCTGGAGTCCAAGAAAGTAAAATCTGTCACTGTTTCCACTTTTTCCCCATCTATTTGCCATGAAGTGAGGAGACTGGATGCCGTGATTTTAGGTGTTTGAGTGTTGAGTTTTAAACCACCTTTTTCATGCTCCTCTTTCACCCTCATCATGAAGCTCTTTAGCTCCTCTTCACTTTCTGCCATTAGAGTGGTATCATCTACATATCTGAGGTTATTGATACTTCTCCTGGTGATCCTCATTCCAGCTTCATCCAGCCTGGGATTTCACATGATGTACTAAACAGGGTGACAATATATAGCCTCGACGTACTCCTTTCCTAATTTTGAACCAGTCCATTGTTCCATGTCTGGCTTTAACTGTTGCTTCTTTTCCTGCATACAAGTTTCTCGAGACGAGTGAGGTAGTCTGGTATTCCCATTTCTTTAAGAGTTATGATGTATATTTTATACATATATGATGTATATTTTATACATATATTTTATATAAAGCTATGATACATGCTTTTAAGTTTTTTGTGCATATTAAAACAATTGGGGTTTGGCAGCATTTTTCTTTTTACCTATTTTTAAATTAATTTCGTTTTCTCACTGTCGAGTTTTAGAGTTCTTTGTATATTTCAGACAGCAATCATTTATCAGATACATGTTCTGCAGTTTTTTCCTACTAATCTTTGGCTTATCTTTTCGATCTTGTGACAGTGTCTTTCACAAAGCAGAAGGTTTTAATTTTAATAAAATTTAGTTTTTCATTTCTTTCATAGATCATGCCTTTAGTTTTGTATCTAAAAAGTTAACATCAAACCCAAGGTCATCTAGATTTTTCTGCTGTGTATCTCTGCTGTGTATCTCCTAGAATTTTTATAGCTTTGCATTTTCCATTTAAGTCCATGATCCATTTTGATTAATTTGTGTCAAGGCTGTACACTTTGCGTCTACATTGGTTTTTGCATTGGATATCTAGTTATTCTAAAACTATTTGCTGAAAAGTTTTGTTCTCTTTTTTATTCCCTTTGCTTCTTTGTGGAAGATCAGTTGACTATGGTGGGTCTTATTTCTGGGCTCTCTATTTTGTTCCACTGAGCTACTTGTCTCTTCTTTTACCAAAAATACACTTGATTATCATAGCTGTATGGTACGTTTTGAAGATGGATAATGACAGTCATTTTCCTATCCATGAGTAGTAATTTTTTCTGCGCTTATTTCCTTTTTCCTTAATTTCTTTCATTAGAATTCTGTAGTTTTCCTTATATAGACAATGTACATATTTTTTTAGATCTGTGCCTAAGTGTTTCAATTTTGGAGGGTCTGAGTGAACTCCAGGAGTTGGTGATGGACAGGGAGGTCTGACATGCTGCGATTCATGGGGTTGCAAAGAGTCAGACACGACTGAGCGACTGAACTGAACTGAACTGAATGTAAATAGATATGTTTTGTTTATTAATAATATATAGGAAAGCAGTTAACTTTTGTGTATTAACCATGTACCCTGCAACTTTGCTGTAGCTGTGAATTACTTTCAAGAGGTAGCTGTTATTCTTTCCTATTTTCTATGTACATGATAGTGTCATATGCAAATAAAGTTTTGTGTCTTCTTTCCCAGTCTGTACACTTTTATTTCCTGTCTTGCTTTCTGCATTATCTAGAACTACCACATAATGATGTTGAAAAAGGAGTGGTAAGAGGGGACATTCTTGCTGTGTTAATTGACTATAGGTGTATGGGTTTATTTCTGAGGTCTCTGTTATGTTCCATTGATCCATGTCATTTCTGTGCCAATAATCATGCTCTTTTCATTACAGTAACTTTGTAGTATTGTCTGTAGTCTGGAAGGGTTATGTGTCCCACCTTATTCCTTTTCCTCTGGATTTCTTTACCAATTCTGAGTCTTTTATGGTTCTATATAAATTTTAGTATTATTTGTTGTAGTTCTCTGGGGATAAAAGGTCATGGGTACTTTGATAGAAATCATGTTTAATCTATAGATTGCTTTGGATACTATGGCCATTTTAGCTTCTTTCAGTCCAAGAGCATGGGATAAATTTCCATTTCTTTGAATCATCTTCAGTTTCCTTTATGAATGTTTTATAGTTCTTAGACTTTCACCTTCTTGGTCAGGTTTATTCCTACATATTTTATTTTTCTGGATGAGATTTTAAAAGATTTTAATATTCCTTTCCTGATATTTCATTGTTAGTATAAAGAAATGCAACCAATTTCTATATGTTAATCTTGTATCCTGCTACCTTGCTGAATTCATTTTTCAGTTCTAGTAGCTTTTGTGTGGAATCTTTAGGCTTTTCTATGTAGAGTATCATGTCATCTGCATATAATGACAGTCTTACTTCTTCCTTTCCAGTCTGGATACCTTTTATTTTTGTTTTTCTTGTCTGATTGCTATGCCTAGGACTTCTAATATTATGCTGCATAAAAGTGGTAAAAATGGACATCCTTGTCTTGTTCCAGATTTTAGTGGGAAGACCTTACACTGAATATTATAATGGTTGTGACATCTCACAACTTTTGATATTAATTTTTATTTTCATTTACCTCAAAATATTTTAAAATTTCTGTTGATATTTCTTTTTTGACCGTGTGTTATTTAAAAGTATGTAGTTTAATTTCCCAAGTATTTGGGGATTTTTCCAACTATCTTTTCTGTTATTAAGTTATAAGAATAAAAATTCTTGCCTCGTTTCCAATGTTAGGGAGAAAGTATTCCATCTTTCACCATTAAGTGTAATGGGTTTTTTGCTTTTATGTTTTTAAAACACTTTTTTGTAGTACAAATGACATATAAAAAGCTGTATATACTTAATATGTATAAAAATGTAATGATAGTGTAGGTTTTCATAAATGCTCTGTATCAGGCTATGGACATTCTCTTATATTCCTAGTTTGTTTAGGGGTTTTTATCATGAATAGATATTGGACTTTGTCAAATGCTTTCTCTGCTTCAGTTTACATTATCATGTGATTTTTTTTCTTTTGACTGTTAATATCATGTATTATATTGCTTGATTTTCAAATATTAAATCAACCTTGCATTCTGCTGATAAACTTCATTTAAACATGGTGTATGATTCTTTTTATATATTGTATCTTTATATATATATTAAAAATGTGCAATTTTTCCTTCTTTTAAAAATAATTTAATATTCTATTAACAAAATTGTGTGAGCTGATAAAGTATGTTATTTATTAATGAAGTTATATGAATAAGTCTATTTTTAGTCTCGGCAGCCCTGAAAGAAAAGTGTTTTTGAGTTAATTAGCAACATCATAATATAAGAGTTAATACTAATTTGAAATATAAAAGGAGAAGAAAGCAGCAGCATGGAAAGACTGAATGTGAAACCAAAATGTTAAAAGATACCTGGGAAAGAAAAGAAGAAAATGAATGTTTTGGCAAAGTTTTTTTAATGAGATGTCATTTTCTGCTTTAAAGAATATCTATTTTTAAATAATTCAACCTTGCATAAAATCTCCCAGAACTGTACAATTAACTCCCATTTTCCTATTCACCCACATTCTCCAATTGTTAATATTTCACAGCATTTGTGGAACACCTTTTGATACTTCTGTAATAGGATCTACAACTTACACTAACAATTGCTTCCATACTAACATTCTATGCCAGGCAGTATATTAGCCACTTTACTTGTCTCATATAATTTTTACAGCTACCCTCCAAGGTACCCATTATTATCCCTGTGTCCCAGGTCAGGCTACTGAGGCTTAGAAAAGTTCAATCATTATGCCCAAGGCTTCACTGGTTAGGTAGAGGTTTCAGACCAACTCCAAGCTTTGCTTGTTAACAGTGTCATACCATAGACATAATTCTAAATTCAGAGAATTAAGGTACATGTGATTAACACTATTTGGTGATCTGACCTTTCTCCCACCCCATCTTTTCTATTTCAGGACCCCTCTTTTTACTGAATGCTGAGGAAATTGCAGAAGAAATAGGGAATATGTGGAGGACAATATACAAATTGACCAAGACCTTAGCAGACATGCCTGCACCTAGGCGCTTAGCAGAGAATGTGAAAATCAAGATTGATAAATTCAAGCAGCACATCCCTATCCTCACCATTTCCTGCAACCCAGGAATGAAAGACCGGCACTGGCAGCAGGTCCTTGTCACTACCCATCCCACCAGCCCAGCCCATTTCTGGTCCTGATAGTCCTTTGGAAGGCAGGAACCATTAATGGGTCGAAATTTTTCTTTCCGAAAGGAGAATCTACTTGAGGCCAAGACAGTAGTAAAGGCGGTAATACCCTTCCTGCCTCTCCACATGAACAGGCTGATCCTTTTCTTTGGAGATCCCATTGCTGGTGGTTGAGTATTAGTCCAGCCAGTGGTCACAAAAGCTCTCCTTGTCTGCTTTCCTAAGCACCTCGCTGCTCAGGGTCCTAAGGACAATAGTGCTNGAACAGGCTGATCCTTTTCTTTGGGGACCCCATTGCTGGTGGTTGAGTATTAGTCCAGGCAGTGGTCACAAACGCTCTCCTTGTCTGCTTTCCTAAGCACCTCGCTGCTCAGGGTCCTAAGGACAATAGTGGTCAGTTGCTCATTTGTATCCGACTCTTTGGGGCCCAATAGACTGTAACCCATGAGGCTCCCTTGTCCATGGAATTTTCCATGCAAAAATACTGAAGTGGGTTGCCATTTCCTACTCCAGGGGATCTTTCTGACCCAGGAGTCGAACCCATGTCTCTTTTGTCTCCTGCATTGGTAGGCAAATTCTTTACCACTAGCACCACCCGGGAGCCCCAAAAGATGATAAGGGTCTCGAATTACAGTGAGAGGGGCCTGGATTTGTTCCTTGACCTAGGCTACACAAAAGTGAAAGTCTATTTCTGGGGGCTCCTAATGATGCCAAANTGTCTCTTTTGTCTCCTGCATTGGTAGGCAAATTCTTTACCACTAGCACCACCCGGGAGCCCCAAAAGATGATAAGGGTCTCGAATTACAGTGAGAGGGGCCTGGATTTGTTCCTTGACCTAGGCTACACAAAAGTGAAAGTCTATTTCTGGGGGCTCCTAATGATGCCAAATGATTCCTACTTCAGCTTCATCATCCAGCAGGCTATGTTCAGAAATAATTTTGCACTGTTTTCTTCAGCCCTTTTGAGTCCATAAATGAAAATAATAAATATTCTCCCTGAAAACAATGGGATTTTTACAAGCAATCAAGTGTGAGGGCAACAAATGTGGTGTGAATACTAATAAAAAAGGAAACNTGCCAGAAGAGGGCAGGAAATTTGCCATCGTTGATAATTACTGGAAATCACTTATGTCCCAAGCTGTGAGTTTTTACTCCCTAGCACATCTCACCATCATGAATGTGGGATGCCATATAGATGTTCCTCATTATGCAATCCTACCATGTCTCTTGAAATCTATAAGTAAACTGGATTTTACCTAAGCTGATTTTTGCAAATACAATATCTTTATAATTTTAAATTTTTTAAATTTATAATGTTATTAAAAATTAAAACATGAGAATAGGAAATATGAAAATTAGTGGCCTTTTGAAGTCCCAACTTCATAGAGGTAACTATTTAAATTTGGATAACTTAGCTCCCATTCCTCATGAGATGTAAGACTTTATTTGTTACAGGATAATGTGCTAAAGCTTATAAATTGAGANATAGATGTTCCTCATTATGCAATCCTACCATGTCTCTTGAAATCTATAAGTAAACTGGATTTTACCTAAGCTGATTTTTGCAAATACAATATCTTTATAATTTTAAATTTTTTAAATTTATAATGTTATTAAAAATTAAAACATGAGAATAGGAAATATGAAAATTAGTGGCCTTTTGAAGTCCCAACTTCATAGAGGTAACTATTTAAATTTGGATAACTTAGCTCCCATTCCTCATGAGATGTAAGACTTTATTTGTTACAGGATAATGTGCTAAAGCTTATAAATTGAGAATAATTTAAAAATTCAAATAATTCACTATATTCAGTTACTCAGTTATGTAACAAATGTTCGAGGGGCAAAAGCAGATAAGTATAGAATATCATGGTCTGATTCCACAATCCCAGTAGTTAAAATATAACTGGCTTTGTTGCTTTGAGGTGCCCAACCCCAGTGCATTCAATCATGGCCTGAGCAAAAGGGTATTGTTATGAGCAGTCACCCTTGTGGGATTAGGAGGTGATTAGGCTGGGAGGGTCATTAATCGATGCATTAGTCACACACTCATTACAGTAATCAGTCTCAGAATCTGGGAACCTCTTGATGATTATCACCTTTTTATGGAACCCAGGTGAAAGATACCAGGGTTCTGATGGCAGCGGACCAGCCACGGATGGCTGAGAGACTTCAAGAAGCCAACCTTCTGTTGGAGGACATCCAGAAAGGGCTGAATGATTACTTGGAGAAGAAGAGACTATTTTTTCCCAGGTATCTAGTACTGTTCTCTTGTTTGAATTTGCCCTCTTGACCATATATTGGTAGAATTACATTTTTTTTTAATACTGAGAATTGGCTTCTACTCATCTATTCCATGAGCTTCTTTGATGGCTCACTCGGTAAAGACTCCACCTGCAGTGTGGAGACCTGGGTTCAGTCCCTGGGTTGGGAAGATCTCCTGGAGGAGGGCATGGCAACTCACTTCAGTATTCTTGCCTGGAGAATCCCCATAGACAGAGGAGCCTGGCAGGCTACTATCCATAGGGTTCCAAAGAGTTGGACACAACTGAGCGACTGAGCACACACACACACACACACACACCTATTCCATATTCTTTAGAAGTTTTCCATTCCCCAAGAGACAGCTCTCAGTGGTAAGGCATGTCTTCATAGTCATTATTTAGAGTGCGGTTGAATGGACACCAATGGAACCAGCATGGTCAGACACCCAATTAGAGGGGTATAGTACTAAAAAGCCTGGACTTTGGAGTTAAGCAGACCTCAGTTTGAGTCATTAGCCACGTATGGCTATCCAGCACTTGAAATGTGGCTGGTGTAACTTAGTAAAATTTTAATTTATTTAGTATTAATTTTTTAAAGGTAAATAGCCACATTTTGCTAAGGGCTTCAGTGTTAGATAACACAAATATAGCACAGATAGTGGAAAAAACCTTAACTTGGAAGCACAAAACTTTGTTAAGCAGAAACCTTTGAAAAATGAGCTTCTAATCATATGCCCACTAATGTTTTTCCTAATAAAAATATGAATAATAGCCAACATTAATACAGTATTTACCATATGCCAGGTCACCACCTTAAGTGCTCAAACATATTATCTGATTTAGCCCTTACAATAATCCTATGAAGTTGCTAACATTGTTTTTAACCCCAATTTTACAAATGAGGAAACAATACTTGCTTAAAAAGCATAAGACTGGTAAATGGACAAATTCAGGTAGTCTGGATAAGATACTCAGTTATTTAAATTCTCTGAGCTTCATCTTCTTCCTAAGTTAATTAACTACATACACAAGTATCAGCATTTCTTTGTGTATTTTTTATGGAATAAAAGTGAGCGCTCTCAGAAAAGACTTGGAAAATGTTCTTGATAGTCACATGTTTTAAATGAATTTTATCTTGAAAACACAGAGTGCTAAATAATATTTTTAGTTTTAAATTATACAAGACACTAATTATTACTCTTACGACATTTGAGCCTTATTCATTATCACACATGATGAATCCATAGAGATTACCTATTTGAATTTCACTTGGGAGTGGGAGAAATTGACATCCTAATTAGATAACGATTAGTCAACCAGTCAACAAATAATTATTGATTTATTCCTATCCATTCAACGCTACAGTTGCAGTGTGTTAATTTGCTTTGCTGCATGACAAGCCACCTCCAAACTTAGAAGTTTAAAACAGCAACTGTTTCCTGAGCTCACAATTCTGTGGGTTGGAAAACTAGGCAGAGCTCAGCTGGGTAGTTCTTCTGGCCTCATCGGGGCTCACTCATGTTGATCGCAGTCATCACCTCAACCACTTGTCTGGTGGTGAGCTTCCTGTTGGCCAGGGCAGCAAGGATAATTGGGCCAAATGTCTTTTAACCTCCAGAAGGTTAGCCTGGGTTTATTCATATGGTGATGGTTGCAGCAAGAGTTGAAACTTCAAGGCCTCCTGATGTCTAAGCTTGAAACTAGTGAAAATTCATGTCTTCCAAAATCTATTGGCCAAAGCAGGACTCAGAGCCAGCCAAGTTTCAAGAGACGTGAAAACAGACTTCACTTCTTGAACAAAGAAGTTACAAATATTGTGGCCTTTTGTAGATAGCGAAGGGCAGAAAAGCCTGGTGTGCTGCAGTCCATGGGGTCACAAAGGGTTGGACATGCCATAGCAACGGAACAATACATACAGTGAAAACTGTCATTATATGATCCTTCCATTACTGAACTTAAAACCTAGTGGTTACTGTAGAGATTTATCTTTAGAACATTTTCTGAAAGTTTGCTGTCCCTGCCTTTAAGGTCTAAGCAAGAGTGAAGCTATCTTATTATCTCTAATATAAAACATGATAAAGCCCTCTGCACATAAATAGGCTCATTATTAATGTGCACTTATTTCCCACCAGAAACATTTTCTGAGAATAAGGAAAGATAAGGAAGTTTTCTTTCCTCCTGCCCAGTAGTTCTCAACACTGATTGCATATTAGAATCACAGGGATTTTAAAAAATATAAGATCCCAGATCAGTACTGGAATCTCTGGGCAGTGGAACCTTGACATTGAAACTTTTTTTCCTAAACTCTGCAGATGATTCTAAGATGTAGACAAGGTTAAGAACCACTGCTCTGTTTAGATGTCTTTCAGCTGATACC
This sequence comes from Neotragus moschatus, assembly GCA_006410615.1. Lineage (NCBI taxonomy): Eukaryota > Metazoa > Chordata > Mammalia > Artiodactyla > Bovidae > Neotragus > Neotragus moschatus. Next base: position 416,806 of record SJYA01002911.1, on the reverse strand, counting down.
AACTCCTCACACACAGCCATATAAAACCCACATATACCAGCTTTCATCTTTTTTTTTTTTTTTTTTGCTCTGGAGTGGGTTGCCGTTTCCTTCTCCAATGCATGAAAGTGGAAAGGGAAAGTGAAGTCACTGAGTCGTGTCTGACCCTCAGCGACCCCATGGACTGCAGTCTGTCTGCAAAACTGTCTCCAGTCTCTATGCCCTAGATGAAAAATGGTGAAGGGGAGTTGGCCTTAGATAAGGCCCTAGAAGTAGCTGGTGTTCACTAGAGTGTCATCTACCTGTTGAGGAGTATCACTTTTGTTGGGAATAGAAGCTCTTAGAAGAGATTCCAGTAGCCATCTTGCTTTGCTTTGAAATAGGTTCTTCTTCCTATCAAATGATGAGCTGCTGGAGATATTGTCAGAGACAAAGGACCCTCTCCGGGTACAGCCACACTTGAAGAAGTGCTTTGAAGGAATTGCCAAGCTGGAGTTCACAGACAGTCTGGAGATTGTGGGCATGATCAGCTCAGAAAAAGAAATCGTTCCATTCAAACAGAAAATCTACCCAGCTCAAGCCAAAGTAATTCCATTTACCCATTTTTGAGCTCTTTTCTTTATAACAGCCAAACAGAGAGAAGCAGATTATATGTTGGTTAAGCATTTAGACTCTGGTTTCAGACTGAGTGTGGAACATTTAGATTCCACAACTTAATGATGGGGTAACTTGGGGGNTTTTTTTTTTTTTTTTTTTTTTGCTCTGGAGTGGGTTGCCGTTTCCTTCTCCAATGCATGAAAGTGGAAAGGGAAAGTGAAGTCACTGAGTCGTGTCTGACCCTCAGCGACCCCATGGACTGCAGTCTGTCTGCAAAACTGTCTCCAGTCTCTATGCCCTAGATGAAAAATGGTGAAGGGGAGTTGGCCTTAGATAAGGCCCTAGAAGTAGCTGGTGTTCACTAGAGTGTCATCTACCTGTTGAGGAGTATCACTTTTGTTGGGAATAGAAGCTCTTAGAAGAGATTCCAGTAGCCATCTTGCTTTGCTTTGAAATAGGTTCTTCTTCCTATCAAATGATGAGCTGCTGGAGATATTGTCAGAGACAAAGGACCCTCTCCGGGTACAGCCACACTTGAAGAAGTGCTTTGAAGGAATTGCCAAGCTGGAGTTCACAGACAGTCTGGAGATTGTGGGCATGATCAGCTCAGAAAAAGAAATCGTTCCATTCAAACAGAAAATCTACCCAGCTCAAGCCAAAGTAATTCCATTTACCCATTTTTGAGCTCTTTTCTTTATAACAGCCAAACAGAGAGAAGCAGATTATATGTTGGTTAAGCATTTAGACTCTGGTTTCAGACTGAGTGTGGAACATTTAGATTCCACAACTTAATGATGGGGTAACTTGGGGGCTTCCCTAATGGTTCAGCAGGTAAAGAATCTGCCAGCAATACAGGAGACACAGGGGATGTGGGTTTGATCCCTGGGTCAGGAAGATCCTCTGGAGAAGGAAAAGGCAACCAATCCAGTATTCTTGCCTGAAAAATCCCATGGGCAGAGGCATCTGGAGGGCTACAGGCCAGTGGGTCGCAGAGTCGGACATGACTGAGAGACTAAGCACACAGCACAGCCGACTTTGGGGAACTAATCTTTCTGGGTTAGCTTGTTCATCTCTAAGATGGAGATTATACTGCAATTCACATGGCACCCTAAATTTGTGGAAAATTTTCAATAAAACTTGATGTGGAGACAGTAGCAAGAACCAGATCCAAACAACTTACTGTTTAAATCCGCATGAGCAGATCTAAATTCAAAGAGATCCAGTCAGATCAATAAACTGTCCAGTAGGGGCAAGTGTTTTTAAAGGTCAATAATACATCATGGATTTAATGCCATTTAACTCACACTTTTAATACATGTGCCCTTATATAACGAGTAGAATGTAAGTTACTTCCACTCCTGCTGAACATGCCAGCACCTCACAGTAGAAGTAGACTAGCATTCTTGGCCTTGCTTGGTAGACCATTTTTGCCACCCACACATTTAAGTTTCAGCAACTAGGAATCACACCTTGGAACTAGACACCAGCTAGCACTGAAGTCAGCAGGTACAGTTACCTGAAACTCTAACACTGAATAATAAGCTGCACATTCTAATTACCTGTAGAGATTCTAAAAGCTCCATTTGCCCTGATTGCATACCATATCAATCAAATCAGAACATCTGGGAGTGGGGTTCAGGAATCCATAACTTTTAAAGAACTCCAGATGATGCCAATGCTCAGCAAAGTTTGAGGACCGCTGGAATAATGCAAGAATTAAAACTGTTCAATTAGAAATGGACAATTTATTTTACTTGTAGACTAAAAAAATGTACCACCTAAAAGTTGAGTTCTACTGGACAGTCATTATGGACTGGGGTCTCCCTAAAATTAACACACTGAAGACCTAATCCCCAGTACCTTAGAATGTGGCCACATTTGGAGATAAGTCTTTCAAAGAGTTAATTATGGCTAAATGAAGTCACAAGGATGAGGTTCTAATCCAATAGGACTGATGTCCTTATAATAAGAGGAGAAGACGCCAGGGATGCACACACAGGCAAAGTCCACTCAAGGACAGAGCGAGGAGGCACTATATCTATAAGCCAAGGAGAGAAGCCTCAGGAGAACCCTCCAGAACTGTGAGAAATAAATTTTGTTATTTAACCCCCCCAAAAAAAAGTTGAGTTCTGTTTTATTCTGCATACATTCTTAGGATGTCAAGTTAGAGAGGCAGCATCTCAAGTAAGCCTGAGAAAACTGCTGGAGGTTGGAGGGGAGCCAGGATATTTAGGAGTTTTACAGCTTCTGAATGTCAAAAGATTATTATTAATGAAAGAAACCCAGATATCAAAATTTAAGCAATTTATTGCTTTTCTATGTATGAGAAGATGCAAGAGTCTGGGCTCACTGATCAGGCCTTTGATATCCACCTCAGCTATCTGGGGCCAGTATCCTGTGTTTTCACATCCTGAGTTTCCTCAAGCTGCACCCTTGGGGGTGACTGCAGATGGTAGGCAGGCATTCTTTGTCTCCTTCCTGAGTTCTTCAGGGCTCACCTTCAGGGGATACAGGGTGGCTGCAGTTGCTGGTGGCTGCAACTTCTTTTATTTACTGACATGACAGGCAACATCTTATTTCTCAATCTGAAGTATAAATGTGTCAGTTGTCTCCTAAGAAGTCGTCTTTCAGAAAATGTGAAAGAAATGTGTGTTAAAAAGTCTCTATTGTCCCTTTTTTGAAACATACACTTCTGAGAATACAGTAAATAAGGGTAACCTATAGTTAAAGAATATTGGCTTGAAGGTGTACAAACCTTTGGCCTCCCTCCAGCCCTTTGCCGAGAGAAAGCTGGCCTCTGCCCATGGTCCCTCGCTCCAGGCTTGGTTAACTGTCACTGCCTCTCTGTCTGTCTCAACCTCCAGGGCATGGTGGAAAAATGGCTCCTGCAGGTGGAACAGATGATGCTTGCCAGCATGCAGGAAGTTATTAAACTTGGGATTGAAGCATATGTCCAGGTAAATGAAAACTGGGGTACACATGCCAGGGTGTTGGTACACCAAGAAAAATTTGGGGGCCAAGGTTAAATGGAAGCCTGTCTTCCACTAAAACACATCCCTCTTCTGATAAGTAACATCTGACTCCTCTGTGCCTCTTTTCTTTTTCCCTGTGAATCCTGGGACAGTATATATAGTTCTGAATATGAAAGGTTTACAGTTATAAGTGGCCCATACCAGTATATCCTATGTGCCAGAACCCTTTGATTACTGTGGGCCAGTCCTTTCTGTGAAAATAACTGATGGCAAGAGGTTTATTTAGAACCCCTTCCCGATTAAGCATCCTCTCCCCTAGGTTTTTCATTAACATTACACATGCCCTGTTTACTTTAAAAATTTGCACAATGTGAAAATTGCAAGTTTTATTTGGGGCAACAAGAAGACTTTAGTCTGGGAAACAGTACTGCAGATAGCTCTGAGAAATTGCTCCATAGAGGTAGGGGGCAGGTCAATATACATGCGATTTTGGTGAAGGGGGAATACATGCAATCAAGCACATATTTTTTCAGGTTTCTTCTAGTCACAGGATCAATGAAGGGTATTGGTGCTTTTCTAGATGTAAGGAGATATAAGAATTGAGCTAATAAAAATGGCTCCTGAAAATGTCTATCTGAAGACCTGCGCTGCTAGTTTTTCTACAAGCACAGAGTGCCTCATTTCTGCTCTCCACCCTGAACTCCTTTTAGGGGATGCTGAAAATCAGCAACTGCAGCAGCACATGATTTAATCTGTATAGAGGTAGATGGCAAGTGGCAATTTGTAGTTGACACTCCAAAGGGCACAACTTATTTAGCTCCCAAAGCTTTAGGTGNAGCACAGAGTGCCTCATTTCTGCTCTCCACCCTGAACTCCTTTTAGGGGATGCTGAAAATCAGCAACTGCAGCAGCACATGATTTAATCTGTATAGAGGTAGATGGCAAGTGGCAATTTGTAGTTGACACTCCAAAGGGCACAACTTATTTAGCTCCCAAAGCTTTAGGTGACTTGTATAACAGAAAGTGTAAGGGAAAAGAACCTATCACAATTACTCTTAAGTTTACTGTTGGCAGACTAGATCTTTTAGTTCAGTTCAGTTGCTCTGTTGTGTCCAACTCTTTACGATCCCATGGACTGCAGCATGCCAGGCTTCCCTGTCCATCACCAACTCCTGGAGCTTGCTCAAACTTATGTCCATCCAGTCAGTGATGCCATCCAACCATCTCACCCTCTGTCATCCCCTTCTCCTCCTTCCTTCAATCTTTCCCAGTATCAGGGTCTTTTCCAGTGAGTCAGTTTTTCATATCAGATGGCCAAAGTGTTGGAGTTTCAGCTTCACCATCAGTACTTCCAATGAATATTTAGGAATGATTTCCTTTAGGATTTAGTTGTTTGATCTCCTTGCAGTCCAAGGGACTCTCAAGAGTCTTCTCTAACAGCACAGTTCAAAAGCATCAGTTCTTTGGCACTCAGCTTTCTTTATGGTCCTACTCTCATATCCATACATGACTACTGGAAAAGCCATAGCTTTGACTAGATGGACCTTTGTTGGCAAAGTAATGTCTCTGCTTTTAGATTGCTGTCTAGGTTGCTCATAGCTCTTCTTCCAAGGAGCCTCCCATCAGGAAGCTTCCATAAGCCTCTTATCCTTATCCATCAGAGGGCAGACAGAATGAAAACCACAATCACAGAAAACTAATCAAATGAATCACATGGACCACAGCCTTGTCTAACTCAATGAAACTATGAGCCATGCCATGTAGGGCCACCCAAGACAGGTGGGTCACAGTAGAGAGTTCTGACAAAGCATGGTCCACTGGAGAAGGAAATGGTAAACCACTTCAATATTCCTGCCTTGAGAACCCCGTGAACCCTTATGGCAGAAAGCAAAGAAGAACTAAAGAGCCTCTTGATGAAAGTGACAGAGGAGAGTTAAAAAGTTGACTAGATCTTTAGTCTCCTCTATTTTAAGTGTTTCTAACTTTGAGGCCCCCATTCCTACCCCCAGGACTTTTTCCATTAAAGGAATATTCAATTAACACCTTCCCAATGATGTACCCAGGACTGACACTGTTGCCTCTCTCAGTAGTATTTGTATTGTAAATGAAAAATCAAGTCCTTTGTCCCCTGATACATTATAAATCAAAAATTGCTGCTGCTGCTGCTAAGTCACTTTAGTCATATCCGACTCTGTGCAACCCCATAGACGGCAGCCCACCAGGCTCCCCTGTCCCTGGGATTCTCCAGGCAAGAACACTGGAGTGGGTTGCCATTTCCTTCTCCAATGCATTAAAGTGAAAAGTGAAAGTGAAGTCATTCAGTCGTGTCTGACTCTTCACGATCCCATGGACTACAGCCTACCAGGCTCCTCCATCCATGGGATTTTCCAGGCAAGAGTACTGGAGTGGGGTGCCATTGCCTTCTCCAAATCAAACTTAATCAAAATTTAAGTTAATCAAAACTTAAGTTAAAGAAAAATGGCTACCTGCATGAAGTTATTTCATGCAGTTGCATCTATAGCCAGACAAGCTTTTTCTGTAAAGAGCCAGATGGCAAATGATTTTCACTCTGCAGGCAGTATACACCAGTCACAACTATTTATCCTTGCCTTTGTAGTGCAAAAGCATGCTTAGATGATAGGTTCAACAATGGCCTGACTGTGTTACAACCTAACTTCAGACACGGCTCTCAACCCGTTGCCGTATAGGCAACTCATAATTTGCCTATCTATGGATAATTTCTATCTATCTACAGAGAAGTTTAAAAAAGTTAGGGGTGTCATGGCTATGAAAATTGTGGGGCAGTATTGCAATATTATGTAGCTATCCAAAAAAGTAGTTATATAAATACTTTCTGAACAACACCTTGATTATAACTGTGTAAAGTCCCTAGATGGGAGCATTTTAAAAAAGTTATTCATAGAAAAAAATGCACAACATTGNATATTATGTAGCTATCAAAAAAAGTAGTTATATAAATACTTTCTGAACAACACCTTGATTATAACTGTGTAAAGTCCCTAGATGGGAGCATTTAAAAAAAGTTATTCATAGAAAAAAATGCACAACATTGAAAAGAGCTCCATTACCATAGTCCTTTATGTCTCAGCATAGGAAAAAAAAAAAGGAAGAAGCAAAGTGATAGGTAAAAAGTGATTTATTAGAATAAGATGCTTGTGAGGCTTACAAGTGGGAAGGCAAGAGGATACCATGCCCCAAGAACCTACGGGGCTACAGTTTCATAATCAAAGAAAAAGTGGGTAAAGGAAGAACTTCTTTGTCTTTCTCAAGTAGACATTGTGCTTCTATCATGAGCTCCTCCTTCAAGTTGGGCAGGGGAGTTTTCTTGTCCCTACGTGACCAAGCTAGGTCCACAGATTATTGTTTTTCATGCATGCAGAGAGCATGTCCTAGAGGTCTTTAACATACTGAGTTCACTGGAAAAGATGTGGCTAGCATGCCCCCATTGTTTTATTGTTTGGGGGGCATGTCTTATGCTTCTGTTGCANCTTGTCCCTACGTGACCAAGCTAGGTCCACAGATTATTGTTTTTCATGCATGCAGAGAGCATGTCCTAGAGGTCTTTAACATACTGAGTTCACTGGAAAAGATGTGGCTCTCATGCCCCCATTGTTTTATTGTTTGGGGGGCATGTCTTATGCTTCTGTTGCATGGTTTTGTTGCTAAACAAGCTGCTTGCTCTTGTAGTTAAGCAAACCTGCTTTCTTGCATAGTCATTAACTTACAGGGGTCTCCCATATTTATTCTACTTACAATCCCCTCGTGAGATTAACTATTTAATCACCTACTTTGTCCCTGTACTCTATCCCTGTTACTGTGAAAGTTGTGAGCTGAGTTTTATTTGGGGCAAAATGAGGACTATAGCCGGGAGACAGCATTTCAGATACCTCTGAGAGACTGCTCCCAAGAAGTAAAGGAAGGAAGGTCGGTGTNCCCTCGTGAGATTAACTATTTAATCACCTACTTTGTCCCTGTACTCTATCCCTGTTACTGTGAAAGTTGTGAGCTGAGTTTTATTTGGGGCAAAATGAGGACTATAGCCGGGAGACAGCATTTCAGATACCTCTGAGAGACTGCTCCCAAGAAGTAAAGGAAGGAAGGTCGGTGTATATGTGATTTTGGTGAAGGGGGAGTATGTGCAATCAAGCACATATTATTTACAGAAGTCTTTTTCTAGTCTCATGAAGGTTATTGCTAATCACAAGGAGCAGATACCACCATGAAGGATTTTAGTGTTTTTCTAGATAAGAGGATTTGTAAGAATTGGGCTCATAAAATCATCTCCTGAAAATATCTATCTGAATTCCTGTTCTGCAAGTTTTTCCCAGAGCATAGAGTGACTTATTCCTGATCTCCACCCTGAACTCCTTTCAGAGGGTTGTTGAAGGTCAGCAGCTGCAGCAGCTCATAATTAATCCTTGTAGATGTAGATGGCAAGTGCCAATTTGTAGGTGATGGAACTAATGAAATTGTTTGTGAGGATCTTTTTCTTTTCTATAAAATTCAGGGAGGAAGATATAAATCAATAATCCCAGAAATGTTAAGACTTCTATGTAACCTTTGAGGCTAGGGATGACTCTTGTTTTTGTTGAGGGGATAAGATCGTGGTGGATATTTTAGGAAGTCANCTTTTCTATAAAATTCAGGGAGGAAGATATAAATCAATAATCCCAGAAATGTTAAGACTTCTATGTAACCTTTGAGGCTAGGGATGACTCTTGTTTTTGTTGAGGGGATAAGATCGTGGTGGATATTTTAGGAAGTCAGTTTAAATCACACAAGATGAACTGACCCTGCAAACTGCCCTCCTGCGCTTTCCCAGGTCCCCCGTAATCAGTGGGTCTTGCAGTGGCCTGGCCAGGTGGTCATCTGTGTCTCCTCCATCTTTTNTTGAGGCTAGGGATGACTGTTGTTTTTGTTGAGGGGATAAGATCATGGTGGATATTTTAGGAAGTCAGTTTAAATCACACAAGATGAACTGACCCTGGAAACTGCCCTCCTGCGCTTTCTTAGGTCCCCCGTAATCAGTGGGTCTTGCAGTGGCCTGGCCAGGTGGTCATCTGTGTCTCCTCCATCTTTTGGACCCAGGAGGTTTCCCAAGCCCTGATTGAAAAGACCCTACCGGTAAGTGAGCCTGTCATGAAGCTTGTAGAGGAGACTTAAGCTAGATTATGATTTGAATGACATATAATTAGAGTGCTATTTTTCTAAAGAAAACATAAACAGCCCCATGGTGTCACAGAAGTCAGAGTTTGCTTCAGGACACATGTTTGGAATTAGGACTATCCTCAAGTTCTGTAGTGCGGGAACTCTCACAGTTGGTCCTAGGTAGAAATTCTAGGCTAAAGGATCTTAACTTTTATCAGCCCTTCCTTCCAAGTGCCAACCTGGCAGAATTTGTACCAACAGAGACCTCTTCATCTTTTTCCTGTGCCAAGAAGCCACCTGGTCCTGTATTCCTCTCTTCTTTCTCCACCATATCCCTTTTCACCACCCCCAGTCCAANAAATTCTAGGCTAAAGGATCTTAACTTTTATCAGCCCTTCCTTCCAAGTGCCAACCTGGCAGAATTTGTACCAACAGAGACCTCTTCATCTTTTTCCTGTGCCAAGAAGCCACCTGGTCCTGTATTCCTCTCTTCTTTCTCCACCATATCCCTTTTCACCACCCCCAGTCCAACACTCACCCACCTCTAACTTTTTCTTCAGCTTTCTCTTGAAACCATGAATACTCAGGTCCTGCTTATCTTCACATACAGGACACACATATTTCCCCTTAACTCTGCCACTAATGCCTATACTTGAGAGTTCAGGACCTAGATGGACTTGATTTCAACTTCTGACACCTTCACTTGGTCACCATGTGACCATGGGCAAGTTACCTAACCTGAGTCTCAGTCTCCTTATCTATAAAATGAAAGGAATTATATCACCACACCTTACTACTGTGCAGGGTTAATGAGATGCTTATTCAGTATCAAGATCATAGGCTATAAACCCCACAGGGAAAAGGCCATGTCTGGTTTGCTCATTATTATTTCAGGGGGTTATTTCAGTGCCAAATAGTTGCTTGATAAATATTTTTTGACTGAGTAAATGGTAACTCCATTCCCAACATTTTTACCATGGTGTAATTTTCTATGATTATAGCATCAGATCTGCTTTTATTCCCCCTATATATGATTATCTGGGAGCCAGAATATATTTTAATTTGCTATTTTTTTAATAAATTAAAATTAGAACATTAGTATTTGACCAAATTGCGATTTTTGGCAAGGGAAGCAGCTTCACAGAGATCATGCGGGAGGTCGAGGCAGGAGCAGGGTAGTAACCAGCGCCCCAAGTTCCCAGCACAATGGGGCAGGAGTCCAGGAAGTACTGCACACACCCTTCCGGGGAGCCAGGCTTGCTGAGCCTGGATAATAATGCTGACGAACTGGAGGGGAGGAAAGGAGGGGCCAGAGCTCAGCCAGCAGAGGGCCATGCAGTCAGCAGATTGTCCCCAGTTTGGCCAGCAGCAGAAGCAAGTCTAGGGAGCCCTCCACTCCTGGGCATCCTCCAACCTTGGCTCTAGCCTTCTGTAGACCCCTTTCCTAGCAACTCCAGCAGGGCCTTGGCTCCGACCCCCCCATCCTCCCCACCCCCCGCCCCCACTCCCCTGGGCAGCACATTGACAGACACCCTGCAGCCTGTGAAGGTCTACACACTAAACATGGGCCAGCAGTGGGACAGCCAGGGCACCAGGCATGTCATCCAACTACATGGAGTGGCTGAAGGCATGTCCTTGCTAGTCAAGGCCTGATAAAATGTGGTACCTTGGAGAAAGGAATGGCAAACCATTTCAGTATTCTTGGCTTGAGAACCCCATGAACAAAATGAAAAGGCAAAAAGATGACACTGGAAGATAAGCAGGTCAGTAGGTGTCCAATATGCTACTAGAGAAGAGTGGAAAAACAGCTCCATAAAGAAGGAAGAGGCTGGGCCAAAGTAGAAACTTCATTCAACTGTGGATGTGTCTAAGGGTGAAAGTAAAGTCCCATGCTATAAAGAAAAATATTGCATAGGAACCTGGAATGTTAGGTCCATGAATCAAGGTAAAATGGATTTTGTCAAGCAGGAGATGGCAAGAGTGAACATCAACATTTTAGGAATCAGTGAACCTAAATGAACGGGAATGGGTGAATTTAATTCAGATGACCATTATACCTACTACTATGGGAAAGAATTCCTTAGAAGAAATGGAGTACCCCTCATAGTCAACAAAAGAGTCCAAAATGCAGTATTTGGATGCAGTCTCAAAAGTGACAGAATGACCTCAGTTCATTTCCAACAAACCATTTAACATTATAGTAATGCAACTTTATGCACCAACCACTGATGCTGAAGAAGCTAAGTTAAAATGTTCTATGAAGACCTACAGGACTAACACCAAAAAAAAAAAAAAAAGATGTCCTTTCATCATAGGGGCCTGGAATGCAAAAGTAGGAAGTCAAGAGATACCTGGTCTAACAGGCAGGTTTGGCCTTGGAATACTAAATGAAGCAGGGCAAAGCTAACAGAGTTTTGCCAAGAGAACACGCTGGTCATAGCAAACACTGTCTTCCAACAACACAAGAGGTGACTCTACACATGGACCTCACCAGATGGTCAATACTGAAATCAGATTGATTATATTCTTTGCAGCTGAAAATGGAGAAGCTCTATATAGTTAGCAAAAACATGACTGGGAGCTAACTGTGGCTTGGATCATGAATTCCTTATTGCCAAATTCAGACTTAAATTGAAGAAAGTAGGGAAAACTACTAGCCATTCAAGTATAACCTAAATCAAATCCCTTACAGTTATACAGTGGAGGTGACAAATAGATCAAGGGATTAGTTCTGGCAGACATAGTGCCTGAAGAACTATGGATGGAGGTTCATAACATTGTATAGGAGGTGGTGACAAAAACCATCCCCAAGAAAAAGAAATGCATGAAGGTAAAGTAGTAGTCTGAGAAAGCCTCACAAATAGCTGAGAAAAGAAGAGAAGTGAAAGGCAAAGGAGAAAAGGAAAGATACAGAGTTCTAGAGAATAGCAAGGAGAGATAAGAAAGCCTTCTTAAGTAAACAATGAAAATAAATAGAGGAAAACAATAGAATGGGAAAGACTAAAGATCTCCTCAAGAAAATTGGAGATACCAAGGGAAATTTTCATGCAAAGATGGGCACAATAAAGGACAGAAACAGCAAGGACCTAACAGAAGGAGAAGAGATTAAGAAGTGGCAAGAATACACAGAACTGTACAAAAAAGATTTTAATGACTCAGATAACCACAGTGCTATGGCCACTCAACTAGAGCCAGACATTCTGGAGTGTGAATTCAAGTGGGCCTTGGGAAGCATTACTACGAACAAAGCTAGTGGAGGTGATAAAATTCCCACTGAGCTAGTTCAAATCCCAAAAGATGATGCTGTTGAAGTGCTGTACTCAATATGCCAGCAAATTTGGAAAACTCAGCAGTGGCCACAGCACTGAAAAAGGTCAGTTTTCGTTCAAATCCAAAAGAAAGGTGATGCCAAAGAATGTTCAAATTACTGTACATTTGCACTCATTTCACATACTAGTAGGATTATGCACAAAATCCTTCAAGCTAGACTTCAGCAGTATATGAAGTGAGAATTTCCAGATGTACAAGCAGGGTTTTAAAAAGGCAGAGGAACCAGAGATGAAATTGCCAACATCTGCTGGATCATATACAAAGCAATGCAATTCCAAAGGCAATATCTACTTCTGCTTCATCAATTATGCTAAAGCTTTTGACTGTGTGGATCACAATAAACTGTGGGAAATTCTTAAAGAGATGGGAATACCAGGCAACTTTACTGATCTCCTGAGAAACCTGTGTGCAGGTCAGGAAGCAACATTTAAAACAGGACATGGGACAACAAACTGGTTCAAAATTGAGAAAGGAGTATGTCAAGGCTGTATGTTGTCATGCTGCTTAGTTAACTTATATGCAGAGTACATCATACGAAATCCCTGGCTAGATGACTGGAATCTAGCTGGAATCAAGATTTCCAGGAGAAGTATCATCAGCCCTCAAATATGCAGATACTACTTTAACAGCAGAAAGTGAATAGGAACTAAAGAGCTTCTTGATGAAGGTGAAAGACTAAAGTGAAAAAGCTGGCTTAAAACTCAGCATTCAAAAAACTAAGATCATGACATCTGTCCCTTCACTTCATGGCAAATAGATGGGGAAAAAATGGGAACAGTGACAAACTATTTTTTGGGGCTCCAAAATCACTGTAGACAGTGACTGTAGTCATGATGTTTAAAGACACTTGCTCCTTGGAAGTAAAGCATGGCAAATTAGACATAGACAGCATATTAAAAAGCAGAGACATCACTTTGCCAGCAAAGGTCTGCATATCAAAGCTATGGTTTTTCCAGTAGTCATGTACGGATGTGAGAGTTGGACCATAAAGAAGACTGAGCACCAAAGAACTGATGCTTTCAAATTGTGGTGTTGGAGAAGACTCTTGAAAGTCTGTTGAACTGCAAGGAGATCAAACCAGTCAACCCTGAAGAAAATTAACCCTGAATACATGACTGAGCAACTGAACTGAACTGAACTGATTCATTGGAAGGACTGATGCTGAAGCTGAAACTTCAGTACTTTGGCCACCTAATGCAAAGAGCTAACTCATTGGAAAAGACCTTGATTCTGGGAAAGATTGAGGGCAAGAAAGAAGGGGGTGACAGAGGTGAGATGGTTGGATGGCATCACTGACTCAAAGGACATGAGTTTGAGCAAACTCTGGGAGACAGTGAAGGACAGGGAAGCCTGGTGTGCTGCAGTCCACAGGGTCACAAAGAGTTGGACATGACTGAGTGACTGAACAACAAGCAGCTGCACTTTTTACAGATTTACTGTTCATAATTCCTAGTAGACGTGTTGCACTTTACACTTGAAAACGGCTTTCATGTACATAATTTGAAACCTTAGAAACACTAAAAACTCTGACTTTGCAACTGCGTCTGTGTGCTACAGTTTCCTACCTGTAAAGAATAGACTGCTTCCCATCATACACTCAAGGTCTGGAATACCATGCATGTTGAATGATGTGCCTTGGCATCCTAAAGTTGTTGGTACAGAATTTCTATCCATCCATCTATCACCAACCTATTGTTCATTTAACAAATATTTGTTGGACATCTGCAACTGGAACTTTGCTAGGGAAAGCGAATTAGAAGTGAATCAAACAGTCATTGTCCTTGACATGAATTTACAGTCAAATGAGAAATAATTTTTTTAAAGATTCTTTTGTCAAACTGTGATAAGGAAAGTACAGGGATCCAGAAATCATGGAAAGGAAGGAGAAAACTAAAAGTAAGAGAGGGTAAGATGTCCCAGAAAAACAGGATCTAAGAGGAGACATAAAATATAAATTAGGGAGTAGTCAAGCACAGATCAGGAGGAAGAGCGTGAGAGAGAGAGAGACCAAAATGTGCAAAAATCTGACAACGAGAAGCACAGTGCATTCCAGCAACTAAAGGCAATTTGATCCAGAATTGCTGTGTAATGTGTGTGGTTAAGAGAGATGTGGAGAACAGTTCTGTCCCCAGTGGCTTGCAGACATACCAAGGGCAACAGGGATGCATCCAAGAGTCTTTTAGGGGACTTCCCTAGTGGCCCAGTGGCTAAGACTCAATGCTTCCAATGCAGGAGGCCCAGGTTCAAGCCCTGGTTAGGGACCTAGATCTCTCATGCTGCAACTAAAGATCCCACGTACTGCAACTAAAGTACTCACATGCTTCAACTAAGACCTGTGCAGCCAAACAAATAAATAAATATTTTTAAAAGACTTTTTTTGCTACATGTTAAAGATATTATAATTAGTAATAATAACCACCACTATTTACTGGACACTTTATTCATACCAGACATTGTGCCAAGCGCTTTACCTTTGTTGTTCAGTTGCTAAGTCCTGTCCAACTCTTTGAGACCCCATGGACTGCAGCACGCCAGGCTTCCCTGTCCTTCACAATCTTCTGGAGTTTGCTCAAACTCATGACCATTGAGTCAGTGATGCCATTCAACCATCTCATCATCTGTCACCCTCTTCTCCTCCTACTTTCAATCTTTCCCAGCATCAGGGTCTTACTCCTCAAAATCACTTGAAGAATAGCCTTAATTATTTAGAGTTGACAGATGAGAAGACTGAGACACAGAGGGTTAAAATCATTTGCCCAGAAGCACATAAAAAAGTAAAGAGGGTGAGATGAGCATAGCGTGGTCTCATATGTTCTTCGTTCATTTTTGTTGCTTAACTCAATTTGAAATAAAGTCAGACAGGCAAATAATGTTGCAAAAATAATACGAAGAATTCCCATACACCCTTCATCCAGGTCTGTTAACATATTAACATCTTACATAACCGTAGTGCAATATCCAACAACATTAATACAATAGTATTATTTAACCTTTTAAACTCATCTTTTTGTCTGGTTTAGGATCCAGTCCAGAATTACACTTAGTTTTCATGTTTCCTTTGTCTACTTTAATCTAAAAGAGTTTCAGTTATTTTTGTTAATTCTGGCTTAGTGCGTAGTTTATATATATTGTAAAATTCTTTTTTTTTAGGGTGCATTTCTGAGTTTTGACAAGCACATACATTCATGTAACCATCATCACAGTCAAGATACAGAACAGTTCCACACACCCTAAAATTTTCTTCATGCCCTTTGTAGTCACTATTCTCAGGCTTTGGCAACTACCATTCTGTTTTATGCCCCTATAGTTTTATCTTTTCTACAACATTATAAAAGTAAAACCATACAGTATCTAGACTTTCAGATCTGACTTCTTTCAGTTAGCATTATGCTTTTGAAATTTGTCTCGAGGTTAATGACTGGGGCTGAGGGAAACGGAGATTGAGGGATGACATCTAGAGTCTGGTTTGGACCATGGAGTGTGGATGGTATCATTCCAGAGAAGGGATTACCAGGAGAATACAACTTAACACGTTGTTCCCTCCTGTGCCCTTGCCAGGATTTTCTGAAGAAGAGCAATGATCAGATTGCACAGATTGTTCAGCTGGTGCGAGGGAAGCTGAGCAGTGGAGCTCGACTCACCCTCGGGGCCCTCACAGTCATTGATGTCCACGGTAAGCAAGGTTTTCCTAGCGTTAGTGACTGTTTAGTAATAGCTGCCAAGCTTGCCTCCCTCCTTTCTGGATGGAATCATTCAGGTTCCTTTTTTCATTAGGGAGAGGCTTTTCCAACTGAAAATAAATGAGGGGGTAAGGAAGAAAAATCAATGCTTCCGTGTATCTCCATCTTATGTTTTCCCTCCCGTCCCCAACCTTATTTCCAAGAACCCCACCACCAGCACCAAGCAGCACTCTGAGAACGTGATGGCCACAGCCATTTCTGAGATTTACCAACTCGAAGCAATTTTCTTCTACTGATCTTAACTAATAATTTTTTGTCAAGCTTTGTGCTAAGTGCATAACATACACTGTCTCATTTTTATATACATTTCACAGATTAAGAACCTGTGGTTTATAGAAGCAAATTACTTGCTGAGAGGCCCATAGCTAGTAAGTAGCAGAGGCTCTTTTGTAATCTGAACCTGTGTCTGATTCCAAACCCCAAAACTGGAAATGGGCAGTGATGCAGGGAGAGAATGGGTAAGAGAAGATACATTCCAACTCTTCCTAAGAAAGAGAAAGAGGGAAGGAGGAAATGAAGAGGAAGAACTGGAGTCCTTATATAAAACAAATCACCCCTACACACTCACACCATCATCACCAAGGAAACTAGGGCTGAACCAAACTGGTTGCCTGGTAAGTGTCTCTTTTGCTCACACACCCAGCTTCCTACTGGTATTTCATGCATCTTACTCTCCATAAAGCTGATACTCATTTCTTTTACTTTTTTTCTTTCCTTTTGGCCACATGGCTTGTGGGATCTCAGTTCCCTGACCAGGGATTGAACCCAGGCCATGGCAGTGAAAGTCTGGAATCTTAACCACTAGGGCACCCGGGAGCTCCCTGATGCTCATTTCAATCTGATTTCATTTGGATAGACTAACATAAAATATGGAGGAGAGAGGGAGAAGGTGCTCTTCATCTGGCTACATATTTAACTTGTAGGAGTAATAAGGTAATGCGTGGTTACTGCCCAGGATGCTTGAGAGTGGTTGAGCTTATATACATGCACACACATACACATTCATGTGTGAACATATGAACATACACTGCCTTGGAAAGGCATCCCCAACCCAGTGCCTTGAGATTCAACTTGCTCTTGGATCTCTCACACACACCTGTTTTCTGGGTCCTCCCAGGAACCTGGATTGGAATTAAATTCCTTAGGAAGAATGAAAGAGTGTAATTTTGGTGTAATCTTCTGCAAGGACTTTTCAGAATTTTGGATTTTACTGTAATAAAGATTTCTCTCACAGAGACGGAGTAGACTTACAGAAGTGTCCCTTTGCAAAGTTCCATTTCTGAGATCCTGATTCCAAGCACTATATTAGTTCTGAGGTTGAAATGACAGTTGCCTTGTGAGTTACCTAAAAAATAATGATTCGCATAAACTATGTCCACTCATCAACGTCAGGGCTCCCATCACTGTAAAAATATTAAATTAAGCTCACAATCCTATTACAGAAAGGATAAAACCTAGAAATATCTCTCTTACTTAGTTTCTCAAAACCTTCCTTCCATGGAAAGACAAAACCTAACATGGGTTCATGAGATCCCTTTCCTTGCTAAATATTTCAGGCCAGGCTAATTGTATTCTCCTAGCATATCCTAGGAAGAAGGCAATAGCAACCCACTCCAGTGTTCTTGCCTGGAGAATCCCAGGGACGGGGGAGCCTGATGGGCTGCCATCTATGGGGTCGCACAGAGTTGGACAAGGCTGAAGTGACTTAGCAGCAACAGCAGGATATCCTAGAGGCCTGGAACAGGGCTAGAAGGATAGCACTGATGATGAGATAGCATTTGTGGTAACTACATACTGAAAAGCACTCTGGGTCACTTTCCCAAGAGTTTAGGGATGATAACAGTAGTTAATATTGGGTTGGCCAAAGACTTGTTCATTATTTTCCATAAGATGGTTCTAGTAGCACTTAGTTGTCTTGAACTTCATTTGAAACATTTTTCTTAGATTGTATTGTCACAGCTGTCATATAAGTTCAGTACAGTTCAGTCACTGAGTCATGTCTGACTCTTTGTGACCCCAAGTATTGCAGCATGCCAGGCTTCCCTGCCCATTAACATCTGGAGCCAACTCAACTCATGTCCATCAAGTCCACGATGCCATCAACTATCTCATCCTCTGTCGTCCCCTTCTCCCCTGCCTTCAATTTTCCCCAGCATCATGGTCTTTTCAAATGAGTCAATTCTTTGCATCAGGTGGTCAAAATATTGTAGTTTCAGCTTCAGCATCAGTCCTTCCAATGAATCTTCAGGACTGATTTCCTTTGGGATGGTCTGGGTGGATCTCCTTGAAGTCCAAGGGACTCTCAAGAGTTTTCTCCAACACCACAGTCAAAAATATCAATTTTGGGGGCACTCAGCTTTCTTTATAGTCCAGTTGTTCCATCCATACATGACTACTGGAAAAACCAAGGCTTTGACTAGATGAACCTTTGTTGGCAAAGTAATATCTCTGCTTTTTAATACCCTGTCATATATGTTGGTCATAACTTTTCTTTCAAGGAGCAAGCACCTTTAATTTTGTGGCCGCAGTCACCATCTGCAGTGATTTTGGAGCCCAAGAAAATAAAATCTCTCACTGTTTCCATTGTTTCCCCATCTCTTTGCCATGAAGTGATGGGACCAGATGCTGTGATCTTAGTTTTCTGAATGCTGAGTTTTAAGTCAACTTTTTCACTCTCTTTTTTCACTTTCATCAAGAGGCTCTTTAGTTTCTCTTCTCTTTCTGCCATAAGGGTGGTGTCATCTGCATAACTGAGGTTATTGATATCTTTCCCAGCAATCTGGATTCCAGTTTGTGCTTCTTCCAGCCCAGCATGTCGCATGATGTACTCTGCATATAAGTTAAATAAGCAGGGTGACAATATACAGCCTNTGAATAGAGAATTCCAAAAGGAAAATCTGAGAAAGAAGTTTGGAGCAGCTTGAGTTTGTTACCTTTACCTTCTGTATTCTAGATCGTCAGATTTTGGAATTTTTACCTTAGTCACTGTGGTCTCACAGATGGGCATTTTAGGCCTTAAGAATAAATGAGAACCCGGTAGGAGTCCTAATGCAAAGTATTGTGTTCAAACCAACAACCAGAACATTGATGCCTATCCTTGAAAATGGCACAGTACTTAAGAAAGAAAGCTTTCCAATGGCAGGAATCAAGAAGGTGCTAGGAGATCCCCTGGCCAAGAGATAGAAAAGGGGCCAGGTAAAGGACCCAGGCACGGAGTCTCTGAGCTCTGCCACCCAGTCTGATGAAGAGGTTGGGTCATTCTGTGCTCAGAAAATTGCTTTGCCACTTTCCTTGAAATTCACAACTTCAGAAACTTGGATTTTGTGAACTTGTCAATTTTGTGATGTTTAGATTTTTCTTTGATTTTATATATTGTTTGAGTGCAACTTTTAAATTATAAAAGTAGTACTTGAGTAATTTTTTTCTTTCAAAGTCCTCAATCACTTGTTTTCTATGTTCTATGACTTCTTCAGTCATTTATCTATTCTACTCACTATTCAACAACCCTTTCTTGAACTTTACTGTGCATGATGTGTGACCTCCAGGATTCCTCAGCCTGATGGGGTAGGGGAGAGAGACACACTCAGGTGATAAGAAGAAATTGTGTTAACTGAAATTATAGAGGCTCATACACAGGGCTGTAGAACCACAGTTGACACATCATTCATTTCTAATATTTATCTTATGCCTCCCATATGGAACTGAACAATGGGTTCTGAACCCAAGAGTTCATAATCTAGTGGGAGAAATATATTTATTTTTCATTATTCTATAGCACTGGTGATCTTTGGAATACAGAGTGTTTTTCACTTTCATTTGATTCATTTAGTATCAGTTCAGTTCAGTTGCTCAGTCATGTCCAACTCTCTGCAACCCCATAGACTGCAGCACTTCAGGCTTCCCTATCTGTCACCAACTCCTGGAGCTTGCTCAAACTCATGTCCATCAAGTCGGTCATGCCATCTGACCATGTCATCCTCTGTCGTTCCCTTCTCCTTCTGCCTTCAATCTTTCCGAGCATCAGGGTCTTTTCTAGTGAGTCAGTTCTTTGCATCAGGTGGCCAAAATATTGGAGTTTCAGCTTCAGCATCAGTCCTTCCAATGAATATTCAGAACTGATTTCCTTTAGGATGGTGTGGTTGGATCTCCTTGCTGTTCAAGGGACTCTCAANATGATGTGTGACCTCCAGGATTCCTCAGCCTGATGGGGTAGGGGAGAGAGACACACTCAGGTGATAAGAAGAAATTGTGTTAACTGAAATTATAGAGGCTCATACACAGGGCTGTAGAACCACAGTTGACACATCATTCATTTCTAATATTTATCTTATGCCTCCCATATGGAACTGAACAATGGGTTCTGAACCCAAGAGTTCATAATCTAGTGGGAGAAATATATTTATTTTTCATTATTCTATAGCACTGGTGATCTTTGGAATACAGAGTGTTTTTCACTTTCATTTGATTCATTTAGTATCAGTTCAGTTCAGTTGCTCAGTCATGTCCAACTCTCTGCAACCCCATAGACTGCAGCACTTCAGGCTTCCCTATCTGTCACCAACTCCTGGAGCTTGCTCAAACTCATGTCCATCAAGTCGGTCATGCCATCTGACCATGTCATCCTCTGTCGTTCCCTTCTCCTTCTGCCTTCAATCTTTCCGAGCATCAGGGTCTTTTCTAGTGAGTCAGTTCTTTGCATCAGGTGGCCAAAATATTGGAGTTTCAGCTTCAGCATCAGTCCTTCCAATGAATATTCAGAACTGATTTCCTTTAGGATGGTGTGGTTGGATCTCCTTGCTGTTCAAGGGACTCTCAAGAGTCTTCTCCAGAACCACAGTTCAAAAGGATCAATTCTTCTACACTCAGCTTTCTTTATAGTCCAACTCTTATATCCATACATGACTACTGGAAAAACCATGGCTTTGACTAGATGGACCTTTGTTGACAAAGTAATGTCTCTGCTTTTTAATATGCTGTCTAGGTTGTCATTTAGTATGTATATATTCATTTATCCATTTAATCATTCATTCAAACAAATGCTTATAGATGCCACCCATACACCAGGTTACAACATTGAGTAAAATAGAATTTTTTGTGATGATGATGTATTGCCCATATAATCAGGGAAAATCATGTTTAATTATTTGAATCAAAACAAAATAAACCAAAAGCCAGTTTATTTCTTGTGCCTTAGGACATGGTATTGCGTTCTTATTTTCTTCTGCTTAGGACACTGATGGGGGCTTTGAAGCTGAACCTTGGAGGTGCCCCAGAGGGTCCAGCTGGGACAGGCAAGACAGAAACCACCAAAGATCTGGCCAAAGCTTTGGCCAAGCAGGTAGGGAAATGCTGTCCATCCCCACACTCTTTTCCCATCCTCTCTGGAGCCATATCTAGAGAACTTGGCATGAAGCTCAAGATGGCTTAGTGTACCAGGCAGAGTGGGGCCCCAGCTCTTCCAGTAGAATGAGAAGAGGGGAGCCCCACCTCTGTTTCAAGGTGCAGGGTGATTCAAATGGGAAGAAACCCATCCTAAATGGAGCCCGCATTCTCTCTCTCTCTAGTGTGTGGTCTTCAATTGCTCTGATGGTCTGGATTACAAAGCCATGGGGAAGTTCTTTAAAGGACTAGCCCAGGCTGGAGCATGGGCCTGCTTTGATGAGTTCAACAGGATTGAGGTAACCCTGCTACTAGGTACTGAATAAAGGGTTTGGACATGCAGGGGCTTTTTTTCTGGGCTCTCAGTTCCTCAGTGACAGGGTTTATGTCTCCTCTATGGCCCCTTGCACAAAATAAGTACTCCATGAACCAAACAAAAACAGCCCCAATGAGACAAAATGCCTAGGGTATACATAAGAATTCTCACCAAATTCATTCACTCACTTGCTCATTCAAAAATTTATTGAGCAACTACCCTATGTCAGATATTGTGTATGTGTTCATAATACAGAGATGAGCAAGAAACAGTTTTGCCCTCTAGACTGTTATAGTTCAGCCAAAGGAGATAAAAATTAAATGATACAAGTAGAATATGAGAGAAGTCTATATCAGTGGTGCAAAGGAGTCACCACAAATGAATAAGGGATTAATTCTATTTGGGTAGGCAGTTGAGATTAGGGAATGTAAGCATGCAATTACCATACATGCATACTGTGGGTGAAGTATTATGCTACGTACAGGAACAAAGATAAAATACTTACAGACACACACACACATGCATGCATATACACACCAGTTTTCTGTTCTTTTCCCAAAACTCTAAATCATGCTCCTAACTTTGAATGTGAAGGTCTTATTCTCAGGTGATGGGTTCTTTCTTCACCAGGTGAAGGATACTATGGCAGAGTGGGGTGGGTGGCCATCAGAAGCAGGAGCTCAAATCAACCAGCCATTCTCACTCCAGGTAGAAGTACTGTCTGTGGTAGCTCAACAGATTCTCAGCATTCAACAAGCCATTATCCGGAAGCTAAAGACATTCATCTTTGAAGGCACCGAGCTCTCGCTAAACCCAACCTGTGCGGTCTTCATCACCATGAACCCTGGGTATGCTGGCAGGGCTGAGCTGCCAGATAACCTCAAGGTAAACATCAGAGTGGGAAAAACTGGGTGTACCTTATAGAAACCTTTGGAAGTATCCAGGCATCTCACAGAGAAGCCAAATAATAGACCATGTGACATTCTTCAACTATGAGAAGTGAAGATGTTAGTTGGCTTCAGAACTCAATCATCTCCCCAACTCTAGCTTTCATGAGGTGGGAGGAAATATATACTATAATAACCAATGGCAAAGAGGAAACAATGAACACTGGAACAAGTGTCACTATTTCTGATGTCTACAAGGGTCAGACAGTTCATATAAATGAAAAAAGCCAAATAGGCCTGATAGGGACTCTGACAGATGTCCCACCTGGAGGCAGCAGCCCTTACTTATCCCCAGCCTACTCTGGCCAAGCAGGAATTGTGGGACCTTCTCATTTTTCAGGAAAAATCAGAAATTTGGATTGTTACATAAAATATTTTTACATCCTGGCTTAATGCAAAAACTAAAATCATTGTAGGCAAAATAAAATCATTGTAGACCAAATAAAACAGATCGGCATATAAGAGAGCATCAAAGATCAACACAGAGAACGCTGGGAAACCAAGACTAAAGCACATGGAGCTAAGCTAGTTAGGCCCAATGGTGTCTGCACCAAAGCAGAATGTTCCAACCAGCTAGAGAGAGAACAAGAGAGCTAATATATCCTTGAGACCTACTGCTCAACTGGCCTGAGCTACAACCATGGCAATAAGCATTGGTCCTGCTGCTATGGGAAAAGTGCCTCTGGAGTAGGGGAGAGAGAATGTAGGGGAGGCCATCTTCAAGGGTACAGGCACTAAATGACCTTTGCATGCTGCTCTCATAGATGGAAAAAACCCAAAGTGCAAAGTGACTGGGTCTCTACCTGTGGAGCATCTAACCCCCCAGCTGCATGAAGAAAGGGAGACTTCAGGACCCACTTCTTTATGGGTTTTCTTTCAAATTATTGCTCCATTCCCTCAAGTGAAAGACCCAAGAGAGACCTGGACAAAAACGTATATTCACAATAGCACATGATGCTCCATCTGCTAGAAATGCATTCTGATTAGTTCCTGGAATCTAATTCAAATATACCACTCCTCCTCCTCCCTGGGAATAGAAAAAAAGTCAAGGAAATCCCTACGAGTGACCCCACCTCTCTACGTCAACATAGACCAGTAGACACCAAAGTAGAATTTGAACCCACGTTTCTCATTTTATAGTGCACAATTGTTGTAAGTCCCTCGTGCATCCATCCCAGCTAACGACCATGCTAGATCTGTATAAACAACCTTTTTGAGAGAGTGTAGCCTAGTAGAAAGCACTCAGGGTTGGTGTCAGGAAGTCTGGATTCTAGTCTTGGCTTTACCTCTAACTGTGTGACTTAGGCAAGTCTCTTCTCCTCTAAGATCTAAAATACAAAGTCACTTCAGTCATGTCCAACTCTTTGCGACTCTATGGGCTGTACCCCACCAGGCTCCTCTGTCCATGGGATTCTCCAGGCAAGAATACTAGAATGGGCTGCCATGCCTTCCTCCAGGAAATCTTCCCCACTCAGGGATCAAAGCCACATCTCTTCTGTCTCTTGCACTGGCAGGTGGGTTCTTTACCCCTAGCACCACCTGGAAAGCCCCAATAATAACAATACCTGATATTTATTGAGCCCTTACTATGTGCTATACACCTTTTTAAGCACTTCACTTATATAATATTATTTGTCCTCATGATAACTATGAAGGGGGCATAGTTGTTAGACCATTTTGAGGTTAAAGGCCAAAGGTCTAGAGGGGTTACCTAACTTACCCATTGTTGGTATGTAGCAGAACAAGGACTTGATTTTTTAAATCAAGATCTGTCTAACTTCAGGATTCTTCTGCTATGTAATTATCCTGCATCCCTGAATGACTTCTGCTGTCTACATTGAGCACCAGAAAGCTCCAATAGTTGAATGAAGCTATTGAAACTCCACTTGGCATAGGAGGATGAAATGTTGCTAGGATACTGGCACCTAAGGCCTTCCAAAATCCTATGGATGGAGAAGCCTGGTAGGCTACAGTCCATGGGGTCACTGAGAGTCGGACACGACTGAACGACTTCACTTTCACCTTTCACTTTCATGCACTGGAGAAGGAAATGGCAACCCACTCCAGTGTTCTTGCCTGATAGAATCCCAGGGACAGGGGAGCCTGGTGGGCTGCCATCTCTGGGGTCGCACAGAGTCGGACACAATTGAAGTGACTTAGCAGCAGCAGCAAGGCCTTCCACGCAACCACTGAAGTACCCAATGTATTTGGACAAGGCTAGTGGGGAGGTTCATGGAACAGTGGATCCATCTGTAAAGACAGTCTCTGCACTGATTTGTGCACAGCCCTCCTTTCCTTGATTGTCACTGGGTGGTCTGAATGATGTTATTTCTCTTTGCCTCTTTAGATGTGCCTTTTCACTTTATGCAGTTAGGTTCTGAATGGCATTTCTTTTCCAGGCTTTATTTCGGACAGTGGCCATGATGGTACCAGATTATGCCCTCATTGGAGAAATCTCCCTCTACTCTATGGGATTTCTAGACTCCAGAAGGTACATTATATTGGCTTTCCAGTGGGTTTTAAAGAAAGAGTTATGGAATGACTTTTTGTAGGGTGGATTCAAGGTAAATTGTCCGCTGGAAAACAAAAAAAGAGAAACTTGAGATATATGCTTTTACTCACAAGTTTATCTGAATGTACATAGCCCTGGTCTCAGTCTTGACCCCTTCTCTGACTAGCAAATGACCAAGATTCCCAAGAAAGAGCCCTCCACTCCCTTTATATATACCTGGACTACTTCTAAGGAAGACTCACTCATTTCTTCTCTCTCCTTCACTGTTAACACACACACACACACACACACACACACATTCCTAAATGACTGAAAGGCATGAAATTATTTCAAGATTGAGTTGTTGTTGACCAAGATTAAAGAGGAAAAATTAATATAATTTAGAATTAACTTTGTTATCAATATAACATTTATTTACTCCAATCAACTTGATTATCTCTCATTCAAATATTACCCAGTTTTCTGAGACACAGACATAAATAAGGATCGGTGTCTTTTTCAAATATAACCAGAATTGTGAATATTCACTGTAAAGTGGCTTTTGTTGATCTATTTCAAATTTTACATTTGTCTTTTCACATTGCTTGGCCATAATCAATTGATTTTTTTGTTACCACAGATATCTCCACAAGGCCCAAAGTGTCTTTGTGGTCTGGAGGTCATTGCTCTTAATGCACAGGGTTATAGATGTTCTCAACAGAATGTGTCATCCTTCCTAGGCTAAGAGGCTGCCTCAATCATAAGAGGTTTAATTTATTGTTTTCTATAGGAGACTTGGCTTACATTGATTTGCCTGTTCAGTTCATTTATTCAATTGGCAAACCTTCACTGAGCCACCTACCTTATGCCCTGCCCAGTCCTAGGTGCTGGTGAGCAACACAGTCTTTGCTTTTAAAGTAAATCAGTCTTGTTAGACAGGAGTCCTGCAAGGAAAATATGCATCAGTACATTAGTTAGGGTAAACCTGACCTCCAAATTCCAGTGGATTAGCATAGTAAAAGTTTTATTTTTTACTCCCTGGAAATCCAAAATGGGTGTCTGTGATCAGAGGAGTTCTTCCCCAAGGAACCCAGGTAACTTATATCTCACAGCGATAACACATGAGCATGGAGGAGCTCATAGAGGAGGTCTTTATGGACCAGTCCTTAAAATGGCATACTTCTACTTCATTCATATGCCATATGTCAGCAAAGTGGCCACCCCTGTGAGGAAGGCTGGGAAATGTGGTTCCCTGTGTACTCAGGAAGAATAAGATATTGTAGTGCACATGAGCATACATGTATTATGTGCTGAGTATATTAATTTTTGAGATTTTTTTAAATTAAAAGATGAATAATTTACTTTTACTTTTTTTCAATAAAAAAAATTGTAATATTACAGAAGTGCAAAATTGAGTGTCCCCGGGTGGCTCAGATGGTAAAGCGTCTGCCTACAGTGTGAGAGACCTATGTTCTATCCCTGGGTCAGGAAGATCCTCTGGAGAAGGAAATGGCAACCCACTCCAGTACTCTTGCCTGGAAAATCCCATGGACAGAGGAGTGTAGTAGGCTACAGTCCATGGGGTTGCAGAGTCGGTCATGACTGAGCAACTTCACTTTACTTTACTTCATTGTGTCCGTTAGTAGTCCCACTCTATAGGCACTAACACTGTTAATCATTCAATGTAATCTTCCTAAATGTGTATATGTGTGTCATACACATACGCTCATATATACACATGAAAGTATAAACACGTACAAGTTCTTATACAGTACATATTATGCTTATGTATGTGCTTGCTATTTTTCATCCTACCTTTGAAAGAGAGTTATAGTGCTTCCTTAGCTCATTATGGTAACTGTATGAAGAAACCTTCAGATGATAAGATTTTTCCATCACGTTCATGGGCAAGCCTGACTTCTGAAGGGACAGGGCACAACATGTTGGGAATGTCTGCTGAGCAGGACATGGGCCTTACTGGAGGGTCTGCAGACATGTCTTTGCCCTCCCAGTCTTGCTCAGAAGATTGTTGCAACCTACCGCCTGTGTTCAGAGCAACTCTCCTCCCAGCATCACTATGACTATGGCATGCGTGCTGTCAAGTCTGTGCTCACTGCTGCTGGCAACCTGAAACTCAAGTATCCAGAGGAGAATGAGAGTGTCCTGCTGCTCCGGGCCTTGCTTGACGTCAACCTGGCCAAGTTCTTGGCTCAAGATGTCCCTCTGTTTCAGGTATGCAATGGTTTGGGAACTTGGCTAAGCACTGAGATTCTACTTCCCAAGATGAAAAAAAATTTTGGCACCTCTTCCACTCTTTATATACTGTCCATTCTCTAGCCAGCATCCCTATTGCCAGATACCCTCCCCAAATATTAAGTAATAATAGTAATAGCAATATCCCTAATTCTTGATTTTTAATAAAAAATTTTTATTGNTGGCCCTCCCGGCCCCCAGACCCTGGCCTCGGACGCGAGGTGGCTCTTCCCGGTCACTGCCCCTGACCTCGGACACGGGGTGGTTCTTCCCAGCCCCCGACCCTGACCTCGGACACGGTGTGGCTCCTCTCAGCTGTTCCCGCGCCGTTGCAGCCTGGCACCCTCGTCCGCTGCCCCTGACCTCGGAAGTGAGGTATCTCCTCTCAGCCGTTCCTGCGCCGTCACAGCCCGGGACTCTCTGCCGCTGTCTCTTGGACGCGGGGTGGTTCCTCTCGGCCGCGCTCAAGTGAGCCGGCTCCGCAGCCGCCTGCGCTCAAGTGATAACTTTATCTTTCAAAGCTGAAATACTACCTTGTACTCTTCGGGGGAGATTGAAGAGATTTGCTTGGATTTGAATTCAGTCTTAAGCCATTGTTTAAGTGTATGAGTTTGGCAAAACTCCAGATGTACTCTGTCCCAAGCACTTTTCCCCTTAACTATCCTCTGTGTATTTTAAGGAAAATTCAAGCCACATGTTGCTGTTTCCCCCTTGCATTCAAACGTAGTTTTATTGAATTTTAGCATGGTCCATGAAATTTAAATTCTGAGTTTTAAGCCATAATATATTCATATGGTCTACAAGCAGTCACATGATATGCACATATATCATTAAGCAGAAAATAAAGCCTCTGAGAACTGTAGTCGTATTATTATAGTAACATTTCTTTAGACTGAAGAGCCATGCTGAGAGTGCTATATTAAAAAAGGATTTTATAAAATTATCAAAAAATTCAAGAAGCTAACTTAGTGACTCATGCAAATATTTTGGTTACGTTTAGTTTGGGCCAAATAGTTCTCGGCTGTAAGCTCTTAAAGACAAAAAGCATAGCTATTTTGTTCATTCCTAGTGTAATGACTGAAATAGCACTGAAATTAGCTATTTGCTGACTTTTTAAATTATTGGGAAGAAACAGCATGTTTAACATTCCAAATATTGTTGGAATTTGTAATTGTGGATAAGGTACATGATTTTGGTACAGGAAAACTGAGATTTGGAATTTTCCAAGGATTCCTGCTATTTGTAGAACCCATTAAAAAAAATGCCGAGATTATATATCTGATAATTCATCCTTTTCACATCTTGAATTTTTGTTAACAGGGAATTATATCAGATTTGTTTCCTGGAGTTATTCTTCCACAGCCAGACTATGCAGTTTTTATGGAAGTACTAAATGCGAACATCAAAAAGATGAAACTTCAGCCAGTACCTTGGTTTATTGGAAAAATTATCCAGGTTGGTTCCCTGTACCTATGTGGAAATGTACCTGTTTATTGTTTGCTGAGGTCAGAAATCAGAAAGAACTATGGTAGACTGGAACTGAACTGATGGCAATTGGAAATTAGAGCTGGAGATAAAGATGAAGACACTTGACAATCCATTGTGCCTTCAATTTTCATTTCTANCTTCAGCCAGTACCTTGGTTTATTGGAAAAATTATCCAGGTTGGTTCCCTGTACCTATGTGGAAATGTACCTGTTTATTGTTTGCTGAGGTCAGAAATCAGAAAGAACTATGGTAGACTGGAACTGAACTGATGGCAATTGGAAATTAGAGCTGGAGATAAAGATGAAGACACTTGACAATCCATTGTGCCTTCAATATTCATTTCTAGGACTTGGCATTTAAAATCCAATATTTTTCCTATCACCATCTTCCCTGGGGCTTCTTTTTTTTTTTTTTAGGGATGAAATAGAACCTTTTGGGGCATTGTGCTTTGAATTAGTCAAGACTTTTTTGGTTCCCAATGATAGAATGTGAACGTGAAAGTGGCTCAGTTGTGTCTGACTGTTTGCAACCCTGTGGACTATATAGTCCATGAAATTCTCCCGACCAGAATAGTGGAGTGGGTAGCCTTTACCTTCTCCAGGGGAGCCTCCCGACCCAGGAATCAAAGCAGGGTCTCCTGCATTGCAGGCAGATTCTTTACAAACTGAGCTATGAGGGAAGCACCCTCCCCATGATAGAAATTCAATTCAAATTGTCCTAGTCAATAAAAGGGAATTTACTCACCTAACTTGAAAAGTCCAGAAATATGTTGGCCCCAGACATAGTAGGATACAGATTTTATTTAGATAATATCATCAGGAATCCATCTCTCTTCGTTTCTGGATTCTGCTTCTCTCTGTGTGAAAAACTCAGTCTCAGGTAGGCCTCCAGTAACCTCAGACTTAAATTGTCTCATGTTCGAGTCCAGAAGGAAAAAGAACATCACACTCAGAGTGTCCTCAGCAAAAGTCTCAGGATTAGCTTTGGATGGTATTGGTAAAGTCACATGACCATCCCTGAAGCAATTACAAACATAAGGAGACAATAATAACCCCATCTCTGCCAGAAGTGGAGATGGAGTCAGAGCCACCCAAGTTAAGTCATGTGGACTGAAACATAAAGTGGTGATTCCTCAGGGAAAATCAAGATGCTGTTATTAATACATGAAAGAAGTGTCTCTATAGTCTCAATCTTGGAGAACCTTAGTGAAACTTCACCTAATTTCAGGTTTCCTTTCCTACGATCACTTTCTATGTAAAACTACCTTAAAGACATAAATTGAATAANCCTACATGCTTGGGAGCCCAATGTGAACCAGTATGGTCCTCTGTTTGTGCTTGCCAGGTGTGGGATGATCTACATGGAACCCCATCAGCTGGGCTGGAAGCCCCTGAAGGATTCATACATGGATACCCTGCCTTCCAGTCTCACTGAGGAGCACAAGGAATTGGTGAGACCCTCTGGTCCCTTTCCTTTCTGTCCTTCCCTGTCTCCCGACTCCTCATCTCCAAAGGCCTTCTAGGATCGCTTTCACGTTCATAATTACGGAAGGCAAAGAGAGGCAGGAAATTCCCTGATTGTCCCTAATTACATTGCTTCCTGGCTTCTTGCCATTATTATTTTATTTCATTTTATTTTGCATGTGGAGCTGGAATTGTGTAGTGCAATTTTTGCTTTCTCTTCCATCTTCTCCGTTACTTTTTGACTCCTCAGTGGAGAATTCTGGTGCTTGAGAAATGTTCTGTATGATTACTGGGATGTCACCCCTTGACCCTTCGCCCACCAGCAGAAACGCCTTTGGAAGTTGCTCTAGAGGTGTACCAGGTTAGGAAGATCTGTGTTCTTTTTCCTGCCACTTTCCATCCCTGTAACCTAGACTCTATACCTCCTAAAACCAGTGAGAAATTCTCTTAGTGCAGCTAGTAAAAGTNTACTGGGATGTCACCCCTTGACCCTTCGCCCACCAGCAGAAACGCCTTTGGAAGTTGCTCTAGAGGTGTACCAGGTTAGGAAGATCTGTGTTCTTTTTCCTGCCACTTTCCATCCCTGTAACCTAGACTCTATACCTCCTAAAACCAGTGAGAAATTCTCTTAGTGCAGCTAGTAAAAGTGTCCATTTTCTCCGTCCCTCCCTAAAAGAGGTGTGAATGTTCAGGTTAGATTAGAACACACGCAGATGATGGACGGGAGAATGAGTGCTTATGGTACTTCTTGCCTTTTGCTGCATTAACAGGGTTCCCTAGTAAAGTTTCCCATGGAAGAAGCCAAGAGGATTTGAGTTAGACTCTCTTCTCACTGTAGAAATGCTCTGGGGATCTGCATAGAATGGCCCTTTTCCTATCGTATTTGTATACATGTACTATAAACATGTCTGTATATACATGTATGTACTATATACACATATTGACTCCGTGGGCTGTAGCCCACCAGGCTCCTCCGTCCATGGGATTCTCCAGGCAAGAATACTGGAGTGGGTTGCCATTTCTTTCTCCAGGGGATCTTCCCAACCCAGGGATCGAACCCGGGTCTCCCACATTGCAGGCAGATGCTTTAACCTCTGAGCTATCAGGGAAGCCCATATATAATATATATATATATATGTTTATTTACAGACACATGTCCAGATGCATAGTCAGAAGCCAGCCTATACATGCACAGGAAGCCTTCACAGACCTCCCAGTGTCCTGAGTAGTCTAACTTCTTACCAAGACTCCTGAGATTGTGATTCCACCGAGCCTGCCCCTTCAGCCGCATCACCTACACTCTTCTCAGACTCAGCTTATTATCTTCCAGCCCTAGGTCTTGTTTCCATTCCTAGAAAACCCCAGATTTTACCTCCTCAAGGCTTTTGCACTTTTTATTCCTCTTTCTGGAAATCTTGCCCCATTTAGTCTCATAAGGGTTGATTCACCTTTGTCACCCAGGTCTTAGCATAAAGCCCTGCTTCTCCAAGAAGTCTTCCCTGACCACCCTGTTAAACCCTTCTTGTTTTATCCAATTGTAATACATTTATTTGTTTCTTGCTAGTACATTCCAGGATTTGTAAATACTTAAGTCATTTCCTTGCTTGTTTAATTATTTATTGTCTCCCTTGCCCCTGAAACTGTAAATCATGAGAACAGAGACCTTGTCTATCTTATTTGTTTATCCTTAGCACCTATCACACTGCATTAGTAGATGCACAATAAATATTTGCTGACTGAGTACCACATATCCAAGTACTCATACATAGTCATTGTTGTTGTTTAGTCACTTAATTGTATCCAACTCTTTGCAACCCCATGGACTGTAGCACACCAGGCTTCCCTGTCCTTCCCTATATCCCAGAGTTTGCTCAAACTCATGTCCATTAACTTGGTAATGCCATCCAACCATCTCATCCCATGTCACCCCCTTCTCCTCTTGCCCTCAATNAAGTACTCATACATAGTCATTGTTGTTGTTTAGTCACTTAATTGTATCCAACTCTTTGCAACCCCATGGACTGTAGCACACCAGGCTTCCCTGTCCTTCCCTATATCCCAGAGTTTGCTCAAACTCATGTCCATTAACTTGGTAATGCCATCCAACCATCTCATCCCATGTCACCCCCTTCTCCTCTTGCCCTCAATCCTTCCCAGCATCAGGGTCTTTTCAAATGAGTCGACTCTTCACATCAGGTGGCCAAAGTATTACAGCTTCAGCTTTAGCATCAGTCCTTCCAATGAATATTCAGGGGATTTCCTTTAGGATTAATTGGTTTGATCTCCTTGCTGTCCTAGGGACTCTCAAGAGTCTTCTCCAACACCACAGTTCTAAAGCATCAATTCTTCGGCACTCAGTCCAACTCTCACATCTGCACATGACTGCTGGAAAAACCATAGCTTTGACTTTATGGACCTTTATCAGCAAAGTACTGTCTCTGCTTTTTAATACACTGTCTAGGTTTGTCATAGCTTTACTCCCAAGGAGCAGGCATCTTTTAATGTCATGGCCGCAGTCACCATCTGCAGTGATTTTGGAGCCCAAGAAAATAGTCTGTCATTGTTTCCCCATCTATTTGCCATGAAGTGATGAGACCAGATGCCATGATCTTAGTTTTTTGAATGTTGAGGGGTTTTTTTTAATTTATTTTTTTATTGAAGGATAATTATTTTACAGAATTTTGTTGTTTTTCTGTCAAACCTCAACCCGAATCAGCCATAGGTATACATATACCTCCTCCCTTTTGAACTTCTCTCCCATTGACTATTGAGTTTTAAAGGCAGCTTTTTCATTCTTCTCTTTCACCTTCATCATGAGGCTCTTTAGTTCCTCCTCACTTTCTACCAGTAGGATGGTATCATCTCCATATCTAAGACTGATAATATTTCTCCCGACGATCTTGATTCCAGCTTATGATTCATCCAGCCCAGCATTTCTCATGATCTACTCTGCAGATGTTAAATAAGCAGAGTGACAATATACAGCCTTGATGTACTCCTTTGCCAATTTTAAACCAGTCCATTGTTTCATGTCCGGTTCTAACTGTTGCTTCTTGATCTGCACACAGGTTTCTCAAGAGACAGGTAAGGTGGTCTGGTATTCCTATCTCTTTAAGAATTTTCCAGTTTGTTGTGATCCACACAGTCAAAGGCTTTAGCATAGTCAATGAAGCAGAAGTAAATGCTTTTTGGTAATTCTCTTGCTTTTTCTATGATCCGGCAAATACTGGCAATCCGATCTCTGGTTCCTCTTGCTTTTCTAAATCCATCTTGTATATCTGGAAGTTCTTGGTTCATGTACTGCTGAAGCCTAGCTTGAAGGATTTTGAGCATCACTTCCTAGCATGTGAGATGAGTGCAACTGTGCCACATTTTCTTTAGCATTGCCCTTCTTTGGGATTATACATATAAAAGCATCTATACATTTATATATGCACACATATCCACATATAATCACCTATGAGTGTATTTATTTAATGATGACATGCCTAATTGCAAAAAAATAACAAGGTAATTTTCAGTAAGCGTCACAAAGTTTAAGAAAAAACACTGAAGTAAGAGGAGAAAATCAAGTAATTTCTTCTGAAGAGTAAGTGGGTAGGGAGCAGAGCCAAGAGTTAAGAATCATCATACCCACCAGTAAGTGTGTACATATATACATATATGTGGGGAATTACTGAAAATAAGCCCAGACCTCTCAGTGTCCACTTTCTACGGGAGTCCTGCCTTATAAATGCCAGTCAGTCATTTCAAAATCAGTTGTTTAGAATTCCTAACATTTTTCTATAGAAAAGTCAGATATAGTGGCCCCTGGAACCTAAAACTGTCTCATGCATCCTGTAGCTGACCCATAGTGGCTCCAAGCTTTTCTTGCATATTCAGCTCAATAGAATGGGAGGAGTGGGCATAGTCAGTGGACTGCACATTAAATAGGAACTAGAGGCAAAGGTCTTGTTGCCTATGGATTTTCTTCACTATCAATTCAGTTCAGTTCAGTTCAGTCGCTCGGTCGTGTCCAATTCTTTGCGACCCCATGAATCGCACCACACCAGGCCTCCTAGACTCAAAAATCATCAGTAGTCTTATCTTCAGCCTCCTTGAGGTGTATCAAGTTCTTAAACACACTTGTTAATGTCAAATTTTACTTTTACTCTTAGGTCAATGACATGTTCATGTGGCTTGTCCAGCCCTGCCTTGAATTTACTCGCCTTCAGTGTAAATTTGTGGTTCAAACATCTCCCATCCACCTTGCCTTCTCAATGATGAGACTGTACTCCTCTCTTCTTGGTAAGTACTTCCCTACAATTCTTAAGCCAAACAAGGGTATGCCTTGGCTATTTTTATGCCCCCACCCCTGCTAGTCCCCCCATAAGTTACAATGAGACTAGCATTTTGGTCAAGAACAAACAAGTCTTTTGAGTATACATAGTAGAGTTTGCTGGAAAGAGTCCATGTATTTTGGCTTAATCTTTCATTGACTTCCTGGATATTCTTGTGCAAATTAGCCCATTTTTCCTCAGTCTTAGATTCTTCCAGACAATGGGAATAATAATTCCTATTCCTCTTTACCTATCAGGGACATCCTGGAGGGAAATGAATTTAGATGGCCTGTGTAAATGTGTGTCAGAAAAAAGATTCTGAAAAGAGTAAAATAGGAAGTGTTTCCCAAGTTAAAAAATATAAAAAATTATAAAAAATCTGAATTCACAAAGCACATACATACACTATAAGAAAACTGATCACTTTAGTCTCCAAAACTATGGAACTACTCCAGGACATGGGGAACCACTGGTTTAAATGAATCATTGTTTTAAATGTCCTGGAGAAGTTTGCTATAGCTGTCTCACACAAATCAAATTTCACAGAATTCCACTGGAAGTGACAGAATATATGTTAATTTAGAGAACTTTTCAGTTCAGTTGATTCGCTTAGTTGTGTCCGACTCCTTGCGACACCATGGACTGCAGCATGCCAGGCCTCCCTGTCCATCCTGGAGTTTATTCAAACTCATGTCCATTGAGTCGGTGATGCCATCCAACCATCTCATCCTCTATCGTCCCCTTCTCCTCACGCCTTAGCCTCCACATATAAGTTATATCATACAGTATTATCTTTCTCTGTCAATTTATTTCATTTTAGCGTAATGCCTTCCCAGTCCATCCATGATGCTGCAAATTTCAGAATTTCATTCTTGTTTATGGTTGTATAGTATTCCATTATGTATGTATACCACATCTTCATTCATTCATCTTTTGATGAACCCTTAGGTTGCTTTTGCTTCCCTGGTGGCTCAGAGGTTAAAGCGTCTGCCTGGAATGCAGGAGACCTCAGTTTGATCCCTGAGTCGGGAAGATCCCCTGGAGAAGGAAATGGCAACCCACTCCAGTACTCTTGCCTGGAGAATCACATGGAGGGAGGAGCCGGGTAGGCTACAGTCCATGGGGTTGCAAAGAGTCGGACAAAACTGAGCGACTTCACTTTCACTTTTCACTTTAGGTTGCTTTTATATCTAGGCTATTATGAATAATGCTGCTATGAACATTGGGAGCATGTATCTTTTTGAATTAGTGTTTTTGTTTTTTTCAGTATATATCTAGGAGTGGAACTACTGAGTTCAGCTGTACAGTCGTGTCTGATTCTTTGCAACCACATAGACTATAGCAGGTCAGGCTTCCCGGTCCATCACCAGTTCCCAGCTTGCTCAAACTCATGTCCATCAAGTTGGTGATGCCATCCAACCATCTCATCCTCTGTCATCCTCTTNTGGGAGAAAGTAATAGCAAATGAAGCAACTGACAAACAACTAAACTCAAAAATATACAAGCAACTCCTACAGCTCATTCCAGAAAAATAAATGACCCAATCAAAAAATGGGCCAAAGAACTAAATAGACATTTCTCCAAAGAAGACATATAGATGGCTAACAAACACAGATGGATTCTTTACCACTGAGCCACTGGGGAAGCCCTAAACCTTTAAAATTTCTAGAAGAAAATCTAAGGTAGAGAGCTATTTGGAAATTATTTCTTGGACGTGACACCAAAGGCACAGCAACAAAAGAGAAAAAAGACAAATAGAGTCCATGAAAATTGAAAACTGTTTTCAAAAGACTCTATCAACAGAGTAAAAAGACAACTCACAAGTGGCAGAAAATCTTTATAAATCATATAAATGATAAAGGATGAATATCAAAGGACTCTGTTAACAGACTAAAAAGATAACTCACCAATGGGGGAAAATCTTTACCAATCATATATATAATAAGAGATGAATATCCAGAATATGTAGAGAATTCCTAAAATTTAACCACACAAAAACAAACTGACTAAATAATAGTCAAAGGTCCTAAATAGACATTTCTCCAAAGAAGATGCACAAATGGTTTATAAGCACATGGAAAGATGNAAGATAACTCACCAATGGGGGAAAATCTTTACCAATCATATATATAATAAGAGATGAATATCCAGAATATGTAGAGAATTCCTAAAATTTAACCACACAAAAACAAACTGACTAAATAATAGTCAAAGGTCCTAAATAGACATTTCTCCAAAGAAGATGCACAAATGGTTTATAAGCACATGGAAAGATGCTGAACATCACTAATTATTAAGAAAATGCAAATCAAAACCACAGTGAGATACCATCTCATACCTATTAGGTTGGATACTATCCAAACAACAACAGTACTAACAATATTAACAATCAAAAAGAACAAGTGTTGACGAGGATGTCAAGAAACTGGAACCCTTGTGCACCATTGATGAAATGTTAAATGGTACACTTGCTATGGAAAATAGTATCTCAGTTCCTCAAAATTAAAAGTAGAATTACCATATGATGTAGCACTTCCACTCTGGGCATATATATATAAAGAAATTGAAAGTAGGGACATAGACAGATATTTTATTCATAGCAATATTATTTTTGAACATAGAACCTGTGTTCATACCAGCATTATTCATAGTAACCAAAGATGAAAGAAAGCCACCCAAGTGTCCACCAGTCAATAAATGGATAAATAAAATGTAATACATGCATACAGGGAAATATTATTCACCTTAAAAATGAAGGAAATTATGGGGGGTTCCCTGGTGGTCTAGTGGTTAGGATTCAGTGCTTTCACTGCCCTGCCAGGGTTCAATTCCCGGTCAGGAAACTGAGGTCCTTCAAGCCACATGGCACAGTCAAAATAAAAATTCTGATACACATCCTGATAACATGCTGCAAAACAAATGGAGCTTGAGAACACTGTACTCAGAGAAATAAGCTAGTCAGAAAAAGACTATATTATTTCACCTCTAAGACATATCCAGATTAGTCAAATTTATAAAGATAGAAAGTAAAATGCTATTTGTCATGTTGTGGGGAAGAAGGTAATGAATTAATGTTTAATGGATATAGAGTTTCAGTTTTGCAGGATGAAAATAGTCCCAGGTGTGAATAGTGGTGATGGTTGCACAAAAACATGGATAAATTTAATACCACTGAACTTTAAAATGGTTAAGATTGCAATCTGTATGTTATGCATATCTTACTACAATAAAAAAATGTTATTTTAATATATGTAGAAAAAGGATCGGGCCACTCATTCAATATCAGTCCCCTCCCCAGGCCCTTCAAGGATAGAAATACCCAATTCATATCTGTTGCACTCTGCACTTTTTTCTGAGATTCTTATTCTTGCTTTTAGATGAAATCAGGGAAGTAGAAGAGGAGGAAAGTGAATTATTTGAAGGCCTGACAAGCCAACAGATCTTCCTCTGGCTACAAGGTCTGTTCCTTTTTGCCTTGGTATGGACAGTGGCCGGCACCATCAACGCAGACAGCAGAAAGAAATTTGATCTGTTTTTCCGCAACCTGATCATGGGTATGGATAATAACAACCCAAGACCCAAAAGTGTAAAACTCACCAAAAACAACATCTTTCCAGAAAGAGGTACCTGTTTGTTTTGTCTCCCTGTAGTGGTTTGGAGCATATGTTCCAAATCCAGTCAAAATGTGAGATCCATGTAAGGACTTTACAAAAGCCAGGAAAGATTTTGTAGGTTCCCTAAGGAGGTATACTTCTTCAGAGCTGGCCCATGTATATAGAGATGGGTGACCCTGAAGTCAGGTCTTACGAGTTAATTTAAGTACTGATTGTTAACTTAGAAAAAGTCAATATGACTTTTTAAAATTATCTATAATCTCAGCAGTATAATAGCCCCCAGGGAACAGCATGAGAATACAACCACTTCTGGTTTTCCTATTCCCTTCTAGTCCTATTCTCTGTATACATGTCATATCAGGGTGATTATGGTTTTAACATTTCCTTTAATATTTTTCATTATAATCTAATATTGAAATGTTTATGGTTTTTCTACATACATTATCTTCAAAATGATCACTTTAATCAGGTATTAATGTTCTATGTGTTCAGTTCAGTTGCTCAGTTGTGTCTGACTCTTTGCAACCCCATGAACCACAGCACGCCAAGCCTCCCTGTCCATCACCAACTCCCGGAGTCCACCCAGACCCATGTCTATTGAGTCAGTGATGCCATCCAACCATCTCATCCTCTGTTGTCCCCTTCTGCTCCCTCCCTCAATATTTCCCAGCATCAGGGTCTTTTCAAATAAGTCAACTCTTCGCATCAGGTGGCCAAAGTATTGGAGTTGCAGCTATAATATCAGTCCTTCCAATGAACACCCAGGACTGATCTCCTTTAGGATGGACTGGTTGGATCTCCTTGCAGTCCAAGGGACTCTCAAGAGTCTTCTCCAACACCACAGTTCAAAAGCATCAATTCTTCGGCACTCAGCTTTCTTTATAATCCAACTCTCACATCCATACATGACTACTTGTAAAACCATATTCTTGATTAGATGGACCTTTGTTGACAAAGTAATGTCTCTGCTTTTTAATGTGCTT
The DNA here is from genome assembly GCA_006410615.1 of Neotragus moschatus. Taxonomy (NCBI): domain Eukaryota; kingdom Metazoa; phylum Chordata; class Mammalia; order Artiodactyla; family Bovidae; genus Neotragus; species Neotragus moschatus. The sequence goes on along the minus strand of SJYA01002911.1, from coordinate 377,766 downwards.
CCTAGGTTGCTCATAACTTTCCTTCCAAGGAGAAAGCGTCTTTTAATTTAATGGCTGCAATCACCATCTGTAGTGATTTTGGAGCCCCAAAAATAAAGTCAGCCACTGGTTCCTCATCTATTTGCCATACATCAAGGCTCTATATTGTCATCCTGCTTATTTAACTTATATGCAGAGTGCATCATGAGAAACACTGGGCTGGATGAAGCACAAGCTGGAATCAAGATGGCCAGGAGAAATATCAATAACCTCAGATATGCAGATGATACCACCCTAATGGCAGAAAGTGAGGAAGAACTAAAGAGCCTCTTAATGAACTTGAAAGAGGAGAGTGAAAAAGTTGGCTTAAAGCTCAATATTCAGAAAACTAAGATTATGGCATCTGGTCCCATCACTTCATGGCAAATAAATGGGGAAACAGTAGCTGATTTTATTTTTTGATGAATCATGCTACAGTTTTATACATTTTATTTAACTTTTCCTAGAACCAGCTTTTAGTTTCACTGATCTTTTCTATTGTTTTTTAGTCTCAATTTTATTTATTTCTCCTCTGATCTTTATTATTTTTTTCTTTCTACTAACTTTGAGTTTTATTTGTTGTTCCGTTTTCTGTTTCATATAGGTGTAAAGTTAGGTTGCTTATTTGAAATTTTTCTTGTTTGCTGAGGTAGTAAGCTTCAGTTCATTTCAGTTCAGTTGCTCAGTCATGTCCAACTCTATGCGACCCCATGAACCGCAGCACGCCAGACCTCCCTGTCCATCACCAACTCCCGGAGTTCACTCAGACTCACGTCCATCGAGTCAGTGATGCCATCCTCCCATCTCATCCTCTGTCGTCCCCTTCTCCTCCTGCCCCCAATCCCTCCCAGCATCAGAGTCTTTTCCAATGAGTCAGCTCTTTGCATGAGGTGGCCAAAGTATGGAATTTCAGCTTTAGCATCAGTCCTTCCAAAGAAATCCCAGGACTGATCTCCTTTAAAATGGACTGATTGGATCTCCTTGCAGTCCAAGGGACTGTCAAGAGTCTTTTCCAACACCACAGTTCAAAAGCATCAATTCTTCGGTGCTCAGCTTTCTTCATAGTCCAACTCTCACATCCATACGTGACCACTGAAAAAACCATAGCCTTGACTAGACAGACCTTTGTTGGCCTCCACTTATTTGTGTCTTTTGCAGTATTTTTTCCTTATAGTTGACTTCTAGTCTCATAGCTCGTTGTTGAAAAAGATACTAGATATGATTTCAATTTTCTTAAATTTACTGAGGATTTTTTGTGGCCTAGCATGTGATCTGTCCTGGAGAATGTTCCATGTGCACTTGAAATAATGTATACCTTACTACTTTTGGCCAGAATGCTCTGTGAATGTCAGTTAAGCCTGTGTGATCAAAAGTGTCATTAAAAACCAGCATTTCCTAATGTATTTTCTGTCTGGATAATCAGCCCTATGATATAAGTGGGGTGTTAAAATTCCCTATTATTATTGTCTTACTAGTTACTCCTTTTATGTTTCATGTATTTTGCCTTATATATATATATATAGTTGCTCCTATGTTTGGTGCATAGATATTACAGCCATCTTGGACTGATTCCTTGATCATTATGTAGGGTCCTTCTTTGTCTCCTGTGACCATCTTTATTTTAAATTCTGTTTTGCCTGATATAAGTGTTGCTACTTTGGCTGTCTTTTTATTTCCATTTACATGGAATACCCTTCTGAATCCACTCACTTTCAGTCTATGTGTGTCTCTAGGACTGCAGTCAATTTCTTGTATCCATTCAGCCACTCTGTCTTTTGGTTGGAGCATTTAATCCATTTACATTTAAGGTAATTATTGAGATGTATATTTTTGTCATTTTGTTCATTGTTTTGGAGTTGTTTCTGTGATCCTTTTTTTCTTTCTTTTTTTGTTCTCTTAAGATTTGATGACTATCTTTTGTGTTATGGTTGAATTCCTTTTACTTTGTGGGTCTGTGTGTATATTATAGATGTTTTGTATATGGAAACCATGAAGTTATATGGCAGTCTGTGTGTTGGTGTGTGCGTGTGTGTGTTTGTGTATATATATAAGTTGCTGAGCTCTACATTTCAAGTACATTTTAAAAATATTGCATTTGTATTCTCCTCCCCTCACTATTACTAGTTTTCTTACCATATTTTACATGTAATTGTATTCTGTGGCTCTTAAATGCTTATTGTGGGTATAGATTTTACTATTTTTTTCTTTACATTTATTTTTAATTGAAAGTTAATTGCTTTAGTATTGCATTGATTTATACCAAGCATCAACATGAATGAGCCATAGGTTTACCCATGTGCCCTCCCACTTGAACATCCCTCCCACCTCTTTTGCCATCCCACCCCCTCTAGGTTTTTAATGAGCCCTTGTTTGAGTTCCCTGAGTCATATATAGCAAATTCTCATTGCTATCTAGAATGTGGTCCACTGGAGAAGGGAATGGCAAACCACTTCAGTATTCTTGCCTTGAGAACCCCATGAANCTTTTCACAGCTCTTAAAGAGATGGGACACATCCACAACAGAGCATCGTTTACCCTTAGGCCCAGCCACTTCATTCTTCCTGTGGCTATTAGTAGTTCTCCTCCACTCTTCCCCAGTAGCATATTGGACACCTTCAGACCCAAGGAACTCATCTTGTGGTGTCATATCTTTTTGTCCTTTTATACAGTTCATGAGGTTCTCACAGCAAGTATAATGGGGTGGTTTGCCATTCCCTTCTCCAGCGGATCACATTTTGCCAAAACTCTCCACTATGACCCATCTGTCTTGGGTGGCCTTACATGGCATGGCACACAGCTTCACTGAGTTATGCAAGCCCCCTCACCATGACAAGGCAGTGATCCATGGAGGGGAAAATACAATATATCCATACAATTAAATATTATTCAACAATAAAAAGAAATGAAGTAATAATGCATACTACAACATGCATGAATCTTAAAAACATTCTGATGAGTAAAAGAAGCCAATCACATAAGAGTATCTATTGGGTGATTTCATTTATATGAAAAGTCCAGAAGAGCAAGTCCATAGAAACAAAAATTATATTAGTGGTTGCCTTGGGGGCAAGCAGGCTGGTGAGAGATGGGAAGAGGATTTGGAAAGTGACAGCTAAGAGGTATGAGGTTTCTTTTTGGTGTAATGAAATGTTCTAAAATTGATTATGGTAATAACCGTACAACTCTGTGAATATTTATTCATACATACATGTATATTTAATTTAAATGGGTGAATTATAGCATATGTGAATTATATCTTAATCCATCATTTTAAAGTTTATAAATGAAGTGTTAAAACCATAGAATCCAAGAAAAAGAGGAATTGAAAAATCAAAGAAACAAATAGAGAACTAAACAGTATTAGTAATGATCTGATAAATTAGGACCAGCAAAGGATAAAACATATAAATCTAGACATCTAACAAGTGGCTTAGAGGAAAGGTTTGAGACAACTACATTTGCTATTGAAGACAGTCTAAAAATATGATTGATATGGAGGCCTTACAGTGTTAATTCCTTGAGTAGGTATCCCAATAAATAATGAAGACAATATATACCAAGAAACAAATGTAGAAATTTTCCTAAAATGAAGAAGTATTTCTGTAAGTTTTAAGAGTATTCTGTGTTCTAAGAAAAACTGATACAGAATAATTGATTTTTTAAATCTGATTAAATTATTGGACTTCCAGGATAAAAGAGAGTCCATCAGGCATCCAGATAGAAAAGAAGAATCAGTGAAAGTGGAAATATCTGATGGGCCTCAAACTTCTACACAGCAAGCTAGACTGAAAGAAACACTGAAACAATGGTCTGCAAAACTCTAAGGGAAAGAAAATGTGACATTAGAATATTACTCTCAGCCAAGTCACTTTTCAAATACAAAGTGGCAGATATTATCAAACATGTAAGATCTGAGAGAATTGAGCCCTCTTAAGTCCCTTCTTGGAAATAAAAATTAAATCAGCCAACTAATCAATCAAGATAAAGAACTGAAGTAGTCTTGTGTTAAAAGACCCAAGTTTAACTGTTGAACCTATTTAAATAGAGATCTAAGACTAAGGTATGAAAGAATTATAGTTGCAAAACAAAATGTCAGTGTTATAATCCCTAAAAAAGTAAAAGACACTTGCTCCTTGGAAGGAAAGCTATGACAACCTACCCAGTGTATTAAAAAGCAGAGACATCACTTTGCCAACAAAGGTCCACATTGTCAAAGTTATGGTTTTTCCAGTAGTCATGTACAGACGTGACTTGGACCATAAAAAAGGTTGCATGCCAAAGAACTGATGCTTTTGAATTGTGGTGCTTGAGAAGACTCGAGAGTCCCTTGGACTGCAACATTAAACCAGTCAATGCTAAAGGAAATCATCCTTGAATAATTCATTGGAAGGACTTACACTGAAAGTATTGAAGCTGAAGTTCCAATACTTTGGCCACCTGATGTGAACAGCTGGTTCATTGGAAAAAGACCTTGATGCTGGGAAAGAATGAAGGCAAAAGGAGAAGGGAGTTGCAGAGGATGAGATGGTTAGATAGAATCACTGACTCAATAAACATGAGTCTGAGCAAACTCTGGGAGACAGTAATGGACAGAGGAGCCTGGCGTATTGCATTCCATGGGGTCATAAAGAGTTGGACATGACTTAGTGACTGAGCAACAACAGTATCATCAAGAACAACAAAGAGAACCAAAGGAGAGGAAATGGAAGAATGAGAGTTTATCACATCATAGTTCATAAAGGAATCAATAAAATTGATCTAACATTGAGTCATGTATTTTCAAATGAAATGTGATATCAGGATTTGCTTCAAATATTCCAATCTAAGAAAGAAGGAAGAAAGAAAAGGGAGGAAGTGAGAAGGAAAGGAAAATGAATATGATGGTTGTTGATGTTGTAGAAATCCATGAAACAGTTGCAAAATACTGAAGATTATGGAAGCTAGATAATGGATGCATGGAAGTTTATTATACTATCCTCCTTTTTTTGTTGTCAGCTACATACTGGCACTTACCAGCTACCTCTACAAGGATTAAATCACATGCTGCTGTTTCTGCTGATTTTAAACACCCCAAAAAGAATTCAGGGTGGAGAGCAGAAATGAGGTACTCTGTGCTCTGGGAAAAACTAGCAGAATGGATCTTCAGATAGATACTTTTAGGAGCCAACTTTATGAGCCCAATTCTTATATTTCCTCATATTTAGAAAAACACTAAAATCCTTCATAGTGATGACTGCTCCTTGTGACTAGCAGATACATTCTACAAAAAATAAAGTGTTTGATTGCATGTACTCCTCCTTCACCAAAGTCATATATATACTGACCTTACCCCCAACCTCTTTGGAGCAATTTCTAAGGGCTATATGAATTGCTGTTTCCCGGTCTATAGTCTTCATTTTGCCCCAAATAAAATTTAACTTGCAGTTCTCATATTGTGCATTTTTTTCAAGTCAGCATTGTGTATTTTAAATTTTTTTCACAATGAAAAGTTAAAATATAATAGCAAAGTTGGATTAAATTATTCTTTAAATTATAATAACTTTAAGCCCTAATGGCTGAAAATTTTGTTGTTGTTGTTAAGAAGCATCTCCTGCTAAGGAGGTAGATATTAAAAGTTTTCATCACAAGAAAAAAAATTTTTTTAGATTGGAGTGTTTCAGCCCTCTAACTCAAGACCCTCTCTCTCTCTCTCTCTCTCTCACAAACACACAGACACACACACACATACACACACAGCCTACAACCACCAATGCTGTCCTCTTTGGGTCAATTATAGATGAGTCCTGTGGAGAGAGACGGAGAAGGCAATGGCACCCCACTCTAGTACTCTTGCCTGGAAAAATCCCATGGACAGAGGAGCCTGGAAGGCTGCAGTCCATGGAGTCACTGAGAGTCAGACATGACTGAGCGACTTCACTTTCACTTTTCACTTTCATGCATTGGAGAAGGAAATGGTAACCCACTACAGTGTCCTTGCCTGGAGAATCCCAGGGATGGGGGAGCCTGGTGGGCTGCCATCTATGGGGTCGCACAGAGTCGGACACGACTGAAGTGACTTAGCAGTATTAGCAACAGCAGTAGAGAGAGAAGCAAGTCACTTGTGCCTGCTGCTGGGCTGGCTAGGCAATGGAACTTGCAAGCCTCTCATGCCCAGTATTCCTGCGAATCACACAGCCCAACACTTGTCTCATTGAATCCTGGGTATATCCTCCATGTTTTCTTCAGGGTTTTCTCACACTAAAAAAATACACACACACACACACACACACACACACACATATATATATATAATTCAGCAGGCTTTACAACCAGTATCTCATATACTCCTCATAGCATTCTCTAGATGAGGAAATTGCAGCTCAGAAAGGGTGTCACTCCTCCAGGGCCCCACAGTGAGTCGGTGAGGAATGGTTGGATGAGAAGCCAGGTCCTTCCCTGACACTCTTCTTATTCCCACTTCTCATCTTGAAGTGCAACAAAGAAAAAGACTTCCCACAATTACAGAGGCAGGGCTTCACTGGGGAAAAGGACCATAGGAACTTTGTGTTACTTTTGTGAGGGAAGTAGGGAGTGATTTTGGATGAGTATTGTGATTGTATTTGGAAGAACGGGTGGAATGAGAAAGTAATTCAGAATCACCACTGTGTATTGACCAGAGGCCAGAGACCAGGGGCCTCGATGCTGCCCACCTATCCTCCCACACCAAGAGGATCTGGAGGGCAGCAGTTCAGTTGTTCTTACCTTACACAATAGATACTGAGGGCCTACAATGTGCTTGCTTCATGTCTGCTCAGGCATTTGTTCAATAAGCACCTACTTTTTACTTTTTACTAAGCACCTACTATGTACTTCCTTGGTAGCTCAGATGGTAAAAAATTTGCCTGCAATGCAGGAGACCTGGATTCAATACCTGGGTTGGGAAGACCCTCTAGATAAGGAATTGACTACCCACTCCAGTATTCTTGCCTGGAGAATTCCATGGACAGAAGAGCCTGGTGGGCTATAGTCGATGGAGTGGAAAGAGTCGGACATGAGTGCGTGACTAACACATAGTTCTAGGTACTGTGCTAGTTGTTGGGGATACAACAGTGAACAAAAAAGATATCATCCCCTTGCTCTCACAGAGTTCACATTCTAGTTGAGGAAGACAGTCAATAAATAAGTAGGCTCATAGAATAAGATAATTGGAGATATACTAAGTGCAAGGATGGAAAAACACTGGCATGTTGATGGAGACCCTCAGGGGCTCTACCTGAAGTGTTTAGGGAAGGTCTCCCAGAGGAGGTGACATCTGAGCTGAGATCTGAAAGGTAAGGAACAAGCCAGGTAGAGAGCAGGGAGAAGAGCTGCCAGCATAAAGAAAAGCTGATGCAAAGCCCTGAGGTGAGCGCGCATGTGGTATGTTTGAAGATCAGTATCAGAAGATACTGCAGTAAAGTGGGTGAGTAGCCTGCTCCACGCAATGTATATTAAGGGGACACTGGAAAGTCAGCAGGAGCAACATACAGAGCAGGTTATCTCCAGCCCACACTGAGGCAGCCCCTGAAAATGCCCAGAGATTCCATGACTTACCCAAGGTCACAAGATCAGCAAGGGGCACATGTTGCCCCATAATTTACACTTTACTACTGCTACCTGGTGCTGGACCATAGGCCTCCAAACCTGGGGAGCCTGGGGTTTGAATCTTAGGAGGCCCCAGAGACTCAACAGCTCCTTCCCTGTTGCCCAGTGGAAGGCACTGCTCTTCCTCCATGGCTTCTGGGATCAGGTTCACAGAAATGTTCCCAGATGGGGAAGTCCCTGCTGGACTCCACAGACACTCAGGTCTGTGCAGCACAGAGGCATCTCCAGGTCTGTGACCCCAGCTTGACCTTGAGCTGCTCCAAATCCAAGTTCAACCATCCTGACTTCTCACAAACTACCCTGTAGCTCTGTAACTCTCCAGCTCTGCTGCAACTAGCTTCTGCTCCCTCCTTTCTGCTGTCTCTAATTACCAGTCCCTCCAGTCCACCGCTCCAGCTCGGTCCCCAAGGCCCACCTGTTCCACGTTTTTCTCTCATCAGCACCTTCTCTCCCTCCTTCCCTTGTCCTCCTGCCATACAAACCTAGCAAAACCCCAACCTTGGATCAATACACCACCTCTCTTTTTTTTCCACTTATACTCCAGAGCTGTTGAACAGTACGGGAGAAAGTCATATAAGCAGAAGGCTTAATATGACTTTTATGGTCTCCAACCTCAGTGTGGGGAGTCAGAGAGACCACAGACTTTGGACTCAAATAGATTTGTTTTGGAACATAGATGCAAAACTCATCAACAAAACACTAGCAAACTGAATCCAACAATACCTTAAAATGCCAATCAAGTAGGATTTAACAATTTCCACAAACCAATGTGAAACACCACATTAAACTGAAGAATAAAAAGCATATGATCGTCTCAATAGATGCAGAAAAAATGTTTCTGATAAAAATCAACATCCATTTATGATTAAAAACTTTTCAAAAAGTGGACATACAGGGGACATACCTCACATAATAAAATGAGACAGACCCATAGCTAACATCACATTCAATGATGAAATGCTGAAAACATTTTCTCTAAGATCAGAAATAAGACAAAGATGCCTTCTCTTGCCACTTTTATTCAACATCGTTTTTGAAGCCCCAGTCACAGAAATCAGAAAAGAAAAATAAATAAAAGGAATCCATATTGGAAAAGAAGAAGTAAAAAAAAAATTCTAGTTACCACAAAACTACTAGAGCGCATCAAAAAAATTGGTAAAGTTGCAGGAGACAAAGTTAATATATAGAACTCTGTTGCATTTCTATACATTAACAATGAAGTATCAGAAAGAATTTAAAGAAACAATCTCATTTACCATTGCATGAAAAAGAATAAAATACCTAGGAATAAACTTACCTAAGAAGCCAGAATACCCATACTGTGAAAGCAATAGACACCAATGAAAAAAAGTGAAGACAACACAAACAGATGGAAAGGTATACCATGTGCCTAGATTGGGAAAATCAACATTGTTAAAACACTACCCAAGGCAATCTACAGATTTATGCAGTCCCTATCAAATTACCAATGACATTTTCACAGAACTAGAACATATAATCCTAAATTTTATATGGAACCATAAAAGACCCAGAATCTCCAAAGCAATCCTGAGAACAAAGAACAAAGCTAGAGGCTTCATGCTCCCTGAGTTTAGACTATACCACAAAACTACAGTAACCAAAACAGTATGGTACTGGCACAAAAACAGACATATAGATCAATGGAACAGGATGGAGAGCCCCAAAATAAACCCATGATCTTATGGTCAATCAATCTACAACAAAAGGAGGCAAGACTATACTATAGACAAAAGACAGTCTCTTCAATAAATGGTGCTGGAGAAACTGGAGAACTACATGTAAAAGGATGAAATTGTAACATTCTCTAACACCATATACAAAAATAAACTCAAAATTGATTAAAGACCTAAATGTAAGAGTGGATATTATAAAACTCCTAGAGGAAAACACAGGCAGAACACTCTTTAACAGGAATCAAAACAATACTTTTTTAGATTCATCTCCTAGAATAATGGAAACAAAAGCAAAACTAAACAAAATGGGGCCTAATTAAACTTAAAAGCTTTTGCACAGCTAAGGAAACCATAAACAAAACAAAAAGACAACCTACAGTTTGGGAGAAAGTATTTGCAAAAAAATGCAACTGATAAGGGATTAATTTCCAAAATACACAAACAGCTCATACAGCTTAATATCAGAAAAGATGTGTATAAGAGACAGGTGGGTGAGTAGCCTGCTCCACGCAATGTATATTAAGGGGACACTGGAAAGTCAGCAGGAGCAACATACAGAGCAGGTTATCTCCAGCCCACACTGAGGCAGCCCCTGAAAATGCCCAGAGATTCCATGACTTACCCAAGGTCACAAGATCAGCAAGGGGCACATGTTGCCCCATAATTTACACTTTACTACTGCTACCTGGTGCTGGACCATAGGCCTCCAAACCTGGGGAGCCTGGGGTTTGAATCTTAGGAGGCCCCAGAGACTCAACAGCTCCTTCCCTGTTGCCCAGTGGAAGGCACTGCTCTTCCTCCATGGCTTCTGGGATCAGGTTCACAGAAATGTTCCCAGATGGGGAAGTCCCTGCTGGACTCCACAGACACTCAGGTCTGTGCAGCACAGAGGCATCTCCAGGTCTGTGACCCCAGCTTGACCTTGAGCTGCTCCAAATCCAAGTTCAACCATCCTGACTTCTCACAAACTACCCTGTAGCTCTGTAACTCTCCAGCTCTGCTGCAACTAGCTTCTGCTCCCTCCTTTCTGCTGTCTCTAATTACCAGTCCCTCCAGTCCACCGCTCCAGCTCGGTCCCCAAGGCCCACCTGTTCCACGTTTTTCTCTCATCAGCACCTTCTCTCCCTCCTTCCCTTGTCCTCCTGCCATACAAACCTAGCAAAACCCCAACCTTGGATCAATACACCACCTCTCTTTTTTTTCCACTTATACTCCAGAGCTGTTGAACAGTACGGGAGAAAGTCATATAAGCAGAAGGCTTAATATGACTTTTATGGTCTCCAACCTCAGTGTGGGGAGTCAGAGAGACCACAGACTTTGGACTCAAATAGATTTGTTTTGGAACATAGATGCAAAACTCATCAACAAAACACTAGCAAACTGAATCCAACAATACCTTAAAATGCCAATCAAGTAGGATTTAACAATTTCCACAAACCAATGTGAAACACCACATTAAACTGAAGAATAAAAAGCATATGATCGTCTCAATAGATGCAGAAAAAATGTTTCTGATAAAAATCAACATCCATTTATGATTAAAAACTTTTCAAAAAGTGGACATACAGGGGACATACCTCACATAATAAAATGAGACAGACCCATAGCTAACATCACATTCAATGATGAAATGCTGAAAACATTTTCTCTAAGATCAGAAATAAGACAAAGATGCCTTCTCTTGCCACTTTTATTCAACATCGTTTTTGAAGCCCCAGTCATAGTAATCAGAAAAGAAAAATAAATAAAAGGAATCCAGATTGGAAAAGAAGAAGTAAAAAAAAAATTCTAAAGTTACCACAAAACTACTAGAGCTCATCAAAAAAATTGGTAAAGTTGCAGGAGACAAAGTTAATATATAGAACTCTGTTGCATTTCTATACATTAACAATGAAGTATCAGAAAGAATTTAAAGAAACAATCTCATTTACCATTGCATGAAAAAGAATAAAATACCTAGGAATAAACTTACCTAAGAAGCCAGAATACCCATACTGTGAAAGCAATAGACACCAATGAAAAAAAGTGAAGACAACACAAACAGATGGAAAGGTATACCATGTGCCTAGATTGGGAAAATCAACATTGTTAAAACACTACCCAAGGCAATCTACAGATTTATGCAGTCCCTATCAAATTACCAATGACATTTTCACAGAACTAGAACATATAATCCTAAATTTTATATGGAACCATAAAAGACCCAGAATCTCCAAAGCAATCCTGAGAACAAAGAACAAAGCTAGAGGCTTCATGCTCCCTGAGTTTAGACTATACCACAAAACTACAGTAACCAAAACAGTATGGTACTGGCACAAAAACAGACATATAGATCAATGGAACAGGATGGAGAGCCCCAAAATAAACCCATGATCTTATGGTCAATCAATCTACAACAAAAGGAGGCAAGACTATACTATAGACAAAAGACAGTCTCTTCAATAAATGGTGCTGGAGAAACTGGAGAACTACATGTAAAAGGATGAAATTGTAACATTCTCTAACACCATATACAAAAATAAACTCAAAATTGATTAAAGACCTAAATGTAAGAGTGGATATTATAAAACTCCTAGAGGAAAACACAGGCAGAACACTCTTTAACAGGAATCGAAACAATACTTTTTTAGATTCATCTCCTAGAATAATGGAAACAAAAGCAAAACTAAACAAAATGGGACCTAATTAAACTTAAAAGCTTTTGCACAGCTAAGGAAACCATAAACAAAACAAAAAGACAACCTACAGTTTGGGAGAAAGTATTTGCAAAAAAATGCAACTGATAAGGGATTAATTTCCAAAATACACAAACAGCTCATACAGCTTAATATCAGAAAAGATGTGTATAAGAGACAGGTGGGTGAGTAGCCTGCTCCACGCAATGTATATTAAGGGGACACTGGAAAGTCAGCAGGAGCAACATACAGAGCAGGTTATCTCCAGCCCACACTGAGGCAGCCCCTGAAAATGCCCAGAGATTCCATGACTTACCCAAGGTCACAAGATCAGCAAGGGGCACATGTTGCCCCATAATTTACACTTTACTACTGCTACCTGGTGCTGGACCATAGGCCTCCAAACCTGGGGAGCCTGGGGTTTGAATCTTAGGAGGCCCCAGAGACTCAACAGCTCCTTCCCTGTTGCCCAGTGGAAGGCACTGCTCTTCCTCCATGGCTTCTGGGATCAGGTTCACAGAAATGTTCCCAGATGGGGAAGTCCCTGCTGGACTCCACAGACACTCAGGTCTGTGCAGCACAGAGGCATCTCCAGGTCTGTGACCCCAGCTTGACCTTGAGCTGCTCCAAATCCAAGTTCAACCATCCTGACTTCTCACAAACTACCCTGTAGCTCTGTAACTCTCCAGCTCTGCTGCAACTAGCTTCTGCTCCCTCCTTTCTGCTGTCTCTAATTACCAGTCCCTCCAGTCCACCGCTCCAGCTCGGTCCCCAAGGCCCACCTGTTCCACGTTTTTCTCTCATCAGCACCTTCTCTCCCTCCTTCCCTTGTCCTCCTGCCATACAAACCTAGCAAAACCCCAACCTTGGATCAATACACCACCTCTCTTTTTTTTCCACTTATACTCCAGAGCTGTTGAACAGTACGGGAGAAAGTCATATAAGCAGAAGGCTTAATATGACTTTTATGGTCTCCAACCTCAGTGTGGGGAGTCAGAGAGACCACAGACTTTGGACTCAAATAGATTTGTTTTGGAACATAGATGCAAAACTCATCAACAAAACACTAGCAAACTGAATCCAACAATACCTTAAAATGCCAATCAAGTAGGATTTAACAATTTCCACAAACCAATGTGAAACACCACATTAAACTGAAGAATAAAAAGCATATGATCGTCTCAATAGATGCAGAAAAAATGTTTCTGATAAAAATCAACATCCATTTATGATTAAAAACTTTTCAAAAAGTGGACATACAGGGGACATACCTCACATAATAAAATGAGACAGACCCATAGCTAACATCACATTCAATGATGAAATGCTGAAAACATTTTCTCTAAGATCAGAAATAAGACAAAGATGCCTTCTCTTGCCACTTTTATTCAACATCGTTTTTGAAGCCCCAGTCATAGTAATCAGAAAAGAAAAATAAATAAAAGGAATCCAGATTGGAAAAGAAGAAGTAAAAAAAAAATTCTAAAGTTACCACAAAACTACTAGAGCTCATCAAAAAAATTGGTAAAGTTGCAGGAGACAAAGTTAATATATAGAACTCTGTTGCATTTCTATACATTAACAATGAAGTATCAGAAAGAATTTAAAGAAACAATCTCATTTACCATTGCATGAAAAAGAATAAAATACCTAGGAATAAACTTACCTAAGAAGCCAGAATACCCATACTGTGAAAGCAATAGACACCAATGAAAAAAAGTGAAGACAACACAAACAGATGGAAAGGTATACCATGTGCCTAGATTGGGAAAATCAACATTGTTAAAACACTACCCAAGGCAATCTACAGATTTATGCAGTCCCTATCAAATTACCAATGACATTTTCACAGAACTAGAACATATAATCCTAAATTTTATATGGAACCATAAAAGACCCAGAATCTCCAAAGCAATCCTGAGAACAAAGAACAAAGCTAGAGGCTTCATGCTCCCTGAGTTTAGACTATACCACAAAACTACAGTAACCAAAACAGTATGGTACTGGCACAAAAACAGACATATAGATCAATGGAACAGGATGGAGAGCCCCAAAATAAACCCATGATCTTATGGTCAATCAATCTACAACAAAAGGAGGCAAGACTATACTATAGACAAAAGACAGTCTCTTCAATAAATGGTGCTGGAGAAACTGGAGAACTACATGTAAAAGGATGAAATTGTAACATTCTCTAACACCATATACAAAAATAAACTCAAAATTGATTAAAGACCTAAATGTAAGAGTGGATATTATAAAACTCCTAGAGGAAAACACAGGCAGAACACTCTTTAACAGGAATCAAAACAATACTTTTTTAGATTCATCTCCTAGAATAATGGAAACAAAAGCAAAACTAAACAAAATGGGGCCTAATTAAACTTAAAAGCTTTTGCACAGCTAAGGAAACCATAAACAAAACAAAAAGACAACCTACAGTTTGGGAGAAAGTATTTGCAAAAAAATGCAACTGATAAGGGATTAATTTCCAAAATACACAAACAGCTCATACAGCTTAATATCAGAAAGAAAAAAAAAAAAGGCAGAAGACATGTTTCCAAAGAAGACATACAGATGGTCAACAGGCAGATAAAAAGATACTCAATATCACTAATTAAAGAAATTGAAAACTACANCTGTGGTCTATGGGGTCGCAAAGAGTTGTACACGACTGAGCGACTTCCCTTTCACTTTTCACTTTCATACTTTGGAGGAGGAAATGGCAACCCACTCCAGTGTTCTTGCCTGGAGAATCCCAGGGACGGAGGAGCCTGGTGGGCTGCCATCTATGGGGTCACATAGAGTCAGCAGCAGCATATACATTAAATCATCATGTTGTAAACCTTCAGTTTACATATTTTATGTCAATTAATTCTCACTAAAACCAGTGAGGCGGGAGAGATCTATTCAAAAGGGAATGTCTGTTTCCCGTACATATCAAGGAAATAGTAATTGCTAACATTTGCACAGCAGTTGACAGTTTTCAAGCTATGTCACAAATATGACATATTGAAAAGCTCTTAAAGACCAATGCCCAAAACTGCCAGGAACACATCTGTGGTCAAGTGAAATTGAGTCTATTAATTTGCTGCAGCAAGTGTGTCTACATAGCATGGAGAACCATGAGAGTGCCTGGTGAAAGGGCATTAAATGGGCTTATGCTGGATGATGTGAAAAAGGCTTAAGAAACCAGGAACTCTGTACTAGATTGGGTAGTCTCAGGGAATGGGGACAATTTGAAGAGTAGGTATCTTAATTTTTTTTCTGTACTTAGTAAACAACTAGAGTCACTCATATTAGTTTGGGGGGAAGTTTTCATGATTTCAGAGCAAACTTGTTTCTGTCTTGTTCCATCATAGCTAGGGAGTGACCTCATTTGATGTTGATATTTAAAGAGATTGTATTCACTGGAGAACCAACAGACTAGCTGATAATTGTCAGACCAGCTGCCAGCTGTTAGAGCTCATATGGGAAAACTGAGGCTCAAGGCATTATCATATGGTGGTAGAGAGCATGGTTTGACAGAAGATTGATCTGGGTTTTGGTAACATGTAATAAGCATTAGCACACATTAAGTACTATTAGTATGCTTATTATCGAAAGAACACATGACTTCCTCAAGTTCACGCAACTCTCCATATTTCCCAATCAATGTGTAAAATATTCCAGCATTTTTTTTAAAAAAAAGTTAAACCTACATATGTCAGTACATAAGGATGATAAAAAAAAAATAAAGAAATGCAAGATAGTAATTACTTTAAAATCAGGATAGTGGTAAGCTTTGGAGGGAGACAGGGAGAGGGCTATGATTGGGATGGGATATGTGGAGGGGCTTTTATGAAGGGCTGGCAAAGTTGTACTTATTGACGTGGATGGTAGATGTAAGGATGTTAACTTTATAATTTCGGTGATTTTCTGTATCTGTGCTTTACTTTATACAGTAAAATATTTTTTTAAAAAAGATATGCAGGCAAATCATAGAGACAGAAAATCTATTATTAGTTACCAAGGGCTGCAAGGAAATGAAAAGTGATGAAGGTAAAGGATTTCTTTTTGGAGTGATTATTCTGCTATTGATTATGATAATGACTGCACAACTAAAATACTAAATATTTATTGAATTGTGTACTTTAAATGGATGGGTTTTATAGATATAAATATATGGATATCTAATATTAGATACATAGAAATAGATGTAGAGCTGTAAGAATACCAAACTAACAGTGATTAATTTGGGAGGGGAGGAAGAATGGATTTAGTGTGTAGGAGGCAAGGGTTACTTTCTGTAAAAGTATTTCTGAATTATTTGATTATTTTACAAAAATAACATATTGCCATTATCTAGTAACAGTCTTGAGCACTGGGCTAGCACTATTACCAGAACTTCTGCAGTCATGGAGATGTTCTGTATCTATACTGTGCAATACAACGTCCACTAGTCACATGTTTATCCTTGAGAAGTTGATATGTGGTTGATGAGACTGAGGAAATACATTTAATGTTACTTAACTTTAATTAATATAAATTTAAATAGCCACATATGGCTAGAGGCTGCCATATTGAACAGCACAGCTCTAGAACTTAAAGGCAGAGGAAAAACCGTTCTGTGTCTTAGGGTTGCTATGCCCAGGGGGTAAGTGTGAGTGTGTGTGCACATTCATACCTTTGCATGTTTTCCAGGACGATTCACTCGCCATCTGAATATCGTTTCCATCAATGCCTTCGAGGATGACATATTAACCAAGATTTTCAGTTCAATCGCTGACTGGCACTTTGGAAAAGGGTTTGATGTGGCGTTTTTAAGGTAGGAGGTTCCTGTATTATTGGCCTGGGGTCCTCATTTCTGGCCCTTCCTTAACTGGTCTGCCCTCTCCTTCCTCCCAAGGTATGGAAAGATGATGGTACAAGCAACGATGACAATTTACAAAGCTGCAGTGGAGAATTTCTTGCCAACTCCCTCCAAGTCACACTATGTCTTTAATCTGCGGGATTTCTCACGGGTGATCCAAGGGGTATTGCTCTGTCCTCACACCCACCTGCAGGTCAGCCGCTGTCATTTCTGTTATCAAGGTCATTCAGTGATATCCTTGGCTATGTGGAATATATAATGATAATAGTAATAGCTAACTTTTATTAAGCATTTAATCTGTGCTAGGCATTGTGCTAAGGATTTTGTAAGCATTATCTTGTTTAATCCTCACAACAACCCAGGACTTAGAAACTGTTCGAAAACTGCTGCCTCAGCCACCATGTGCCACTCATTCAAATAACTGACTGAATTTTCAGGATGTAGAGAAGTTTATCCGGCTTTGGATTCATGAGGTTTACCGGGTCTTCTATGACCGTCTGATTGATCATGAAGATAGACAGGTCTTTTTTAACATGGTAAGGGAAACCACCTCCAATTGCTTCAAGCAGTCTGTGGAAAAGGTAAGCAAGACTCTGTGATCTTTTGACCTCAGAAATTGCCCCAAATATGTGATCATGCTAGTCTCAGATTTCAGGCGCCCTTCTTAGTAGAGACTTTATTGTTGTTATTCAGTCACTCAGTCGTGTCCAACGCTTTTGCAACCCCATGGACTGTAGCCCACCAGCTTCTCTGTCTATGGGATTTTCCAGGCAAGAATACTGGAATAGGTTGCCATTTCCTTCTCCAAGGGATCTTCCTGACCCAGGAATCAAACCTGGATTTGTTGCATTGGCAGGCGGATTCTTGACCACTGAGCCACCAGGAAAGCCCAAATAGAGACTTATAGCTCTGGTTTCTGAATCTCAAGAAACAGTGTATTGAGCCAATTAGTCACTTGATTTGGTGATATACTGTTGTTTTTGCTGTACAGTCACCAAGTCATGTCTGACTCTTTGCAACCCCATGGACTGCAGCCCTTCAGGGTTCCCTGCCCCAAGTAATATAATAGTTGGTCTAATTTCACTTAACTTTCCAGGTAACATATAAGTTTAGGTCCATTCAGACTTATCATTTATAAAAAGACGTTTTGTTTGTAATTAATGTAAAATGCATTTTCAAAGTCAAGTAACTTTTGAGTTAAGAAATAGAAACACCATGAATTTTTATTGTTTGATTGATGCCCCGTGTAAAGCCCAAGTGAAAGATTGTCTTTGTTTCCTATTTGGAAATATTTTCATTTAAACCCTATATATCTGTATCATCTAGTTCTACCTCTACTTTTAAGAAGCTATGATTTCTCCATAGAAAAAGTGCAAGTGTTTCATATTTCATCCAGAGGCCATATACAGAAACACTGCTGGTTTCTAATATCAGAAAGAATAAGCATCTAAAACATTTCTACTCTAGATACAGAGTGGGGAACAGGGGTAAGGCCTGCACCTCTATTTGGTGAAGAAGCAAGTACAAATGATCTCACCTTTTGACCACCTCCTCCTGGGATCTTATAATCTGTCCACCAATGTTTTAATCACTTAGCAAACCGATTGACCCTTGCTTTCACACTCTTTTCTCAATTGTCCTTTCATCATAGTATTTACAACCATCAAATACACATATTTTGTTTAAAAAAACAAAACTGTTGTGAACCATGACTTTGAAGAATGTGCTCAGAGGAAACAAACACATCTCCTGTTCCCTCCTTCTAGTTCCCACTACCATGGTAGTTGGAGTGAATACCTGGTTGAGACTTATCTTTTCCACAGGTCCTCATCCATTTATCACCCACTGGAAAGATAGTTGATGATAATATCCGTAGCCTCTTCTTTGGAGACTTCTTCAAGCCAGAAAGTGACCGAAAGATATATGATGAGATCACTGACTTAAAACAGCTCACAGTGGTCATGGAATATTACCTGGAAGAGTTCAACAATATCAGCAAGGCCCCCATGTCCTTAGTGATGTTCAGGTTTGCCATTGAGCATATCTCTAGGATCTGCAGGGTCCTGAAGCAGGACAAAGGCCACTTGCTCCTGGTGGGCATTGGGGGCAGTGGGCGGCAAAGTGCCAGCAAACTGTCCACATTCATGAACTCATATGAGCTATACCAGATCGAGATCACAAAGAGCTACTCAGGCAACGATTGGCGAGAGGACCTGAAGAAGATCATGCTCCAGGTCGGTGTGGCCACCAAAAGTACTGTGTTCCTCTTCGCTGATAATCAGATCAAGGATGAGTCATTCGTTGAGGACATCAACATGCTTCTGAACACCGGTGATGTGCCCAACATCTTCCCTGCTGATGAGAAGGCTGACATTGTGGAGAAGATGCAAATGGCAGCCAGGACAGAAGGAGAAAAGATTGAAGTCACTCCTCTTTCTATGTATAACTTCTTCATTGAGAAAGTGAAAAAGAACCTTCACATTGTCCTTGGTAAGAATGAGACAATTCATTTTGCCCTTTTCCTTGGATGTTTCAGGATCTCCTTGCCCTAAGCCCAGTCCTCTTACAATGGTGCCAGAATTGATCCAACCAAGGCACCTAACTTGACCAACAGTCAGTGCCTGGAATTCCTGTGCAAAATTCCATTCTCCTGAAAAACTACTTTAAACCTGCTCCACTCTCTTTAATTCTCTGAATTCTGCTCTGAACCCTCTCCTTCCTTTTAGTACATTACCCTGGCAGCCTTACAAAATAATATCTGTAGTTTTTCTCTCTGTGAATATCATCTCCAATCTGTCTAGAAGCTTAGGGGTCATGTTTAATACTTCTCTTCATTACTATGCCCTGTCAGTTTTTGCCCTCTTGTGCTCATATCAACCCACTTATCTCTATCTCTGCCACCTTCAAATTAGCTAAGCTGCTATGAATATCATCTCACCCAGACCTCACCTCTATAGCCTTCTAACTATTCTCTCTAGGTCCACTCTGTCCATTCCAGACATTTAAGTTCCACTGAATCAGGATGCTTTCCACTGTCAGGATTTGTTTTTCTTATATTGCAAATCTGTTCATTGTATATAAACATATACATACTCACACAAATTAAAACACCTGAATTACTTGCCATTCAGATAAAGACCAAAATCCCTAACCTATAGTTTTATAAGACACCGGCCAGTCTGTCCCCTGCATCCTCTCCACTCTCATCTCAAACCATGCTTCCCCTTCTGTTTTTAGCCACACTTTCTCACATTTCCACCTATGCGTTATGCTTCCTCCTAGCAAGTGCCTGGTACACATTGAATCTAAATAAACAATGAACAGAATTTGAGGCATAGCATCCAAAATGTGTGGTTAGATGGAGATGAGATCAGAAACAAGCTGATAGGGCCACAGCAGCCTCCATAACTAGCTATGTATAGGGCACCAATGGTTCCCTGAGGTCTGTGAGTCAGGACAAATGGAGCAAGTGGGTCAAAGGGCTTAAAACACTCTGACTATATGATCCTAAATATCTAGAATGGATAACATAGGATAATATGAATATTGAAAACCAGACAGAAGACTCTTGTAATAAACTGACTTCCCATCACAAAGTTGCATGAAAATATCCCATGATTCCCCTATGCTTTCCAGGCACTCTTCCTGACTATTCCCAATTATACTCTGAAATGCCAACAGGAAACATGACTACTCCCTTATGCCCATTAGAATCCTTGAAATGACCTGTCTGTCTCTTTTGGCCTCCTTGACTGGGAGAAAGAGAACTAATGAAATCTTCTTTTCATTAGCCATGAGTCCAATTGGGGATGCCTTCCGGAACCGCCTGCGAATGTTCCCTTCTCTAATCAATTGCTGCACAATTGACTGGTTCCAGTCTTGGCCCACAGATGCCCTGGAGTTGGTGGCCAACAAATTTCTAGAAGATGTAGAGCTTGATGACAATATTCGGATAGAGTAAGTGCTAGCTGCATTTTAGTACCCCAAACAAATATTTCAAATGAAAATCAAGATATTGGCTCTGTTCTTTTTGCTGTTTTAAGATTTATCAATTTATGTATGTTCTGTTCTGTTCAGTCACTAAGTTGTGTGTCTGACTCTTTGTGACCACATGGACTGCTGCATGCTAGACTTCCCTGTCCTTCGCTATCTCCCAGAGTCCATTGAATTGGGGATGCTATCTAACCATTTCATCCTCTGCCATCCCCTTCTCCTTTTGCCTTCAATCTTTCCCAGAATCAAGGTCTTTTCAAATGAGAAATAAATTATAAATAATAAATACCATTTAGATATTTAATAAAACACCTTTGCTGAAAAAAGAATATTTCACTGTTCAGAATTGTTCTAGAGATGTACTGTTGTCATAGCTATGAGAACCTGGATTTCAATAATCTTAGCGCATGCATTCTCAACAGGGGAGATATCGCTGCATAGGGGATGGTACTTGCGAGTGATTTTGTTGTGAAAAAAAATATTTTGTGTGTAAAGCACAGATACACAAAATAAAGCACTGAATTTTGGCTAGAGTAAGAGAAAGGATAAGACTGTTGACCATTCTAAATGTCCTATGAAGGTAAAGGTCATGTCACCTGCCTTGTATAGTTCTATATCCTTAGTACCTAGTACATAGTAGGTTCGAATACTGCTTATTAAATGAATAAATAGAAAATGAAAAAGTAGGCAGTGGTCAGAATGTTCATTGCCTTAAATTCCATTTTAAGATCTTTGAACTTTGTTCTCTAGGCCCAGGAATGCTTAACCTGGGTCTATAGGCTCGTGCATGACCAGAGCTCAGAGGGTCAGTGAATGTGAGTGGGGGAAAAGTACATCTTCATTTTCATTGACATCTAACTGGTACTTTGCATTTCTTTCAATCATGAACATAGGCAATAAACCCCATAGGATTGTGTAGGACCTGTGACTTTGTTACCAATCGGAATTGCAGTTATTTTCATAACTCGTTCAGTCATTACAGATGCACCAATTTATCATCCTCTTCAAAATGATGGTAGTTTTCAGACCTGTTGTCCAATCTCACTATTTAATGCTGTAGTTGGAAAACTATGATCCATGGCTGAGTCCAGTTCACAGCCTTATTTTTGCAAATATGCTTTATTGGAAAACAGCCATGCACACTACAGTGGCAGAGTGGAATAGTGACCATGTGGCTCACAAAGCCTAAAATAGTTACTATCTGGTCCTAACCAGAAAAAGTCTGCTGACCCCTGATTTAACGTGTAAATAAAATCACACATATTGAGACTTAGCTGCAGTAGTTAAGAATCCATGATTCCAATGGATTCTTAACCACTGCAGGGCATGTGGGTTCGATCCAGGTCAGGAAACTAAAATCCTACATGTCACAAGGTGCAGCCAAACACAGACACACACACACACACACACACACACACATACACACACATTACTATATCATAAATTTGGTGTTTAAAATATTAAGAAAACTCTTTAACACAATTGGTTTCTTTTGTAATTCTATAATNTCTGATATTCCCATCTCTTTAAGAATTTTCCAGAGTTTGTTGTGGTCCACCCAGTCAAAGGCTTTGGCATAGTCAATAAAGCAGAAGTAGATGTTTTCTGAAACTCTCTTGCTTTTCTGATGATCCAACAGATGTTGGCAATTTGATCTCTGGTTCCTCTGCCTTTTATAAACCCAGCTGAACATCTGGAAGTTCACGGTTCATACACTGTTGAAGCCTGGCTTGGAGAATTTTGAGCATTACTTTACTAGTGTGTGAAATGTGTGCAATTGTGCAGTCATTTGAGTATGATATTGCTTTTCTTTGGGATTGGAATGAAAAGTGACTTTTTCCAGTCCTGTGGCCACTGCTGAGATTTCCAATTTTTCTGGCATGTTGAGTGCAGCACTTTCATAGCATAACCCTTTAGGATTTGAAATAGCTCAACTGGAATTCCATCGCCTCCACTAGCTTTATTCATGATGATGCTTCCTAAGGCCCAGTTGATTTCGCATTCCAAGATGTCTTGCTCTAGGTGAGTGATCAAATCATTGTGTTTATCTGGATCATAAAGATCTTTTTTGTATAATTCTTCTGTGTATTTTTGCCAGCACTTCTTAATATCTTTTGCTTCTGTTAGGTCCATACCATTTCTGTCCTTTATTGTGTCCATCTTTGCATAAACTCTTCCCTTGGTATCTCTAATTTTCTTGAAGAGATCTCTAGACTTTCCCATTCTATTGTTTTCCTCTATTTCTTTGCATTGACCCTTGAGGAAGGCTGTCTTATCTCTCCTTGTTATTCTTTGGAACTCTGCATTCAGATGCTCATATCTTTCTTTTTCTCCTTTGCCTTCTGCTTCTCTTCTATGGTGGCTCAGTCAGTAAAAAATCCACCTCTAATGCAGGAGATGAAAGAGACACAAGTTCCATCCCTTGGTCTGGAAGATCACCTGGAGAAGAAAATGGCAACCCACTCCTGTATTCTTGCCTGGGAAATCCCATGTACAGAGAAGTCATGGGGTCACATGAGTTGGACACAACTTACTGATTAAACCACCACCACCACCATATATGAAAAAAAAAGTATATATATATATATATATATATAAAGTACAATATTAATAGTATATAAATATACAATAGTATATATAAATAGACTGAGTTTTTTGGATCCCTCTTAAATTTTGTGTCCAGTGTAAGTGCCTCACTCACCTCACCCTTGCCCCAGCCCTGGATATTCTCAGTGGAGGTCTGGGCAGAATAAGGCAGTGGTAAAGAAGAAGGCCTAGGCTCAAATTCCAGCTTTATAGCTTATCAGCTATAGAACCTTGAAGATTCTCTTCTATTAAAAAAAAAGTGATAATAAGTCTTCACTTCATAGGACTATTATGAAGATTAAATGAGCTAACACAAGTGTAACCCTTAGCAAAATGCCTGGCATATAAATTAGTAATTCATTTGTGCTTGAGCCACTTGACAAAACCATATTAAGACATGAATTTTTAGCACCAATAAAGAACTAAAGCAACTGAATGGTTTTCAGTGGGTGGCCTGGCACTAAATACACAGCAGATCCACCAACATGCAGCACAGGGATGGGAAAGAACATCAGAAGTGGCTTCTGTTGCTCTTTTCCTTTAGTTGCTGGGTCCAACTCAAGGTCCTTAAGCTTTTAGAGAGATGCTGAAAATTGGAGTCTATCCACATAGGGTGAGCAAACTGTGTTATTTGAAGAGCAGCAAAATGACCTGAGACAGTCTAGACCAGTAAAGAGAATGATGGTGCCAGTTAACTGTCCTTGAGCTCTCCCATGTGTCTGGTGCTCTATATGAGGAAAGTACAGTTATCATCACATAACACACAAAGAGATCAAGGTCCCAGAGAGGACAGGCAACTTGCCCATGATCACACAGCCTCATGAGTAGCTGGTGCAAGTGATGAGGTGAAAACTAAAACTTAAGTCTGAGTGACTTCACAGTCTGTGTTCCTCATCAACCAGCTTGCTATGCTTCCTCTCTCACATGGGCTTTCTGTGGGCAGTGGGTTCAAGGTTATGAGACTTTCTTCAAATAAACATTTGAATTGCCTTAGAAGGCAGAATCAGGACCAGTGGGTGAAAGCTGCACGGGGGTGGATTCTGTTTGCTAGAACTTTGTTGAGGATTTTTGCATCTATGTTCATCAGTGATATTGGCCTGTAGTATATTAATACTTCACAAATTCCACATATATGTGTTAATATACTGTATTGGTATTCTCTTTCTAACTTACAAAGATGCTAATGATGATCCTATATGCAAGGCAGCAAAAGAGACACAGATGTAAAGAATAGACTTTTGGACTAAGTGGGAGAAGGAGAGGGTGGGATGACTTTGAAACATGTATATCACCATATATAAATAAATGACTTGTACAAGTTTGATGCATGAAGCAGGGCACTCAAAGTTGGTGCTCTGGGACAACCCTGAGGAATGGGGTGGGGAGGGATGTGGGAGGGGTTCAGGATGGGGGACACATGTGCACCCGTGGCTGATTCATGTTGATATATGGCAAAAGCCACCACAATATTGTAAAATAATTATCCTCCAATTAAAATAAATTAATTAAAATTTTTTTATTTGCATGAGGGTAAATTCCAGCCCCTTATCAGGAAAATCTAATGTGTTAAGTTATCTGAAAAATGGTCCAACTCCCCTGAGAGGTGATGACCTCCTCATCAGTAGAAGTATTCAAACAGTGGCTAGAAAACTACTAGACAGGAATGTTATAGAGGGCATCAGACTGTTGGGGGAAGAATATGAACTTTAAAATTCTGCCCTTCCCAGATATCTCAGCCATGTATATTCCTTCACAGACTTAAAAAAATGCAGGGGTTTTTCCTCTAACTTAATTCTGTCTTTCCCTGCCCCCAATACTAAAGTGTAGTGTAGGCTCAATATAAGAATAACTTCATGAAAATTAACTCCCTTCACTGATGCTGTCATAATTAAACCCCACCAGAGGAACTGTTCTTTCTTTTATTAAATTAGGTTAAGGATTATAAAGTCTTCCTTTTTAAAAAGCTTATTTTGCTTGTAAAATAAAGAGATTGCAATAAAGGAAATTTAAAACAAACAAAAAAAAGAATACCTTTTTTAATGTTGTATCTTTTTGAAAAAAACTTAAGATTACTATTATATGTCTAGTGCCTATCATGGAGCTTGATAATTACAACATGTAGCATGAACTAAATAATGAAATATTACAAGATCAAAGAGAGAAACTCCAGCCAACAAATACAGTACCATTAACATCATTTGTATTTTCCCCATGTGTTANTTTGAAAAAAAACTTAGGATTACTATTATATGTCTAGTGCCTATCATGGAGCTTGATAATTACAACATGTAGCATGAACTAAATAATGAAATATTACAAGATCAAAGAGAGAAACTCCAGCCAACAAATACAGTACCATTAACATCATTTGTATTTTCCCCATGTGTTATCAGTTAGAGAATCATTTCAGCTTTTGCCAACTGTTCCATTCTGGGCATGTATATAGCTGACCTAGCACCATGCCCATCCTCTCTCCTTGCTAGGTAGCCATCATGCAACGAGAACTGACTGCCCTCCAGCCCCAACTCATGCAGACCTCTGAGGAGACCGCTAGGATGATGGTGAAAATCGAAGCAGAGACGCAAGAAGCTGATGCCAAGAAACTGCTAGTGCAAGCGGATGAAAAAGAAGCCAATGCTGCTGCTGCCATTGCTCAAGGAATCAAGGTATAACTTGCTGAGAGGAAGGAAAGGGAACCAGCATTTTCAGGGTCCATCTATTATCTCACTCGAGCCTAACAAGAGTCTCACAGAATATACACGGTCACGCCTATCTTGCAGAGGGAAAAAATGAGACTTGAAAGGTTAGTTTCCCAGCATCACATAGCTAGTAAAGGACACCTGGTTCTCTCCAGGAAGAATTATTATTTTACAGATACTCTCCATCTCAATCAAAGTCGTATAAGCCCCAGCAGATCTAACCCTATCTCATATTTCTTTCTTCTCATTGACTCTTTCCTGGCCACAGTGGCCTCCTAGCTATTCACTAAACAAACACAAGGCATGTCCCACCTCAGGGCCTTTGCACTGGCTGTTTCCCCTGTCTCCTTCACCTCGATCATGTTTTTGCTCAGATGTAGCTGGTATAAGGTGTGGAGTAAATATTTGTCAAATGACAGAATGTGGAATCTAGAGGACCCCATTTGAAGATAATTTTTATACAAAAGAAGAAAAGTCCTGGGAAGGGCTTCACCTGTATTCAGATATTAGAAGCAAATCTGATTAATGTTCATATTATATACTTCTCCAAGCATTTTCAAGAATACAATTCCATTTGAGTATCACAATGACTTTGGACTTATAGTAATGACAGCCATCAAGGTCTGGAAGCCAACAACACTGGAGTTCAGTGGTAAACTGACTTGTACGACCTGTTGGCAGGATCCAACTCCAAGGCTCATGGCACTTAGCTGAAGATACTTGTCCTTGTGCCCCACATAGCAGTTAGAAAAGTTCTTTTGACCGTTCTTCAAACAAGAGCTTGAACAAGAATTAGTTTGTGTCTCATTTCTAGATCATGGGGCACTTTATTCAAAAGAATAGGCCTTTTCTCCAGTGAGTCCTGAGATTCACTTAGGTCCAGTCCCTGGTCTCAGAGTTCCACAAGGCACGCCCTGGATAAGAGAGGCATGCTCACTCATCGTCCCACTGGTAGGACTGCCAGTGGATCCATGAAGGACCATAAAAGACATTGGGCACATAATGTGGCAGGTAATTTACCATTCTATAACAAGGTGATAATAAGAGCTAGTACTTACCAGCACCATTATGGTGTATTTGAAAGTGAAGTGAAAGTCACTCAGTCATGTCCGACTCTTTGTGACCCCATGGACTGCACAGTCCATGGAATTCTCCAGGCCAGAATATTGGAGTGGGTAGCCTTTTCCTTCTCCAGGGGATCTTCCCAACCCAGAGATCAAACCCAGATCTCCCACATTACAGGCAGATTCTTTGCCAGCTGAGCCACAAGGGAAGCCCAAGAATACTGGAGTGGGTAGCCTATCTCTTCTCCAGCAGATCTTCCTAACCCAGGAATCAAACTGGGGTCTCCTGCATTGAAAGTGGGTTTTTACCAGCTGAGCTACCAGGGAAGCCCGTGGTGTATTTGGTATTCCTTTATTTAACAAATATTTATTGAACACTTACTTTTTGCTGACACTTTTCTATGCAGTGGGGAAATGGGAGTGAATAAGAGAGTTTCTTCTGTTTTCTCTCCTCTACTTGATTTACATTAACTTTCATCATCCTAACAGCCCTGCAAGGCAAATAGTATCATTCCTAGTTTACAAATGAGAAAATCATGGTACAAGAACTAAAATGACTTGCTTAAGATCACACAGTAACAATGTGACTGAATCAGGATTAAAATTCACAGCTCTCTGATTCCAAAGCCCTTGCATATGACCATTATTCCAGGAGTTACAAAAATTAGCAGCTGGCTAATATAATATGCTATGATACATATAGTATTTCTTTTAATTTGAAATAGTTATCAACTTTTAAAAGTTAAAAGATTTCAAGTAAAAATTCTAAAATTTCAGCTTTCCTTAGAAAAAAATCGGGCTCTTGGGTAACATTGGACCTGCATTCCTGGGTCACATCCATTGGCAGCATTAAATAGGTGCTGTCCTTTGTGTGTTCCAGCTCATCAAAGTCCCAGTCAGCTTACCTGCCACACTCATATCACTGGCCTGGCCCCTGTGCTGAGTGCTTAGTCCCCCAGTCATATCCAACTCTTTTCAACCTCATGGACTGTAGCCCACCAGGCTCCTCTGTCCATTGGGATTCTCCAGGCAAGAATACTGGAGTGGGTTGCCATGTCCTCCTCCAGGGGATCTTCCCAACCCAGGGACTGAACCCAGGTTTCCTTCATCGCAGATGGATTCTTTACTGTCGAGCCACCAGGAAAGCCCAGTGGCTGGCTCCTAGAACATGTGAATTTGCAGTTCTTCCATGGTTCTATTCTAGAATCTGGCATGACAGGGCTCAACTTTGCTCTGTCCATTCCTAACCAGTTTCCTAACCTATAAAATGGAGATACTGAGAGAAAAACATGTAAAGCTTATGCCATGTGTTCAGCATACAATCAGAGCTTAACAGCCCATGTTAACTATCCTCCAAAATTGTCATTCTTGACCCTGTACCAAGTGGACTTGCCTGTTTTGTGAAGACCAGTCTCTCACCATGTGAAAGTATCCTCACATATAGCATTCTGTTGTACAATGTCAGGGGAAAACAGTGACTTGCTGCAACAGGAGGGAGGCAAGAGGTGACATCAGGTTTATAAAGAGATGGCCCACCACACCCATTCCTGGGCAATAAACTGCCACCTATGGTTTTGGTGTGAAGAGTGAGGTCCGGTGCTCTGCCATCCCATCCCCAAGTACTGGGAGCGACATCCTAGAGGTGAGTCAGGAAGTGGAAGAAACTCTCCAAGGAAGAGAAGAAAACCTGTGCTTGCTCTAAGGCTTTTTTTGTAAGGACCAGAAACCCC
The DNA here is from genome assembly GCA_006410615.1 of Neotragus moschatus. Classification (NCBI taxonomy): domain Eukaryota; kingdom Metazoa; phylum Chordata; class Mammalia; order Artiodactyla; family Bovidae; genus Neotragus; species Neotragus moschatus. The sequence continues at coordinate 348,832 of SJYA01002911.1, read as the reverse complement.
TCCTGAACTTCTCATGGCTACAGTCCTTTTCCACACAAGGATGACTGATTTCCTTTAAACTCTTCACATGCCTAGAAATAAGAGAACCTGGGAGAGCACCCAGTGTGGTACTTAATGAAGTTCAGAGGTTCTGCAATTGAATGGGATTCACACTAGGAGGATCAGGAGATTGGCCAGAAAAGAGTCAGTCTTCAAACACTTTGCTCCCAAGTAAAATGGTTTGCTTAAATTGGTCCATTCTTTTTAAGCTAATGTGTCATTTCTTTCCCCCATAATGAGAATCATAACTAATGCCAGAAGTACTGCAGAGTTGACTACATTTTGTCAGTAAGCACTGTGATTCACAAGCCTCAAACAGCCCTGCTTGCTCTATCCACTGCTAAGCTACAGGAGTCATTTTTAATTATAATTTCTTATCATGGAAGCAAATGACATAACAGTAATAACACATACAAAATGAGTTTTAAGAGCTCAGTTTTAACACTTTTCCACTTTTCCAGGCTTTCCTTTCGTTCCTGTCTATACACATGGATAGGTTTATTATGGCAACCATAGCATAATTGCAGCTTGTTTTATGGTTTTGTTTCCTTAACAGCTTATCACAAATGTTTTTTCCAAAATGTCATATAATCATTTTAATGACCATTTTAAGTAGGTGCTCACCCATCAAGTAGCCATTCCCCTATTGGGCACTGAAGTCTATTATTTCCTGCCTTGTTCTCAGTGTTTCCAGAGTATCAGTTTGAGTCTTTCAACAGAGCTGTGTGCCAGAATCACCTTTGGACTTTTAAAAATGCAGATTCCCAGACCCCTGTAGCCTGCACCAGACTGAATGAATCAGAACCTCTGGGTGTAGAACTTGATGATGTGGATACTCTAAATGCTCCTCAGTGACTCTGATGCGCAGTCAAGATTGAGAATCACTGTTAAAAATAATGTTACAACTAGAGCCCTTTTGCACCTTCGTGGATCACAGCCTTGTTGTGGCAAACGAGCTTGCTGTGTAAAGCAATGAAGCTATGAGCCATGCTATGCAAGACAGACAGGTCATACCTAGTGAAGAGTTCTGACAGAACATAGGCCACTGGAGGAGGAAATGGCAAATCACTCCAGTATTCCTGCCAGGAAAACCCCATGAACAGTATGAAAAGGCAATAAGATATGACACCAGAAGATGAGCCCCCCAGGTCAGAAGGTATCCAGTATGCTACTGGGAAAGAGCAGGAAATAGCTTCAGGAGGAAGGAAGATGCTGGGCCAAAGTGGAAATGACACTCAGTTGTGGATGTGTCTGGTGGTGAAAATTAAGTCCAGTGCTGTAAAGAACAATATTTCATGCAAACCTGGAATGTTAGAATCAAGGTAAACTGGACACAGTCAAGCAGAAGATGGCAAAAGTGAACATCTACATTTTAGGAATCAGTCAACTAAGATGGATGGAGATGGGTGAATTTAATTCAGGTAACCATTATATCAACTACTGTGGGCAAGAATCCCTTAGAAGAAATGAAGTAATTCTCACAGTCAATAAGAGTCCAAAATGCAGTACCTGAGTGTAATCTCAAAAAAGACAGAATGATCTCAGTTTATTTCCAGGGCAAACCATTCAGCATCACAATAATCCAAGTCTATGCCCGAATCATTAGTGCTAAAGAAACTGAAGTCAAACGGTTCTATGAAGACCTACAAGATCTTCTAGTTCAATTCAGTTGCTTAGTCATGTCCGACCCTTTGTGACCCCATGAACCGCAGCATGCCAGGCCTCCCTGTCCATCACCAACTCCCGGACTCCACCCAAACCCATGTCCATCGAGTTGATGATGCCATCCAACCATCTCATCCTCTGTTGTCCCCTTCTCCTCCCTCCCTCAATCCTTCCCAGCATTAGGGTCTTTTCCAATGAGTCAACTCTTCACATCAGGTGGCCAAAGTATTGGAGTTTCAGCTTCAGCATCAGTCCTTCCAGTGAACACCCAGGACTGATCTCCTTTAGGATGGACTGGTTGTATTTCCTTGCAGTCCAAGGAACTCTCAAGAGTCTTCTCCAACACCACAATTCAAAAGCCTCAATTCTTCGGCGCTCAGCTTTCTTTATAGTCCAACTCTCACATCCATACATGACTACTAGAAAAACCATAGCCTGACTAGATAGACCTTAGTCAGCAAAGTAATGTCTCTGCTT